>RPFO01000165.1:2147520-2637520 GCA_009746045.1 Mesostigma viride | reverse complement strand
GGCTGACCGTGCCCGGCCACCCGGGATGCCAAAATGCAATAGAGTCCCCGGTGCCCAGCTATGAGTACTACTTGCAGCGGTACCATGGTGGTGAAACACCCCCGTACGGATGGGAGCGCGTCCGTACGATTAATGCCATTGAGCGAAGGCTTGCAGCTAAATTTGGCATCACAATCTTGGATATTGTGTCCATGACAGAGGTGCGGCCAGATTCCCATGTCATGGGAAGTAAGGGCGACTGCCTGCATTATACACTCCCAAGTGTGGTGGACCACTGGAACTGGCTCTTGTACAATGCCCTTATTGGCCGCATTGTGTAAGGACCTTCGTGAAACCTTGTGGCAGGCAAGGCGGCTTATTCAGTTGTCCACTTCAGTCGAGCTTATTCAAAAGTAGCTTTCCGTTCACATACAGTGCAAATGGTGACAATTTGGGCCCTGGGGCTCGTGCCCGCCGCCAAGCGCAGGGTTTGGGGGCACGCTAGCAGTTTCCGCCCCTTCGGGTCGGGGGACCCACTTTAGAGACAACCATCTTCGGACGCACGGCATGCCGAGGAAACTCCTGTTCTCGTGCGCATGTAGCTTATAGCCTGCCCCCCTGGCATTCGTATAACTTAAGTAGTTTTTATTAGTCTTTGTGTTTCCTGCTCTCTTTCTCTCTCTCTCTCTCTCTCTCTCTCTCTCTCTCTCTCTCTCTCTCTCTCTCTCTCTCTCTCTCTCTCTCTCTCTCTCTCCCCCCCCCCCCCCCCCCCCCCCTCCCCTCTCCCCTTCATCTCATAACCTTTAGAGGGTTTCTGCTCCGTGACCTTCGGGCAGGCGTCTGTTTAATAATTGTAATAATGATGATGATGAAAGTGTTAGTTGTATCGTGTCGTAAGCTTCTCCATTAATTAATTAAGAACAGAAGTCCGTCGGGAGCTTATGTAACACATAGCCCTGAGAGGGGGCATATGGTTACTAATACATTCTGAGCTACAACCTGCAGGTGAATTGAATTGAATTGAATTGTAACATAACTCCGTTGGGAGAATATGTAGCACATATCCCTGAGAAGGGGCATATGGCTTTTAATACATTCTAGGCTACTTCCTGCAAGAGTGGAATGTAAGCAGCACTTGCTCTAGGTGCCTCAAGGGCACCGGCACCCTCATGATCTTCACACTATGCCCAGCTAAGGGGGAGTATGTCATGTGGGGGAAGATCATCATGGCTATACAAGTCTCCTTTCCCACACAACAAAATATGGTGTTGTTCTTTCTCAGTTACATTGTTTTTCCCGTCTTTGTTCTTATCGTGTTGATTTCATCACGACTCTTGTTGAACTCTTGCAGCGTTTATTGGTCAAAGACTATGACCGAGACATTATGCTCCGTCAAGTCCGATGTTTTTTGCAACGTCACCCACATCTGTTCGGTGCTGCCCCTTGGCACAAGCTCTACAAACAGGTCATGGACCGGCTGGATCGCATAGTATCTCCGCACATCTGAACCCTGTGATGCCAGATCTCCTTTGCGGCCGTTCCGAGCTTGGCACTGGATTCGTTGTCCACATCGTCGCGTCGCTGCAGCAACACGATGTTTTCTGGCATCCGCAGGCTTTTGGTTCCCGCCGCACATTTGAAAGTGCTGTCCTCCGGCTTTTTGCCTTTGCACCGTGTGCAGTTCTTGGACGTTTGGAATCATGGCATGGCTAACGTGATGACTGACTAGCTACCTTTTCAGTGGTTTTCCATTTGCGGGTATTTCCTCGTAAATGGTGGGAGAGCGATCGCAGCAATGGTGCTCACCACTAGACACTCCCGGCCAGTTAGGCTCGAAACACACGCCCTGATCAAGCATGCTGTTTCCGGCCCCACCGTCTAGGTCATCTAGTCGCTCTACACGTAAGCCAGCCATAATTTCAATGCACAAGGATACACATTTCCATCACCATTCATCTTCATCATCCTGAACGACTCGAACACGCGGACAAGATAACGGCAGGCTCGAGCTACCATGGTCCGGATTCTCCCGATTTCTGGCCTGCGCTGGTTGTCTCCTTGATACAAGAGCTAGGGCATGGCTTCTCGACAGAGAGCATCTCTCTGCATGGCATAGCATGGCTAAATTCTTAATGCAACATCCATGGGGGTCCCAATATAGGCATGGCTTGGCTAAATTCTGAAGGCAACATCCATGGGGGCCATTATGGGCGCACATGCGCGTGGGCCACATGCTAGGCTAAGCCTTACTAATCTACACTACTGGTATATATATTCCATTGATTTCACTCTGCTGTAAGTAATTATATTTTTAATATATATATTCCCTTGGCTCTTAGCCACGTGGCTGGGGCCTCCCTCACGGCAGGTTACACGGCGGACCGGGCGGAGCGGGCCAAGCTCCTGGCCTACGGCGACGTCGGGCACCATCGTGTGGTGCCCTTTGTCCTGGAGGAGTTTGGGGCCATGGGGCCCCTGACCTCCGCCTTCTTCAAGGAGTGTTGCCGGCTCCGGGAGGACCGGCTGGACCTGGAGGGCCAGCGGGCCCCATGGTCGGCGCGGACCTGGACGTCATATTGGCGTCAGCGCTTGTCGGTGGCGCTGACTCGGGCCATGGCGGACATCATGCTCCGCCGTACGCGGGCTGATTTTGCGGTGCAGCAGGGCTATTAGGTTCCTCCCGTTAGGCGTTTCCATTGGTCTTATCGTAGTATAGAGCTTTGACATGGCTCTGTATATAGGTTTATAGCTGGGCGTTTGCTTTGGTTTGAGTGATTTCACTCTGCTGTAAGTAATTATATTTTTAATATATATATTCCATTGGTCTTATCGTAGTATAGAGCTTTGACATGGCTCTGTATATAGGTTTATAGCTGGGCGTTTGCTTTGGTTTGAGTGATTTCACTCTGTTGTAAGTAATTATATTTTTAATATATATTCCTAGTCTGAGGTGGCAGGAGGGGGCTGCCAGGGCTTGTGGTCAACGTGGATGACCGCCCCCCTCCAGTATACCGGCTTCCCCCTTGCGCTCTGCCGGAGCTGAAGGTAGGTCGGCCATAGCTCGCGTCGCCGCTGTTGCTGGGCCAGGGTCAAGTCGTCGTCCAGCGTGAAGCGAGTCTCTGAGAGCTTCTTGCGGCATTTAAGGAACGCCAGCTTGTCAGCCATGTACTTAAAGGTGAGGAGCACGGGTGCCGGGCCAGCCTTCCCCCGCGCGCGGGGGAGGCGGACAGCCGACATGTCCAGCTCACCAGTGAGTAACATGGGAGCAAAAATGGCGCGCTTAAATGCCTCAAGAAGGCTCGTGGAGGTCTCACCTGCCGGCTGGTCGAAGTGCTTGACGATGATGTATTGTGGCTGCGCCGGGCGATGTCGGCCTCCTCGCGAAGGTCGAGGGCTTGTTGCTTGAGTTGTGCCGAGATGGTGGAGGTGGTGGAGGTGGTGTGCTGCTTAAGCAAGTCCGCCCAGGTGGAGGGAGCATCGCCAGCCGGGCCAGCAGGCGCCGGCTGGGCGGCGATGTCCTTCACCGCTTGGGCGGTGAGGCCGGCGGTGTCATGCAAGCTCTCAAGGGCGTTGGCGGTGGCTTGAAGGCGTTGGTCGAGGTCGAGGAGCTGGGCTTTGATGTCGGCAGTGGAGGCGGAAATGGCAGTGGAGGTGGCGGTGAGGTGAGGAAGTTCAGCAGCCAGCGGACCACCCATTGCTGCGACGTCAGCAGCAAGGGGGGTCACGTGCTGCTGAAAGGCGGGTACCTGCAGGTGGGGGGATGTAAACCGCCACCTACTCTGGGTGCACAAGGTTCTCCATAGCTACACCTTAAGGGAGGGTCCCATGGAATTGCATGAAAACTGGAAGCTTCTGAATAGCTACAGAAATGCAACTGCCAACCACTGAATGATGATTGGGGATCATAAACATGATGTGTGGGCATGCATACCACCACTTGTTGGGGGTACTACCCCCAGCCATACACCGGCTATGTGCTAAAAATAGAAAACAATGCTGCTTGGGGCACATCTTGCCCATGCAGAACAGTGGGAGAACCCGTTGCATGCCAAAAGCACAACACCCATAAAAAGGTCATGGCACATGGTTTCTACCTACTTGGATCAACAAAATCAGCTCATCCCTTCATGTTATTAATTGTTGACCAAAAAATACGCTTTTATAGGGGGGCCATCCCCGTATATAGCTTCATGCGGAAAATGCGGTGACGGAATGCAATATACGAGAATGCTCATAACTTTTGACTCCGGCCATGAAATTTCATCGGTTTGGTTGCATAAGACTTGTCTTTTGAAGACAGACACGCTGATATAATTTTCTGCAGCTATCGCTCAATACTTCCGAAGATACCGGCACCGCCCTGCCCTGCAAATATCGCTGTTTTTCAGCTCGATATGGCGGAATACGACTCATCCCAACAATCACAAGCGTACGCGGCCCTGCACCAACTCGCTGATGAAGCCATTAAATTAAATTAAATTAAATTATAACATGCCTCCGTGGGGAGATCATGTAGCACATATTCCATGATGGATGGGGTGGAGGAAGCCGCGTGATCGAACTATCCTAACTCTAAGCTCTAGAAAATCCTAACTACACTACTCATCAAAACGCCTCCTCCGCTTGGGGGGAGGGGGCTTGCCCACAGGGTCGGGCGTGTGCGCCTTGACAATCTTCTTCCACCGCGTCTTGTCCTGCATGGCAGTCCAAAGACGGGAGAGAGAGTGGATGCGGTGCTCAAACTGGGCTGGGACCACTAGGTCGTCCAGCAACATCTGGATGTAGTTCGTGACAGGTTTCCCTACCCTTTTGGGAATGCCCTCGGGGCCAGGCCAGGTCAGAATGTGTCGCCCTGGCTGGCCAAGCCGCTGGGGGCCGGCCAGGCCAAGGGCGGTGTCGACCAGGCTGGTGCGAGCAAGGTGTCCTACAAATGCTATCCTACGCTGCCTAATCTCGTCCGAAATACGAGGAATGCCATGATACAAAGACTCTGATGACGGACGCTCGGAAAACCCTACGTTAAGGACCTGTCGGAGCATCCTGTAAACCGTGCCGTCTAGCCCGCCTAGCTGACAGTTTGGGTGGGATGGTCCACGCCTCGGCGCCATACTGATGAAGCCATGGCGTCATTGAAAACCCCCTTGCATGCTATGCCGGACGCCACTGTCAGCATCCAGCCGCTCCACTCCACCGCTCCGCCGAACAGCGACCCTGCCATGGATACCCGCGAGGAGGCCTTTTCTGCCGAGGAAGCAGCCGCGTTTTTACCTGGCAAATGGCCAGACCTTAACGCCATCATGCGCCTGTCCCGAGCTGCCGCCCTCACCATCCTGCACCTGGCTGCCGAGAAAAAGTGCGAGATCCGGGACTGCAACCAACAGGTTACCCACCTGTCGGACTTTCTCCACGACAACCCCGACGACACCGACCTCTGCCTCGCAGTCTGGTGGACGTGCTCCCGTCTTTCCGACAGCGCCCTTGAGCGCTTTGTCATGGCCTCTCTAGCTGGACCTGGGAGCCGACCCCACTGTTGCTGCCGCCATCGACATCACCGCCAAGCAAGTCGCCAATACCTGCTTCGATCACCTCCCCTCCCTCGTCAACGCTGCCCTCAACCCTGTCCACAACCACCTCGCCACCCACCACGCCGCCAAGATGGCAGGCAAGACCGACACGATGGAAGCCCAGGTGGCTGCCATCAAGCATGGTGAGGAGGCGACGGCGCCCCCCAACCAATTCAGTCGCGACGGTGTACCGGGAGGACCCATTCTGGACGCCCATGCCGGGTGATGTCGAGATCAACGCTGCGGAGGCTACCAAAGGCAAGCAGGCGCGCAGCCCGCTTTCTTTTCAGCAGGCACCCATGTTGCCTGCCGGGCAGTTGCCCGCGTCCTTTTCTATGCCGCTGGCTGGGGTGCAATATGCTTTTGAGCATGCGAACCCTGCTGGGCTGGAGCAGCGTAGGCGATTGGCGCCTGTGTACCCAATGCCGTTCATTGTGGACGTACCCATGTTTTCAGCACGGCAGGTGGTCGACACCTTCGGGCAGAAAGGGGTTGAGTGGCTGGGGTCGGTTGTGTCCGAGATCCAGTTGTTCGCAGATGGGCATGATGTGCGCACCTTGCGCAATTCTGAGTCCGTCACCTACGGGCGTCAGCCGGTAGAAGCCGCAGTGCCCGTGGTGCAAGCGGGAGTGGTCAGCACAAGTAGCCAGCAGCGCACTAGTGCAGTTCCCCAGGTTCCCACGGTGGTTCCATACCCCAATGGTGAGCTGTCCATAGCGTTCCAAGCAGTTGGAGCCTGTGGAGATGTATGTATGGAGCGACATTGTGACATGTCCGTTGGTTGGCGCAGTCAAGCTTGATAGCGGTGCTCAGCCGCTAGTCATCAGCATAGACTTGGCCACCATGCTGAACCTGACCTACGAGAACGGTGGCTTAGTGGAAAGCCCCGTGTCTGTGTCAAGTTGGCAGGGTCCGGCTAGTAAGCCGTACGCTATGACGGCGGTTAAAGTCAACGTGATTTTCAATCCGTTGCGCGCCTCTAGCATGACCACCGTGTCCGCGTATGCGCTGGTGGTCAACAAGTGTGAATATTCTGCACTACTCGTGGTGGATGTCCTTGCTCGCGCCATGGTTCAGGTGGACTATAGGGCGGAGGAGGTGTCTTACATCCCTGATTGGGATGGGGCTGGCCTGAAGCGGGCCAGTGTGCCGGTCTCATGCTTCAGTTCTTCAGCCGGGGCTGCACGCCTCAACCCTTCAGCGGCTGCGGGCGTGGTGGAGGTCAGCATGGTGGAGGTACGGGCGGCGGGCTCATCGGCGTTGGACAAGCATCGGACGGTGCTGCCTCAGCCAACGGCGAGCATTGCCAAGATGCGCACGCAGTGGTCGCTGGATGCTGTGACGTCCACGCGGCAGCTGGCTATGCGCAAGCGGGTGACTGAAGCCATCGTCACCATTCTTCAGATGGCCAGCCATGGCCTCACTTTGGTGCAACCGGGTGTCTCGGAGGCCCAAGGTAATTTTTCTGCTGCAGTCTTACCGCAGGTCCCTGATTTTGCCAAGGGTGCGGTAGTGTTGGAACTGTTTGCGGGGATCGGAGGGGGCATTGCAGGCTTTTTAGCCGCAGGCGGCGTGTGCCGTAAACTCATCGCGGTAGAGCCATCGCACAAGGCGCGTCAGGTGTACTTCAGTCACTGTGGCGTGTTGTCGCCATCGAGAGTATCCCGCGCAGTTTCCGCCATCAGCATGGCGTGACCCGTTTGGGGAATGTCCTCAGGATATCCGAGCCATCTGTGAGGTGCAGGTGCAGCAGTTGTTGCGCAGGCATCATGCCATCGACTTGGTAATTGCGGGTTGGGAGTGCCAGGGCCTGAGCCAGTCAGGGCAAGGGCGGGGGCTAGCCGATCCACGTAGCGCGCTGTTCTGGGAACTGTTGCGACGGTGTGGTGGGACTGTTGCAGTCGCGTCAGCCCCATCCGCCTGCGTATCTGTTTGAGAACGTTGTGGCGGGTGACAGCCCACATCAGGCGGTGCGGGAGGACTGGGCTACAATCGTGGCGCTCCTGGGGGAGCCCATCGTGTGTGACAACGCAGGGCTGGGTGGGCTCACGCATAGTTTGCGTGCCTATTGGACCAACGTGGCGTGTGCGACCGGTGTGCAGGCGGTCTTGGGGGCCGTAGCAAGGCAGCATCCGAGTGTGTCTGCGGAGGTAGCATTGAGTTGGCATTTGGGGCAGCCAATACGCTTAGTGGATGCAGTTTGGAAAGACCTTTCCAACGCCGTGCTAATCGCCTGAAACAGACAAGGGACGAGGAAGATATGAGGTCCCGAAGTCCTAGCCGTCCGCGGCCGGCGAGGGTGCAATCCGCTGGTGTAGTGGACAGGACACGTGGCAGGCCGTGCCTGCACAGGCTTAGCCTGTCTACTATCACGTGACTGTGGTCCACGTAGACCAGGAGGGACAGCAGCCTGCGACTGGTGGGTTACTGGAACTGGCACAAGGCTGCAAGGATACTAAGTCTTGCAGGCTTGTGACAGGTCCTGTACTTCCTAGGTTGCAGGTGGCTAGGTAAATCCAGTTCGCCCTGGCTCTGCAAGGATGCCAGTGGATGTTGAGGATTTGCTAGCAAGCCTGCAACGTGCCTCGTCATGCCGATGGGAACGAGGAGCAACAAAGAGGCATATAGCTTGGTCATGGGGATGGCCAAGCTATCTCGGAAGCACGCATTCTGGTTGCCCACATTGGACGTGGAAGTGACCAACAAGGTGTGGCTTGGTGACGGGCTAAAGGTTGCTGTCTCACAGCAATTGGCTCAACACTGCGTGAAAGACCAAGAGCTCACGCGCTCTGGGCTTGTTTTTGCTAACTCATTGCCTTCCCACCTAGTCACGCAGAAGGTGGATAGCGAGGATCGCCCACCGTATGCACGCGTCAACCGGGTCCGGAGCCCCATGTGTGCACTGCCGACCCTGGTCAGTTACCATGCAAGGGTCGACAGCATACCGTGATCGGGGTAAGGGTCTCGTTTGGGACACTACCACCGCACTAGGAACTCGGCTGCGAATTTATTCTCAAAAATTCTCAAAAATTCTCACATATTCTCAAAAATCAACAAAAAATTGAGAATATTGAGAATATCTGAGAATTTTTGAGAATTTTTTGAGAATTTTGAGAATAAATGAGAATAAATGAGAATAAATGAGAATTCATTCTCATTTATTCTCAAAAATTCTCAAAAATTCTCAATCACTGAGAATTTGCCTGAGAATGACTGAAAAAAGCTGAGAATATATTCTCAATATTCTCAGGTCCAATATTCTCAGGGAAACCCAACGACCCGAGAAAACCGAGAATATCACAAGGACCCAAAAAACTGAGAAAAACACAAGGACCCAAAAAACGGAGAAAAACACAAGTCCCAAGAAAGCCATCACAGCGAAACGAGCATTGCAAACTTTATTAAAATTATATTCTGATTTGGCACGCCGCAAATATGCATGGCAGGTGCAAAATAACCACTGAAACAATAGCGTTGTGTGCAGCCGTATGCCAAAAATCAAAAGTCTTCCTCAGACTCATCACTGGTTTGATACCCATCATCCTCATCAGTATTCTCATCATCTGTCTCCCTATAGTTCACATCAGCACGCAGTCTCCCACTCGACCGCGTTCCCACAGATTGTGGTGGCACCGTTGCCGAAGCAGAACTTGGACCTGCCTCCGGGGCATCAGTCCCCTTGCGCTTTGTGCCTGGCCCAGCCCTTGGCGCTGCAGGTGCCTTGCCCTTGCCAAGGGGTGGCTTGGGTGCTTTGGTTTGACCCGCCTTCTTCTTCTTCTTCTTCGTCGTCGTCTTCTCGACAGTCTCCGCCGGCACTTCATCATCAGGGATATCAAGCACAGGCAGAGGATCCCAATCCTAGCCTCGAGGGAGCGCGTCACAACATTACTCAAAGGGCCCTGCGCGTCATTGACCATGTTCCACGGCAGCTTGGCTGGAATCACCACCATTTCAGGCGCAAACGACTTGTCGACCACATACCCCACTGAACTGACCGATGTTGGCAAAACAAACTTGGGGCTACGTGGCGGGGGTCGGCACTGCTGATCACAATCAACCTCTCACTAGGAAGGTGAGCGACATGACCAGGGTTGAAAAGCTCAACCCTCAGCACCAACTGCGATCCCCATTCTGGCATGGGCGCTGCTAGGGCAGTTTGCAAAATGTGTGTTATGTGCCCAAACTGCAACGCGCCGTCAGGCTGGTGGTACGCGATGCCAGAATTTTGGTGCCGCCGAGCTTGCGTGCGATCAGCGTGCTCCGTGCGATAGTTGAACCCATACATACGCACTTTGTCGAATTCATCCGCTTTCTCTCGCACGCCTGCCACAGCTGCCTTGATGCGCTCAGGCACCAGAGGCGCCTTGTTCAATGCAGCCCAATGCTGCACGTAACCCAACTCCTTGCAGTAGTGCGCCCTGCATACAGAACATGCATGCAAGCACAATAGATAGCAGGTACACAACAGCGTTACTATGGTCAACAATTAAGTTTGAGGGCCAAAAATGCAAAGCTTGTCATCACCAAAACACTCAAACAGCTGTACTATGCAAAAAACAACGTATGGAGTCCGCATCCGCAAAGCCTGATAAACTTTAACTAGCAAATGTCCAAAACCAGGGGCGAGCTTACTACCAGTACTCCTAGTTAGATGCGATGCTTAGGCTGACACACGGATTTCCGGCCTGCGCGCCGCGTATTGCCTACCGCGGCTGAGCGGGACACCTTAGTACTGTACGGCAGGTCGTACGGTACTGCGGTGTCATGTGGACTGACGTGCAGTTAGTGCCAGACTGTTCCTAGGCTCTAGCTCGACCCGCCAGATCCGGGTTATCCGGGTCTGACGGGCCGAGTGTAGCTGGTTGCTAGTGACGTGGTCGCATGGCATTGCAGTGTACAGTTGTCCACTGGCAGGTGCTGCAGTGAGCACTGCCATAGGCATATAGGCGTAGCACTGGGGAGTGCCGCAGCACCCGAGTTTGCCCAGTTCCATCCTGAGCCCTCAAGCTTTCCTTGCATTCCTTGTATTATTGCTAATACAATCATCATTCTCATTTCCAGCTTTCGTTAGTTGTCCTTCGTCTCCCGGCTCATTCCAACTTGGACTGAAATCGTTTGACAATGGCTTCCAACAACAATTCCGGAAAGGACAACCAGAAGGGGAAGGCGCCGGCCAGGCGCACATCCCCCCGCCTCTCGCCGGAGGGCTCGCCCTCCGCCACCGTGCCACCGAGGGTGACGCCCAACGTCACTTTCAGCACAGTGGTTGCCGATAACCCACGGCGTCGGACCCCGCAGGTGGGGGCCGGCGCCCGGGGGCTGGCGAGAGGACGCTCGTTTCCCGCTGGCGGCTCGTCCGCCATGGCACCCGGGGGGCAGGAACCCCGGGCACGTGACACCCCCATCGCAGGTGATGGGGGTCGTGAACGCAGCGATTCCTCCGAGGAGGACGGGGAGGTGCCGCCCGCGAGGCCGCGGCCCTCGCTAGAGGTTTCTTCCCAGACGCCTGCGACGTCTGGCAACTTATCGGTGGGCCGCCAAATGGCCACTATGGACATTGATCGCTACGGCGAGCATGTCCCGTTGCCCGTCGAGTTCGGGCGTCTGCCGTATCGTCTCCCTCTTGGGGAAGATGACATTCCGGAGTTCATCTCCGTGAATGGCTGCATGGGTTCTTCGTCAGCGGTTTCCGTTGACTTTCGACGAGGGGGCGACAGCGTTCGATGTTCATCGGACGCATGCGATGATCGAGCGTCGTTTGCGGATGACGTTCAATCTGATCCAGGTGGCGGTCTGGATGCGTTGCTTTGCCAACCGGCCGAGGCACAATCCGGGCACGGTGGATCAGTGGGCATCCCGGCAGCGTCAGCGAGACGCGCTGCAGGTGGTGGCCAAGCAGGAGATCGCGCTGACCCCGTTGCCTGCGTGGCCCCAAGTCACGCCAGTTGGCTGGGGCAATGAGAGGCGCGAGGCGGCTGCGACGCCGCCTACGGCGGAGCGCGGGGCGGCAGTCGCCCCTACCACACCAACGGGTGGTGTAACCACCCAGGACCCTCTGGCAGGGCAGAGGGTCCAGCCTCAGCAGCGGGCTCCCCCGCCCAGCGCGGGGGGCCAGGTGGCTGAGGAGGCCACCGGGGTTGCAGGGACCCCGGCGGCGACGCCAGCTCCCGGGGTTGCAGGGACCCCGGCAGCGACGCCGGCGCCTCCGGCGCAGGCGGGGGAGGAAACTCCCATGGAGGGTGTCACTGGCACCTCCAGCGGCTCTGGAGGGCAGGCCCCCTCCAGGCGCCCCAAGGACAAGGCCTTGGCTGGGCCGGGTGGGCCTCAGGGTCCCACCCTGGCGGGGCAGCAGCCGGAAGTGCTGGAGGGTGATCTGGAAGGTCGTGACATGATCACCCTGGGGGATGAGCACGTGGGGCGGGCCATTCAGGCTGCCACAGCATCCTTCCGCGGGCTGGCTGACAGGAGTCAGCAGCTGCACATCGCGGAGGCGGGCAGTTTGGTTTGTGCGATCATTACGCACTTACTGGGCTTGCCCAACCTCCACGAGGACACACGTAGGGTGTGTGACGCCTTGCTGCCTGCCCTGCAGGCCCTCCTTGCAGGGAGGAGGGTGCAGGGTGACAGGGGTCGCCTGGTGCGACGCCTGGAGCACCTGCACAATGCCATTCTGTCCGGGGCTGGTAGGTGGTTGCCTACCTGGCTGCATCATGACTTTACTAACCCTACTGACGATGACGTGTCTCTCTCTCCCACCTTCCATGACTGGGAGGAGGCCCGCAGCAGGCGGCGGGAAGTCACACATACTCACACCCCTACCCAGCCCACCCCTATGTTGCCTACCCATCCTACGCAGCCCATGCTTGCCCCTCCTGCTCAGCTCACTCAAGTAGCACCTCCCTCTCAGCAGGTCTCTCCTGTGAATGCTGCAGCAGCAACCCCATCTTCTCCCTCTCCCCCTGCATCCCCCTCCAGGTGGCCCACATACAATGAAAACCGTCCTGTGGATAGGATCAATGTCAGGGGGCTGCCTGAGGGGCATACTAGGGAGCAGGGGAACCATGTACTTCTCTCTCTCCAGCTGGCTAGGGAGGAACTGAATGTCAAGAACTGGTTTGGGTCTCTCATGCAGGGGGATTTTTACCATCAGTCCTCCTCTCAGATTCAGAATCTCATCCTTGTCTTCCAGCGTAGGTATCCCAGTGGCAGGACACAGGCTAGGGCAGTTGGGAGGCTTCATGAAGGAGCTAACTGACCTCCTCTCCACCCCCTCATCTGTGGATATGTATGGGGCATTCAGGTGGGTAGAGGAATACAGGGTCACTCCTAGACTATGTGGCTGAGACCAAGAAATATGAGCTAGCCATCAAAGCCCGTCCTGATGTCCAGCAGCTAGATCACAAGTTCTTGCTGCATGCTTTTCCTGAGAAACTCAAACTTGACAAAAACACTACGCTATGCTTGCAACAGGAATGGCAAAGTACTGGGAGGACATGAAGGAGGCATTGGATTATATCAAGCTGGCCCTGGCCCCCTCAGCCAGGGGGCCATGGGCACCTCTGTAAAGAGGGTCAGGGGGGAGGAAGGAGGAGGAGGATAGGGAGAGGGAGGATAGGAGCAAGAGGCCTGTCACCATGGCAGAAGTGAAGTCCCTGCTGGGACAGATGTTTAAGGGCAAGGGCAAGGGCAAGGGCAAGGGCAAGGGCAAGGGCAAGGGCAAGGGCAAGGGCAGGGGCTGGGGCAAGGGCAAGGGCAAGGGTAAGGGGCAGTCTCCCTCCAAGGGGGGCAGCTCCAGCAACAACAACAACAACAACAACAACAACAACAACAACAACAACAACAACAACAACAACAACAACAACAACAACAACAACAACAACAACAACAACAACAACAACAACAACAACAACAATAACAACAAAAACAATAACAACAACAAGCAGGATAAGGAGGACAAGTCTTCTCAGCAGTGCACCCGCTGTGGCATGAAGTACCACTTCGGCACCTGCCACAAGAACATGCGAGCTGGGCACGACGTCCTGTGCCACAAGTGCCACGGGCCGCCCCACGGCGACCCCAAGGACTGCAAGCGGCCTCCTTACGGCAAAAAGTGTGAGTCTCCCTCTCATGCTGGCTTGAGTGTGCCTGCTTCACCTCTTTCCTCTGCATGCCCCGCTGTCAGAGCAGTGAGCAGTTCTGGAAAGGTGCTACAGCTGGTTTCAGAAGATTATGTCTCTAAACCAACCTTCACATCTATGGTTCCCAAGGTGTGCAGAGTGTCCCCCTCAGAGGATGCTCATATCAGTTTCAGGAGCTTGCTTTGCAGTTGCACTTCCTTTATGGGCATGAAGTGAGTGCAGAGGTGGTGGCAGCAGCAATAGGGGGGGCAGCACTCAGACGTGCATGCCAGGTGGTCAGATCCCACTGCCAGCATTGTCAGTTCAATGCACCCAAACCCCCTAAGTGGCATGTAGCTACCCCACCTAAGTGCAAGGGCAGGGTGGTAGGAGATGTCTTTCATATAAAAGGACAATCTTACTTGGCACTTAAAGATGCATGGTCACGGTACACAACCATTGAACCATTACCTGGAATGGACAAGACACAGTTGCTCAGGGCTCTCTTGATTGCTCAGGCCAGGTACTACCCTGTGGAGGCATTGTTACTGGATCAACAGTTCACGTGTCTTGCCAATGAACCAGGGTGTGAGGCTATTGATCTGGCTGGGCTAGAAGATCATGAGAGGCAAGGCATTATTGAAAGGGCCATCAGGTCCATTAAAACCCTTGTAGCCAAGGAAGATGGTAATCTGCTGGCTGACAGTGGGTCATATGCTGACAGAGCTCTGTGGTCCACCAGGTTGTGCCAAGTCCTCAACAGGAGGCCACTCATGAAAACCCCACAAGGGGTGATCATTACACCAGATGGATTGCATGCAGGCATTTATCCACCTGAGGTACTAGCCCTATACAACGCACAGCGAGCACATACAGCTAGCAGGTTAGCTGTCAAGGATGCAAAGCATCCACGTCCCACCTTCAGAGAAGGGGATCAGGTCCTATTCTACAAGGAGTCGGGACTAGGCAAGGTGGGTACCTGGCATGGGCCAGCCACCATCCTAAAGTTTAACACCACTGGCAGGACAGTGCTGGTTAAACACAATGACACGGGAAAGATTCACAGGTGTTCACCTCACAGGATGAAATTGTATTTTCCAACTGTGTCAGACGTGGCAGAGGAGGAAGAGCTGTTGGCCGACAGCCCTGTACAGTTGCCTGGCATCCCAGCGTTGCCCAGTGAGTGGTTGTTTGGAACACCCACTGGTGAGTGTGAGAGCCACACCCACTGTGACACCCAGGTCACCCTTGATGATTGTAGGCAGTCACTGCAGGCTTGGCCCCCTGCAGCAGAGGGTCAATTGGCAAAACAGGTGATCAGCAACCTCTCACCTCTTCAATTGTGAACATAGCTCAGCCACTAGCTGCACCTTCCAAACGCAGCCTAGCAGAAGCTGTTCGCATTTTACAATCAGCTCATAGAGCTAAAGCTCAAACTGCTGCAGGATCAGCTAAGGTGGGGAAGGTTGGGCAGAATGACAATAGCCCATTTATGGTTGCAGTGGACACACAAGCCCAGGTCAGCATTATCAGTGCCCTGGCTGTGCCCCATATGCCTTTGGAACCTTCACCCTGGCACCATGTGGCTGATTTCTCAGGGCAGTCATCCCTCAAGGTACAAGGTCAGGTCATGTTGACTATACTTGGTATCCCCACCCTTTTCAGGTATTGGAAGGTTATAAAGGTAATGCTTTGTTGGGGATCCTTTTCTCTCTTACCCTGGTGTCATTATCTCCAGTGATAGACTATCCATCCAGGACTGGGTGGTGTTGATCTGAATCATTTCAAAATTTCTCTTCAAAAACTTATTCACACCAACATTGCTTCTGTAAAATTTGCTACCCCCAAGTATGCCCCAGGGCAAGAACCTTGTGTGGCAGACTTGGTTCACAACCAAAAACTTCATCCCACCTCCTTTGGCTTGGGCAAGCATGATGTGGCTAAAATGTCTCCGCTTTCTTATGAACAGATAGAGCAAGACTGTCGCACACACATAGGTTTCCTAAAATGGGTGGAGGCCTTCAATAAGGCCAGGGAAGAATGGGTAGTGCCAGATCCTCTTAGCCCCTCTCACACTCCACCTGTCACACCTATTGACAAAAAGCCTGCAGGGTGCAAGCACTTGCGCCTGAAGTTTGTGTGCAAACATAAGCCAGCAGCAGATGGGTCAGTCATTTTCCATGCTAGACCCTGTGTGACAGAGTTCAAGGGCACCACTGATCTGACAGAGGCAGAGTTGTACACGCCAGGCATTCAGCAGACCTCTCTAAAAATCTTGCTGTCTGTCTTTGTGGGTCATCTCAATGACGGGGATGACTATGTATGTAAGGCTACAGACATTAAAAGGGCTTTCTTGAAGGGCTTCACCTGAGATAGCACAACAAGTGTGGCATGGTCAGGTGTATGTAGTCTCCACTCCCAGAGTATGGGCAAAACACATCCCGCAGCAGTACCTGAAAGCTAACATAGGTGTTGAAGGGCTGCAATCAGCTCCTCGCATTTTCAGGATGTCAGCTCAGGCTGTGTTTGAAAAGCTAGGGGCTAGATATGATGACATAGACCCTTGCTACTTTGTGGTCCCACACCCTCATGGCATACTCACCTTTGTGTGGCATGGGGATGATCAGCTGATTGCTGGGCCAAGGCGTGCTGTAGATGAGTTTATTCAACAAGTGTCACAGCACTTTGAGATTGGCAAGCAAGTAGAGCTGGGCACCACTGCCATAAAATTTTGTGGCACAATGTTACAACTCCAGCAGCATCAAAACCAGTGGGTGTGTGCACTTTACTCTCCCAAGAATTACATGCACAGTTGCTTGGAGGTTCTGCAATCAAAAATCAAACCTGGTGCCTGTCCCACCATTAGAGGCAAGCTGGGGTGGTTGTGCTCAACTTGTGCACCTCACCTGGCTGTGGTTAGCAGAGTTGATGATGATGTCTTGATGCAAGTAGGTCATAAAGCCATCACCAAAACTCTCCAGGACGGCCCTCCCCTTATCCTGCACTCCTTGGATCTCCACAAAACCATTCACATCCAAGCTATGATGGATAGTTCCATGGAGTCCAGGCAGATTACCAAGTTGCAGGCAAGGGAGTCAGGCTTGTATTTTGTGCAGAATGATGATGCACCCTTGTCTCTCATTTCATGGTACAGCCGGTTGCATAGACGCAAGGCTGTCAGCAGCAATGCTGCTGAGTGCAGGGCAGTGGTGTCAGCAGTGCTTCATGCCAGGTACTTGAATCATGTGCTGGTTTGGTTGCAGATGCAAGCAGGCAGCAGTGCTGGGGTGGTGGCACACTTGCTCATGCACTGACAGTCAGTCAGTCCTCAGCTTCCTTGCTAACCCCTATTGTAACGTGCCAAGCCCATCGGCCAGGCACGTTGGGAAAGATCGTTTCTATCTACGGGACCATCGTCCCGGTTTGTTGCCTGCCTGAGAGGGAAAGGGAATCACTAAACTATGGGCTACTTGCTGTCATCACAGCGTAGGCCCAGAAGCATTATAATGATTACCTTCTTGTGTTCTTGCAATTGCCGTTGAACAAGTTTATGCGTCAGACATGATTGTATTAGAAGGAATAAATTCGGAACTCAGTTTAACTGAGGTGGGTGAGTCGGCGGATTGACGAACGACTGTCTTGTGCATCGTCCTCGCACGCCTTTATGCCAAGCAGTGCCACTAGGTCGGCACTCGGCACCAGCTGGCTGATCCACTCGTGTGGCCCAAATTCACCCGTCACTAAGTTACGGCCTGAAGTTCATTGTAGTGTGCCGAACTACGGGTCGAACATAGGGCTGATCGACCTCTAACCATGTCCGTGGTAACCATCGTTACGTTATGCCATCGGACACACATCCATCGATATATATCCCAATGTCACCAATATTGCTCTAGATATCGACTGTCCGCACCCTCGTATACACATGCAGAGGTGTGCACCGGAAGGTATGGACTTCAAACCACCCTAGGTATCTATCTCTTTTGCACGTATCTTTTTATACCATATTTCTTTTGCCAAACTTTCTCGTGCTCACTAGGTTCGACCCTAGCCGGCACGCTACACTCCTCCCCCCCCATCGGGGAAGGGAGCCCACTCCCTTCAAGCGAAGGGTACAAATAGTTTGGCTCATGCGCTATCCAGACCTTGGCCTCGTTGCCTTCTCCCTAGGCTTCCCTTAGTCACGCATCAAACCGGGTATCCGCTGGAGCCCACCCTATATAGTGATTCGAGGCGGGCGCGCGCACGATCGGGGGCACGATCGGACGGCGGGCGCGCACGATCCTAGCCACAGCGATCGGGGGGCACGATCCTGGGCACTAGCGATCGGAGGGGGGTCGCGCTCGAATAGGGACTCTCCCCACGGATAGGCCTGTCCCGGCAGGATTTGTTTCCTTAGGTCGCCCAAGTGTCCAGCTCTAAGACCTTGGTCCCACACTAGATCTACCGGGCCGAAAAACCCGGGCGGGCGTAAGGCCCTCCTATACTACCGAGGAAGCCCTCGGTCGGCCTAGAGCCCTGAGATGGAACATAGGGCTATAGGAGCGTTCATGAGCTGGTCCCACCAGGCCTTAAGCTTCAGCCTATATGATTTCAGGCATCCGCCCTGGGTTACACCAGATTCATGACCAATCCTACACCCGTTCCTTGAGAGCAGCTTATATCCGCTCAACATTCATAGAGGGTGGATCCGGCAAGCCTATAATAGCCGTTGATCGTGCCGGTCCATTCGGTGGATTGAAGACATCCATTGTGATGCCAGGCGACTGTGAGGCAGGTAGTCCTGGCCGCTGCTGGCGGGGATGTCTGGCCATGCGCCAGACTAGCTTGATCAGTTACTTGACGTTTATATCGAAATCGTGACGATACGTATCAAAGTTGCTTGGGGTTGTTGTCGTCTGAATTGTCGACTGAATCGATCAGGAGAAGCCGTACGTGAACCGGTGGCTGTGTTGATAGCCTGCAGCTCGGTCATATCGGAGAATAACCGCATGTTGATGGTGCAGTCAGACCATGCACCGCTGAATTGATTACTTGATGTAGCGTCCCGTGTTCAGCGACCGGGAAATCAGCGTTCAGCGACGAAGAGTGCGTGATGGGCGCCACTCAAACCTGCAAGATTGTGTGCATGGGTTGGTTGCGCTTGTGGTCGTGCAGAAGCATGGCATATACAAACAAAAGTCAGGCTGATTCTCGGGGTGGCAAGAAGCCAGCCCCAAGAGAAAGAAGGGAGACAGCAACTGCATAACTATAACAACTTAGACCATGCACAGCTGAAAAAGACAATAAGACTCCACATATAGTAACCTCTGGAATGATGCCAACTGCTGAGGGCAGCCATCGCTGGCCAGCAGCCGTCCAGGAAAAAGGAAAAGACAACTAGTACCAGACAGATCTGTCAAGTACGATAATCTGACACCTGAACTGGCCCTTCACTTGCTGTCGTTTCATCATAACCTTGTCAGACTCCTCCCCCCCCTAAATGGATCTGGAGACAGTACTATGATGTCGACAGATTTGTCGCGCCTACGTGACACACTAGGGATTCGTCAATCAGTCAAATGTGGCAATGCGATATTAGTATATAGGCGTTAGCAGCAATACCTAAGTTGCGGCAAGCCATTGTGCATGTCACACGAAGGATCCTCGACTTCACGGCCAAACACAACATTGAGCAGAGGCTGCCACGGCTATAAAAAGGAACGGGGGTGTGGTCGGCACTGAGCAATTAATAGTAGGCAGACATGACAAGTGGTGAATCATTGTCAGACCTCCCAGCCGCAGCATTTCGGAATGGCTGCCGACTATGCGGCAGACCTGCATGCCCGGCCTTAGCCTGGCAGCATCTTGCCAGGGAAGAAGGGAACAGATTGGTTCGTTCCCAAAGAAAGGTTGGCGGAGTATCAAACCGCAATGCAAAGCTAGGGGTCCACATGATCATGTTCAATAGGTTGCCGACGTGTCTCCGGGCATGTCTGCTCCTCTCCTCAACTTCGGGCAGTTGCGCTTCATGTGACCGATCTCCTGGCAATAGAAGCACCGCATGTGCCAGCTGCGGGTATTGAGTAGAGCATTGACCTGGGAGTCATTCTGCTCGTCGCCGATCTCGCCCTCATCTTGCTCCTTCTCAGCTTGGGATTCCTCCGCGTGGTCGCCTTCGTCTGCAGGATTCGACGCGTCAGTACCGCGCCGCGTCGAGCGTGCAGTCCTACTAGCCATGTGGTCGTCGGCTGCAGTGAGGAGATATGCTTTGACCTTGGACATGTCCCACAGATGCCACGGGGTGTCTGCGAACTTCTTCCTAGCCTCGAGCTGCAGATCAGGGTGGATGGCCTCCATGAGGCGGATCTTGTACTCGTGGCCCGACACATCCAATAGGCGACTCGCCATCTCGTCAAACTCCACCTCAAACTCGCGGTAGGGCATGTCACCCTGTCGGAATGCGCCAAAGGCGATGCGCTCCTGGAACTCAGCGTCTGGTGGGACGAGCTTCTGCTGAATTCGTTCCATTAGCTCGTGGATATCCTTGGGGTAGGACTGTGACGCGATGCTATCGCAGTGAAGCAGTCGTGTAACTGAGATGTCCATGGCCTGGGTGATGATCAAGTCGATCAAGTCCTCGGTGGACAGATCCCAGTTGTGGTAATTCGACCAGAATGTGATGGCCTTGTTCACCAGCCTAGCCCACTCCTGGATGTCTCGCGGCTTCATGCTCTTGTTTAGCTTGGGGATGTGCTTGAAGTCGGGCATGGGCGGCGCCTTGAAAAGTTTTTGCCGTCTGGGGCCGCTGAACTCCCGTGGCTCAGGCCACCCAAACGTGGGCGGCAGGAGAGTATGCTTGGACCGGTGTCCTGCCATGGAGCTTCCTGTCTGCTGTCGCGCTTGGGCGTAAAGTGGGTGATCGTAACCCGGGTCATCTGCCGTGATGGTGCTGAAGTTCAGGTTCACGTCCGTGTCCCTGACTCGCCTACTCATGGTGGATCCTGCAGACTGACGGCGGCGTTGTCTGTGCGCGTGCTCCATCTCCTCCTCCTCCTCCACTATATCTGCTTCTAGTGGCTCCTCATCAGAGGAGGAGGTACTCCAATGTCCCGTCATCCTTCGCGCGTTGGCAAAGGAGACGCTACGTGAGCTATCCCGACGATTTTCGCTCCCGCCCCACGAGGGACGAGGGGGTCGTGACGTGGTACGGCCTGGGACTAGGGTGCCATTCGGCGCCCCTCGCCCAAAGCCACGGCCTGCGCCAGTGCCTAGCACTGAACCTTGTCATATGCCTACCACTCCTAACACTCCGTCCTCCCTACCGGGTGGTGTACGAGCCATGGGAACACCGCCCGAGCGGGCGGCTTGGCCATGCTGCTGCGAGCGAGTTGGGCTACCGTCTGGTCTTGGGATGCGTTCGGTCTGCACCCCAGTGTTGGGAACACTGTCCGAGCGGACAGCTTGGCCATTTTGTAATTCCCCCATCGGGGAGGTCGTCGTGTGTTGGTAACTATCTACTTGGCTATGATGTTCTAGGACCACGCCCCCATCGGGACGGCCCACGCCCCCATCGGGACGGGTGCTCGGACTATCGTCCAATGGTACATGTTGTTGTGCGAGTCTACGACCCGAGCGTAACGTCCGGACATCTATGTCTTCATCCGAGGGAAGCTCGGTCATTAGCTCGCGGTGCGCCATCGTTGCCTAAGTGCTACTCGTACCGTGAGATTTTGGATGTGCTAGTCTATTAGGTGTTTAGGTCCAGCACTCGAGGCCGGCTGCCGGGGTCACGGATCACCACACCCCGTCTTCCCACCCCTTAGACAAGTCCACTCACACGCACACACACCTTTATAGCACTTAGTAATAGTAGTCCTACTAGAACCACTCTTGATTCCGGGTCAACTTGTATGAGTACTATTAGTAGTCCTAGCACTAGTATTATTAGTAATCCTAGACCTACTCTTAGTACGTGGTCCCCTTTACACGGCTAAATGCAGGTCTAATGTTTTGTCTTATAATATAATAAAGTTTAGGGCCCGTAATAGGGTTGCATCTAAATTAAAATGCAGTATAACTTATGAAGGTATAGGTCAAGCCACAACCATTGTCCCAACTTATGGCCTAATGTCCTTGCCCATGGGCGTATGACATGAGAACCAATATTTTGAGCCCATCGGCTTATGACATGACAACCATCCCAATGAGCCCATCGGCATAAGACATGACAATCATCACAATAAGCCCATCGGCTTAAGACATGACAATCATCACAATGAGCCCATCGGCATAAGACAAATCATCACAATAAGCCCATCGGCTTAAGACATGACAATCATCACAATAAGCCCATCGGCTTAAGACAGGAAAGGAAGAAGACAAAGCGACAACAAGACACGACACGGTTTGAACCACAATAAAAAAAAAACTGTTTTTATGCGCCTCAAACCAATCGGTTGGTACAAAGAAGGGTGTCTCTCCGACCCATCGGTCAGATTCTCACCTGGGGCTGAGATGATTCAGGGGCGGCCGGCTTATAACTGTCAAAAAAAAAAAAAGAAAGATGCGCAGCAGAAGGAAGAAAACAAATGCTAACCCACTAGGTAAGGCAGCGGTTTAAAAAGAGAACAACGGAAATTCCGTCATGGGCACCACCATCGTGGGCCGTCAGGAAATATAACAAAACGAACACCGCATTTTCCGTCTAGGCGGCACCATCGTGGGCCGTCAGGAAGTAAAACAGATTACCGCTTCCAAAAGCCCGGATGCACGGAATAAAAGGGAAAAAGCTGATGCAGGAATTCCGACACCCCGGCGGCAGTCAGGGCGCCGTTGTCCAGCTACCTCGCAATTTCGTGTCCGCTCCTCTCGCCAGCAGGAGTCCCACTCGCTTATTCACGTGCCTCTCCGTGATGACCTGTCCCGTGGGTGGTATGCCGTTGGGTGCAAACCAGCAAAACGGAGTATAACAAAACGTAGACTAGCCGACCATCGCCGGATCTAATGCTCTAATTCGACCATCGTCGACTTTACTATTGCAATATTCGTTAGTCAAATTGCGGCAATTCCGACCATCGCCAGAATGCCTGAACAATATTGCATGAACCTAACTACTCAGGCACGAAATGCAAATAGAAAAACAGACCTCCGATTCCAGTGTAATGTGCCAAACCCATCGGCCAGGCACGTTGGGAAAGATCGTTTCTATCTACGGGACCATCGTCCCGGTTTGTTGCCTGCCTGAGAGGGAAAGGGAATCACTAAACTATGGGCTACTTGCTGTCATCACAGCGTAGGCCCAGAAGCATTATAATGATTACCTTCTTGTGTTCTTGCAATTGCCGTTGAACAAGTTTATGCGTCAGACATGATTGTATTAGAAGGAATAAATTCGGAACTCAGTTTAACTGAGGTGGGTGAGTCGGCGGATTGACGAACGACTGTCTTGTGCATCGTCCTCGCACGCCTTTATGCCAAGCAGTGCCACTAGGTCGGCACTCGGCACCAGCTGGCTGATCCACTCGTGTGGCCCAAATTCACCCGTCACTAAGTTACGGCCTGAAGTTCATTGTAGTGTGCCGAACTACGGGTCGAACATAGGGCTGATCGACCTCTAACCATGTCCGTGGTAACCATCGTTACGTTATGCCATCGGACACACATCCATCGATATATATCCCAATGTCACCAATATTGCTCTAGATATCGACTGTCCGCACCCTCGTATACACATGCAGAGGTGTGCACCGGAAGGTATGGACTTCAAACCACCCTAGGTATCTATCTCTTTTGCACGTATCTTTTTATACCATATTTCTTTT
Organism: Mesostigma viride; assembly: GCA_009746045.1. Taxonomy (NCBI): domain Eukaryota; kingdom Viridiplantae; phylum Streptophyta; class Mesostigmatophyceae; order Mesostigmatales; family Mesostigmataceae; genus Mesostigma; species Mesostigma viride. The sequence continues at coordinate 2,614,057 of RPFO01000165.1, read as the reverse complement.
GCCAAACTTTCTCGTGCTCACTAGGTTCGACCCTAGCCGGCACGCTACACCTATGCTGTGCACACTGATCTTGACTGGGTGGTCCTTAAACAGGAGTCCACCTACTGGGAGTCCACCCGTCACGTGGAGGACAAGCACAACGCTGCTGATGCACTCACTAAAGTGCCTCAGCAGGCAGCTGATCAATATCAGCTGTTGTACCACCTGATGAACCCGTATGGCAAGCAGGCAACCCTGCTCCATCGGGGGGACGCCTAGCAGGGTCCTGTTCACCAGGGCCGCCTAGGCAACCCAGTACCCCTTGGGCAGGTCCAAGGGGCAGGTTGTGCTTCCAGTAAGGGGGGTTGGTTGGAGTCTGTCTTTATGCACCTGCGTGCCCTATGCCAATAAAATCTGTTTTGATTTTTCACACACCATGGAATTTCGTGCTGCTCACCTTCATAGGTGGGCAGGGGATGTATCTCACACTCTTTATCAATTAGGGTTGTATGCCTTGGTGGATAGGCCCTGAGCTCAGTGGCTCAGGTGTCTCCCATTCAAGTGGAGGGTCAAACCTCCCTTGACAGGTGGTTACCCAGGACCCCAGTTTACTGTGGATCTCCTGGGCCACCTGGCCTCACTGTTCAGTGGCAGTAAAGGCATGGGTGCTGTCATGTTGTCCAGTACAATATGCTCAGCACAGGTGCAGGACGCAATATTCCTGTCACCTGTCACCAGGACTTCAGCCACCACTGTGCAGGGCAGGGGTGGCTGGTCCACACACGTTGTGCAGGTGCAACGTGGACAGGTCCAGGATGTCATATTCCTGTCACCTGTCACTAGGACTTCAGCCACCACTGTGCAGGGCAGGGGTGGCTGGTCCTCACATGTTGTGCAGGTACAACATGGACAGTGCAGGGTGCAATAAACCTGACTACTGTCACTCATCAGGTTGCAGGTGACCTGAGCTCAGTTGACCCAGCCTGGCTGTTTTTTTTTTTTTCTCTGAGCGGGCGATGATGATGGAACCATATGGAACCTCTTAAACGGTTTACCTTGGCATTTTTTACAGTGGCTCTCTTGGCTGGTGATGCACTCCCTGGATAGGCAGACAGGCATAGCTATCTCCCTTGTGAGCTCGCGAGGAGGAGGAACTCCTCGGGCCTGTTGAGCTAAACTTGATGCCACCAGAAGTATTGCACGAGTTCTGGGGCCCATCTTTTTCAGTCCAGATGTTGCAGTATGGGTGTCAGTTGCTCAGCACCTCAGTCAGCTTGGAGTCAGTCCCCTAGCTGGGCAGGATCAGGCTTGAAGTCGCTAGCCTTCAACCTGACAGGAAAACATAATGGGAGTTAGATGCGATGCTTAGGCTGACACACGGATTTCCGGCCTGCGCGCCGCGTATTGCCTACCGCGGCTGAGCGGGACACTAAGGTAGGTCTGTACGGCAGGTCGTACGGTACTGCGGTGTCATGTGGACTGACGTGCAGTTAGTGCCAGACTGTTCCTAGGCTCTAGCTCGACCCGCCAGATCCGGGTTATCCGGGTCTGACGGGCCGAGTGTAGCTGGTTGCTAGTGACGTGGTCGCATGGCATTGCAGTGTACAGTTGTCCACTGGCAGGTGCTGCAGTGAGCACTGCCATAGGCATATAGGCGTAGCACTGGGGAGTGCCGCAGCACCCGAGTTTGCCCAGTTCCATCCTGAGCCCTCAAGCTTTCATTGCATTCCTTGTATTATTGCTAATACAATCATCATTCTCATTTCCAGCTTTCGTTAGTTGTCCTTCGTCTCCCGGCTCATTCCAACTCTCCTGGTCACCATTCTTCTCCGGATCGGTGTAAGTCGCGCGCTGCAGTGCATCCCCCACCAACAGCGCCCGCACCTCCTCAAGCTCGCCTGAAGAAAAGCGGTAATGATTTTGGCGTCGGCGGCGGCCCAGCTCAACCATGCGCAAGGGGTCGGTGGTCAAAACATCCCAAATGTAGTACTTGCTCTTAATCTGCACAATGTGACATCAGATGCACCCACACATGGAGGGAAAAAGAAGACATGCTATCAGAAAGGATGCATGAAAAGAAAAAAACAAGCAAAACTGCAAACGACTCAACCGAACAAAAAAAAAAACACAATCAAAACAGTCATATACAGTGAGAAATTACTTACCCCGGTCTGCTCATGGATGAAGTATGACAGGTACGTCAGCTCCTCGAACTCGTTGAATGATCGCTGGATTGATTTTTCTACATTTAAATTCGACATATGGCCCGCTGTGACCGCCTGCATCTCACGCTCACCCCAGGCCATGTTCCGACCGTCAGGAAGGCCGAGCTCGGATATCTGGGCTGCCAAATGTGTAGCAGCAGGCATGGATCGCGACATTTCACTTGCGGGAATCACCCGCTCCATTGCCACCACAGCCCGCACCATCATTTTCCCTATACTTCATCCAACTCCCCCTGCGTTAAAACACGGCCGCTGAAGGCACAGTCCCAGGCTGCGGAAGCTTCAAGGAACGCGCTCCTTGCGCGCGGATGCAAACGACCGCGCAGCAACACGGGCATATACTTGCAAAAATAAACAATCTTGTCATGTGTTTTCGCCTTGTGCTCTGGCTTCCCCTGCGCCAGCAGCCCAACGATGTTTCCCGTGAAGCAGTCTGGCAAGGACATGTTGATGTGCCTCTCAAGATCTGCATAAAAGAACATGCCCACATAAAATAGCAACACAAACTGTGAGATTTAAGCCACATCTTTTAACGGAAAACACTTAAACATGCAACCAACTATAAACAGCTAACAACAGGAAAAGTGAGAGTTAGCTTCAGACATTTTGATCCATTTAATAAACAAGGATTAAGTAGCTACAAGGACATGCATTGAAATGGAAAAGTATTTTAATGAACGAGCACTTGGAATAAGCATTCTGTTGAAATCAACTTTTATAAGCAGCATGGACTATGAAATCATAACCATGCTCAGCCACACAACTCACCACAGATCTCGTTCTTCTCGCTCTTGGACAGCTGAAAAACTGGCTGACTGCCCTTGTACTTGACTGTGGTCTTCTCCGTTCCATCAGCAGCAACCGTTGTGGTCTCCTCCTTGGTCATCCACAAGTCAGGGCTCAGATTGAGATCCTTGAGGCGATGCCGTACCGACCTGGTGGCAGCTTCACCTGCATGTGCACCCAAATACGCAACCATAAAAACACATAAAAAAAAGTTTAGTAAGTTCCTTTTGGCCATAAGGTGGCATGCGTGCAGCAAACTTCCAAGACTAAAAATACCATCCAGTTTAACAATGACAAAAATCAAATATCTTACCACTCGTGCAATTCCCGAGGCGAAGGAAGAAATTCGAAGCCAGGTGGAACTCGTCAATGGCATTCCGGCATTGCAGGGCTGGCCAGTACGGAAGCCGCGAAAAGGCCTCAGGTAGGCGCTCGTTGTCCACACAATGGTTCAGATATTCAGCATAAGTCATGTCACCCGGGTCGGGCTTCTTGGTAACACGACGTGGGTCAGTGTCAGGGAGCATGCGGTCATTGCCCAGGAATACAATCTTGCCCTTTGAAAAATACGTCCCCTTCCACTTTGGGCCATGTTTTAAACACCCGTCATACCCTGCATCCGGCATGTTGATCAGCTTTGAAAATGCGGGATAGTCATGCATGGTCATCAGCAGCACCACACGTATGAATGCAGTTAATTAATTTGGAATTCCCCCTTGGCGTCGTCAAGTACATCACATATATAAAACCCTTTGAAAAGCTCTATTAGCTCGTCTACGAAGAGGTCCAAGAAGATGCGCATCTTTTGGGGGGCTCGCCCTCTGTGTGCCCCCACCAGGAGGACCATCGGGCAGAAATGTTTGTTTATGTGCGCCCACTCGGGCAGATTGAAAAAACAAACCACACACGGCCAGCACGAATAGGTGTCTAACCAGTATCTCGGGCACACTCCATCGAAGCAGCATCCGATGAAAAGATTTCTTGGATCAGATGCAAGCTCGGGGAACAGGTCCAAAAGCCGCTGCCAGGCCCTTGTATCTGCACTCAGGGAGGCACAAGAAAACAGTTCAAACCAAGGGAAAAAGCAAGCATGCATGCAAAACTTAGTCCAGGTACCTTGCTGCACGAGCCAGAGCCACAAATCAGCATAACTTGAGGATCAACAGCAGCGGTGCACAATAACAAGCTTTCAAGGGAAATATTTTTTTAAAAAAGGGACATTAAAAAAGCGGAAACGGCAGCGCCAAACTGACCTTTAATCCCGTGGATCTTCTTCTGCGGGTGGTCAGGCTCCTTGCTTCGGTTCTCCGCCGCGTACCTAAATGCTTTGGCCATCACCGGTATTCTGAAAAGGCCCCTGATCGGGTCCTTCAGGGAAAACTTGCGAACCTGCCGATGCGGTCTGGTGGTCACAACCGTCTCTCCACTCCGGTCTTCATAGGTCTCATACCGGTTCAGCTTGCAAACGGGGCATTGCTTTACAGTCTTGTCTTTATACAGATACTCGTCGCATGGGCACACATCGTACACTTGGTAACCCAGCCCTAAATTATTCATCACAGACTTTGCCTTGGCCACCGACGCTGGAAACTGGTTGCCCGGTGGTAGTATGTCAGAGAAAAACATAAAGAGCTCATCGGCAAACACGGCGGATGCGCTGTTCTTGCCAAGCAGAGACAGGAGTTCCAAAGACGTGGCGAGGGCCATCTTAGACGACCTGGGATAGAGGGGTGTGTCCGTACGAATGCTTTGCACAGTTTCCTCGAAATTGCGGGCAAACTCACGGGCCTCCTGCTCAGGCCCGCCATCGGCAGGCATGCCACCCATCATGTAGTCATCGACAGACCCGTGCATGCTCGCCATCTGGAACCGATAAAACAACAAGGCTGAAACCGTGTCAGAGGGCCTGCATCAAGTCAAGATGATGCAGGCCCTCCCACCCTACGTCATGATGGCTGCCCGAGCTACCTACATTCCAGAAGGAAGATGGTCAATCATCATTGGAAAGATCCACTAAACTGTGGACCGGATCAGGGCCTGCATCGTCTCGACTCCAGACGATGCAGGCCCTCCAGCACTGTCGCGATGGCTGTCCTTAGCGCAGGTCTCCCAAATTGTAAGGTAGACACATGTGTGTGGTTGTTGTCCCGGTTGACTGTGCAAGGTCCAAACCGAATCCGGAGCAGAGTCGTATGGCCGTCAAGTCCGGCACTGTCGCTATGGCTGTCCTTAGCGCAGGTCTCCCAAATTGTAAGGTAGGTACACCGTGTGGTTGTTGTCCCGGTTGCGTGAGAAGGCCCAAACCGCGTGCGAAGGTCCAAACGGCGCAGTGTCGTGTGGCCGTTGCTAAGGTAAGAGATCCGATTTTTTTTAACAATAAAATTAGTTTTAAAACAAGGCAGCCGCATACTGTATGTGACGAGCCTGGCACCGCCGCGACGTGTTTCACTCTGGTGAATGGAATGAGATTCCTGCCGGCAAAATACAACGACTAGGATCCAATAAGATCAATCTCTGAACGTCCAGATTTTTTTTGCGTCGCGCAATAGAGTTTTGGTCGATAGCAAAGAAGCGCTTCCGTACTAGACGAATTTAGATAAATTAGTGTGGGTGGTTCCGCTTACAGCACTGTAGATAGCAGCTGATTTAGACCAATTAGTCATTCCGGTGTGCTGAAACAAACTTGGACCAACTAAGGAGAGACGTGAGATGTCAGTCACGATATTCTTAGTTTTTTCCAATCATAATGATTTCTTCACAGTTACGAAACAGGCGTGGGAATAAGTAACCGTTGGATAGCACGCGCTGTAAGATAGTGACCTTGAGTGACTGACGGTTGCAAAGGTACCAAAGGTTCCGAATCCGATTCCCTCCAGGCAATTGCGTCAGCCGCTGCATGTGCCCAGGGACCACTTTTGGCGCAATTTCGAATTTCCGGCGCGGTGAGCTTTCTTTGGCCGTCCGATTTTCGCAGTGCAAGATTCCTTGCACGTTGCGCCTGCTGTTGGCAGTGGCCGCGCCAACTGCCAACAGCCAAGGCAACTGCAAACGACCAAGAACTTGGAAAGGCGCGGTGTTTGAACACCTCCATCGCGTCTTGCTCCTCCACCGGAAGTTAACAGTTGTCTGAAATTCACAGGAGATTTGATCGTGAGATGGTGATTCTGATGCTGTGCTCGTGAGATGGTTACTCCAAGATGGGCAAACATCATCCGCAGCCTGTCCAGGTAGCTTCCGACGAGGTGAAGAAGCGATTCTTGCACAACAAGTACTTGGACGAGGGGCAGCCCATAGTTTGCGTCAGTCCCCTACAATATCGGTCAACGCTGCGCAAGCAGATCGCCGTCCTGAGCGATCGTTATCTCGCGCCGGGGATTGTTAGAAAATACCAGGACGAGAACCATTTCCAGGCCTGCGTTGCCCGTTTGCTCGTAATTTGTCCTTGGGCTGGGGCGCTGGCAGCGTCAGAGTTTCAGGCTGCAAAAGCTACTTATGCAACCAGTCTAGAAAAGTTCAAGACAGGAAATCGGAAACAACCGCCCCTCGAACCGACACAGCAGACAGCCGCCCAGTACATTGAGGCGCAGTGGTCCCGATACCTCTCAAACCACAAGGACAAGGATGTGAAGAGTCCTAGTGACGATGACGACAATGAGGGTCCCCCACGGAAGATGAGGAAAAAACAAGCGAAAGAGCGGGTCAGCACAGTCAATGCCGACTCGCCCACCGGCAGCAGCCGGCAGCCTCTGAGTTCCCTGACGAACATCGTCGCTTTCGAGAATGCCGCCAAGGTAAATTTTGCTATTCGAAAATCTTTTGTTTTATTTATCGTTTGCTGGTGGCCAGCGCCGCCAGTGTCATAATTATTTATTGAAACTACCAATGCTTCAGTGTACCCGGCCCCTCAGTGTACTCGCTGAAGCATTAACTCGGACCCTTCATTTCGTATCAATGCTCTCTTGTGCAGACCGACGAGATCAAGCCGATGGACATCCAAACGACGCAGGACGACCACATCGAAAGGCTCGAGCGCGAGCTGGCGGAGGCGAAAATGCGGAGGGCTGCAGCGGCCACCGCAGGGCCCCCAGCTCAGCCGTTGATGCAGAAATCAGCCGCGGGGCCCACTATTTTCATCACGCCACCACTCCCGCCAGCAGCCTTTGCTGCTAGCAAAGCGAAGGAGTGCCTCATTGCAGTCCAAGATGGTCCATCTGCCAAGGCTGGTTTTGTACCGGCCGTCAAGAAGGTGGAAAATTCTGCCCGCAAGGAGGGGGGTGAGGGTGACAAGGTGGGAAAGAAGATGGGCGAGACGGCGGGGGAGATGGCGGAAAAGAAGGTGGCCGGGACGGGGGGAAAGAAGGCGGGCGAGGTGGGGGGAAAGAAGGCAGACGGCAAGGCGAGTGAGGTGGCGGGCGACAAGGCAGGCAACCTGGCGGCCCAGAAAGGGGGCAAAAGGCAGCCAAGCAGGCAGAAGGCTCCCCCCCTCTTGACCTGGGCCTGCAACATTTTCTTGCTGCGCTTTCTACCAAGGCCACGGTGCGGGATCCACCGGCACAACCAGAGGTTGGCCTTTTTGTGGCCCAGCGCTACCTTCTGGTTCTGCCGGACGAGCCGAGCTCGATCATTTGGGAGATCGGCAAGATACAAGCGCACAATCCACGGAAAAAAAAAGTCCGTGGGAAATCAAGTTTGTGGATTATTCCGGGCAGACAGCTGTCTACAATGCTCCCCTGGACAATTTGCCGCAGGGTGGAGATAGCAAGGAGCTGCATGCCTGGGTGGTCCTGGACAATGTTGTCCAGGATGACCTCGTCAACTACGGCAAAGTCAAGCGCCGCCAGTGGTACGCCAAGTGCCAGGTCAAGGCAGAGGAAGAGCGTCAGCTAAAGAAGCAAGAAAAGAAGAAGAAGAGGATGGCAGACGAGGAGGAGGGTGGGGACAGTGAGGGGAAGGAGGCGGAGGACGGGAGGGAGGCGGAGACGGAGGGGGGAGCAGAGGTCAAAGCCAAGGCCAAAGCGGAGGCGAACTCCAAAGCCGAGCCGGAGGCCAAGGCCAAAGCACAGCTAGGCGGATGCCAAGGCCAAAGCGTAGGCGGAGGCCAAGGCCAAAGCGCAGGCGGAGGCCAAGGCCAAAGCGGAGGCGGAGGCCAAGGCCAAAGCGGAGGCGGAGGCCAAGGCCAAAGCGGAGGCGGAGGCCAAGGCCAAAGCGGAGGCGGAGGCCAAGGCCAAAGCGGAGGCGGAGGCCAAGGCCAAGGCCAAAGCGGAGGCGGAGGCCAAGGCCAAAGCGGACAGCATGGGGTTTTCTAAGGACCAGGGTGGCGATGGGGCCGTTGCCTCGGGGGGGGGGCGCTGCCGTGCAACTTCACATCGCCACTTCCTGCAATGCGGCAGCCTGCTTTCTGGGATGCTGAACCACCAGAGCCGCCAGCCCTGACGGAAGCGGAGGTGGAATTGGCAAGGCTGGAGGCGTTGATAATGAGGCAAAAGGCCCTTGTTCAGCGGCAAAGGAATGCTGATGCCTCGATGTCAAGTCACGCGATGACAGCAACATCGGTAGGTGCTCACAGAGTTGCGGTTGTCAGAATTTTTTTGTTTTTTTATCGTCGTTGATCTGCATGAAATGAATTTATGAATGTGCTAGTATGTTGTGTGAGAGTTGTGTATTCAGCGCCATTAAATGGTTTTACGATATCTTGTTTCCATTTCTTTGCAGGTTGACTGGACGCGCCAAGAGAGAGCCATGGGGCGCCATGCTGGTGATGACTCAGACAGTGATGATGCCAGTGTGGGCTCTTCCGGGGTGTCCTCACCACTCAAGGTATTTTGGTTTCGGTTACAGTACTCGTGTTGTTTTTTAGTTTTAATACATAAGAATGTGTGTGCAAGGGAAATTTGTTGTTGCATTCTTTGTGACATCTGCTATACCTGTTCCAATGAGGGCATGCAGAGGCATTAATCATTTATTCCATCAATCATACAAAGGGAGCGGTTGCAGGGGGTAAATCTTTTTTGGGTGTCGGGGGCAGGCATCAGTTTTGTGTTTTTTTTAGGGGCGGCAGGCATCTTTCATTTAATTTTTTGATTGATATGCAGGCCGAGGGCAGGCAGGTAAGGTTATTGTTCCTTACTTTTCAGTGGGGAAGTGAATGGGTATTATTTTTCATTGGGGCACCCCACCACATCCATTTATGCATGCCACCCCACCACATTTATGTAGGCAAGGAATTGTCAAGGAAGCAAGGTAGGGGTTTTGTGCACAGGTACATAGGTTAGCTCCTCGTTTCTTCATGCTAGCCTTCTGGATGTGATGTTTTTGTGGTGCAGAAGCTCTGGACGCCAACAAAATGCGAATCATTGACGAGTAAGGAGCTCAAGATATGTTTGCCCATGCCGTGTATTTTGCATGCATATCATGAATTTTTGCGTAGGCTGTTCACAGCCATGTCACCCATCCATAACGTATCATTGGAACATCTCTTGATTTTTAAAGTTACGGCTGCTATATACTGCTTGCTTTCTAATGTATGAACTTGATTTTCATCCCTTGTATTTCCCGGATTTTCGTATATGTTTGTGGAGCAGAAAAGCGGCACACCGGCGAAGCGCCAACGCACCGGAGCAAGGACTCGTAGTCGCATTTCGGAAACTGCCATGGGTTGCCGGGGCGCTGCATGCCAAAAAACACAGCCATGTTTCCAACGTAGCAGATTCATTGGATGAGAAATTCAGCATGGTCCGATGGGAAATGGGAGGCCATTACATACAGGGCCCAGCTAGCAAATGCGGGGTGGTCAGCAAATGCAGTGAATATTTGTCATCATTTATATGGCATACTATTTTGATAATGAAAGAATTTGTCCTCCTAGCATTGTTTGCAACAATGCTGATTCTTATGCTGGCAGATTGCTGCTGCTAGCATAAGGTCTATGGTTTGCATTTTCTCAGTATTCTCAGTCCCTTGTTATTCTCAGTTTTCTCAATATTCTCAGTTTCCCAATATTCTCAGTTTTTTCAATATTCTCAGCCTGTGCACTATTCTCGATCCCCAAGTCCCTTTATTCTCAGGCCATTCTCACCCCTTATTCTCAGCATATTCTCAAAAATTCTCAGCTATTCTCAGCCAATTCTCAGATATTCTTAGATATTCTCAGCATATTCTCAGAAATTCTCAGATATTCTCAGTTATTCTCAGGCCATTCTCAGGCAATTCTCAAAAATTCTCAACAAATTCTCAGCCGAGTTCCTAGTGCGGTCTGTTGGTGCAGCCACCCACAGAATTTCGTGAGGCCAGCATGGGTTTTCATGTCGGGGCCTCGGCGCTGCCGGGCGTGCTCGAGAGTGAGCGCTGGTCTTTGATAGGCCAGGCTATGTCGGTGTTGCAGGTCGGGTATGTACTGCTTGCATCGGTTGCCGTGCGCCAGTCTGGGGGGGAGTCCCCAGCCAATCCGCCTCAGGTTGAGGCGCGCGCAGCCAAACTGAAGCGCACTGCAGCGACAGGGACTGCATCAGCACGGGGGTGGCGTCTGCGACAGGTGTGGACTATCATTCTCATGACCGCCCTGCTGACCAGCACCGTGCTGGCCGGCGAGCCCACGCTGCATCGGGCAATACACCGTGCGGCACGCGAGGCTCCGGCCGTGGCTGTCACACCAGGTGTGGCAGCCTTTTCCTTGTTCCACGACGATGCGGCTAGGGCGCCGCATCTTGAGGCACATGCGGTAGCTGTGGGTGATCCCGCGGATACGCACCCCTGGGCTATTGGCGAACACCTTTCTGATGCGCAGCGCTCAGCCATGCTAAAGCGGCTAGGCACTGCAAGGGGGGCCTTCGCTTTCACAAGTGATGAACTGGGGTGTTTCAATGGTGGGACCATGCGTGTTCCATTGGACACTGACACTCCTTTGTTCCGACGCCAGCATCGCCTGAGTCAGGCCGAGTTGGATTTTGTAGCCGAGCGATGCAAGGAGGTAGAGGATGCCGGTATCATCAGGCAATCTTCCTCCAGCTATGCCGCTGCCGTTGTCGTTGCGCCCAAGAAGGACGCTATCACCGGGGCATGGACGGGTATGCGCATGGCCACCGATCTGCGGTTGCTGAATGCACACACACACGTGGACCGTTTTAACACGTATGGCTATTTAAAATAGCGCCTTAATGATTGAGAATGAATGCGAAAGACCTTTGACTTCCTATGCGTCACAGCGCACGATGGTGGTGTGAATACTTGTCTCACAATACGAATAAGCTCAAACCCGGAAAACCGGTTTCGTATATTACAATGTTACCACACAGATTAAAACACTCAATGCGGGAAGACTTACACCCAGTAGGCGAGGGATTCACACTCGAGCCCACAGGAGATTTACACTCCAGGATTAAGCGATGGTAAATAATCTGTAGGGCAACGTGGTAAACTACGATACAAGGTCCGGATTGCTGGCATAGCTCGTGCCTTGCCTATTTTGTCCCTTCGTCCCCGTTGGCGGCTGCGCCTGGCGCTGCCAACCAGGCATGACGTGAGGTCCGCGGGGACGGGCTTCTCGAACCGTCTAGAACACATTAAAGACCAGTACGGCTAGAGGCCTCTCCTGAAAAATATCCAAATGTCCGTAGGTACCATCATAACGCATGTGCAGTGCCACTTGGCTGTCCCGTAACTCCCGTTCAGGCGCTAGGTCTGCCTACGGCGCAAAGGCCAAGTTCGTCAGCAAAACTTCTACACTTATACTTCCACACGGGTTGCCTCGGCTGCCAACTATACTATGGCCTCGGCACTGGCGCCGGACGTAATCCGGCGCCGATTGACCGGGACGGATAATTTAATACCACAAACGGCATGTTGCATCCGTGCAACACACCTCCCCCCCCCAACAAAAGAGGCGGCTACTCCTGTAGCCGGGACTTATAAATGACAGTGTATACATGGTCACTGTTCCCTTCCAGGGCACGCATCGATCGTGCCAATTGTCACCGTCCGTTGGCGATGGTTTACGGCGCCGGGCGGTAAGGGCTCGGGCGGTGACCCCCACGAGCGGAGCCCCCACGGCCATGCCCGCGCAGAGGTGCGGCCGGGCGTTGACGCCGGTGGACACGCTCAGCCGGCACGGCCTCAGCCGGCTCGGGAAGAGGCAGGCCATTGGCCTGGACTAGGGCGTGCTGGAAGGTGAGTTGCCGCTCGCCGGCGCGTGCATCATGGCGTTTGGCCAGGTTGACATCCCGCAGCGCCTCCAGTGGGAAAACGCTCAAGAAGGCGGCGAGGAACGTGTGTCGGGTGAGGGACACCGAACCTCCTGTCCAAACGATACCGCAGTGGTGGGTCCCGACAAAGGATGCCATGGCCTGGTCGAGGACAGACCGGGCGCCCCATGGGTCGTGAACTGTACGGCGGAGAACATCTCTGGCGGGAGCACGTGCCGATAAAACTCCACCGGCTGATCCGCGTGAAACCGCGGATGTGCAGCACCTGCATGGGCGCCGCCCGGGGTGTCCCCCGCGAGATCGTACATGATCCCGTCGATCACGTGGGTTGGGGCCACGATGCGGCGGCGCTCCGCAACCGGCACCGCCAGCGGCACGTCGACGTCAAGCTCCAGTAAGGACATGCCCTCCGGTTGCGCCAACTGAACGCCTAAGGTGGGACGCACCCTCACGCGGGCCCACACGAAACCCCGGGGGGCAGGCCCAGCATCGGCGCACATGACACGCACGCGAGCAATGGTGGCAGCCTGCGTACGCCGTAGAACCGTGGTTACAGTCGTGAAACGCCGGGGGCGCAGGACAGGGGCGGGCGGAATCGACCGAGGCACTGTGGTCGCGGCAGCGGGAGTAACCGATGCCGGGGCTTGCTGGGCCCCGAGGAGATGTTGCACCAACAGTGACTGCTGTCGCAACATCTCTTGCAGCATATGTGACTGCTGCTGGAAAAGCTCGACCAGCTGGGGGGTACTAGCCACGGCGGCTGCGCTGGGAGCGTGGACTCCACCCGCCAGCGCAGGCAACGCACCAGCAACCTGCCCCCGAGCCGGCTCAGCTGCCGTCCGCGGTAGGGGGGCGCTGCCGGGAGCTGTGGGACCCATCGCGCCGCGCTCACCAACCCCTGAGTCGCCCGCAGAGGAACTGTTGTCATCTGCCACCGCAGGGGATGCATTTCCACCACCGGCGGTATCCGCACCGAATAACTCGATGTCGCCCATGGACTCCTGGGGCGGGGCGGCCTGCACCAAGACAATGCACATGCAAGGAGCATTACGCAAGGTAAGAGAAGGGCCAGAATTATGCCAACCCTGCCCGGGCTTTATACTCCTGCAGCAAGCGTGCACAGCCCGTGAGTCCATCCTCAGCTACCCATGAGTGCTCTAGCTCTGTTTGGGAGAACTTCCACTTAAGGAGGTACTCGCGGCGGCGGCCTCGATTGCGGTGGGCTACAATGTCCTCCACCTCATCCTCGGGTTCGCCCGTCTCGGGGTTGAACTCCAAGGGGGCGGGTGCCATGACACGACCTGGGAAGGTGCTCTTGCGGTAAAGCTTCAGCGGGTCAACGTGGAAAACATTGGACTTCAGCTGCCACGAGTCCGGGATGGCGACAGACACCATCACCTCATTGAACACCTTCTCCACCAGATACGGTCCAAGGAATAAGGGGCGGAGCTTGACCTTCAGGCTGTCCTCAAACTTGTGCGAGAAGCGGCCTTGGTGGGGGCCCTCAATTAAAACCAAGTCACCTGCTTCGATTGCAGGGGTGCGCCTGTCCAGGGTACTTTGGACTCGCGCCATGTACTTGGCACGCACCTGACGTAGGCCACTTATGGCGCTGGAATGAGCTTGCACCATCCGTTGTACCAGCTCCCGCGCCCCTGCGACTGTGGAGCGTAGCTCCGTTGTCGTGGTGATGGCTGGGGCGGTCAAGAGATCGGTGGGGTAAGGGGATGCCTGCCTGTATCAAGAAAGAACGGGGTATACCCGTGGGCAGAATGGGGGGCATTATTGAGTGAAAACTCAATGAATCCCAGCACTTCGTCCCAATTCCTCCCGTCTCGATCCAGGTAGTGCCGCAGTGCCTCTTCCACCACCCGATTCACTCTCTCCACCATGTGAGAAGAGCTACTGTGATAGGCCGTACCCATAGACAACTTAGTCCCGACGACCTGAAAAAATGAGGTCCAAAATTTCGACGTGAACAGTTTGTCCTTGTCGGTGATAAATTGTCGGGGCATGCCATGGAGCCGGAACACATTGTTTAGGAACAAGTGGGCACACTCTTCAGCCGTCAGTGTGGCCTTGCAGGGGATTAAATGGCATCTCCGCGTGAGCCGGTCCACCACTACCAGGATCTGAGCATTGCCCGCCTTGGTCTCTGGCAAGGGCCCAATGAAATCCATCATCACCGAGTCCCAAGGGAACATGGGGTCTGGAATTTCCTTTGGAACGCCCTGTTTGCCCGTATTCCGTGGCTTCATGTGCTGGCAGCTGTCACAGGTACTGACATACTCCCGCACATCACGAGCCATCTTAGGCCAATAGTAGGACCTCCGGGCCCTCGCTAACAGCCTATCCTGGCCTTGGTGTCCCCCCAAGACGGAGTCATGTAACTCAAATAATACCTCGGCGCGGCATATTTGGGGGACATACAAGCGCCATGAGTCTTGACGGGCCGCCTGGCCACTGACATTCACGTAAAGGAACCCGTTTTGAAACTTGGCTGGGTAGCCGTCCATGCTCTGAGGGCGGGCAGCTATGGCTTCATTTGCCTTGTCCTCAGTGACCGTGAAGCGCGAGATGAGGCGCTCTAGGTCCGAGCTGATGACGACCGTTGTTGCAGTATTTGCCAACGTGAATGCCTCTCCAACGGGCTGCATTGGAGGGTAGACTCCTGTCGCCGGCACCACATGGCTGTACGGGGCCGAAGTCCTTCCCCCCCTGCGGCTGCGCACGTGCCCTCACGTGCAGGGGTGCTGCCGGCGAGGCGCACGGAATGGTCAACAGTGTCAACCTCCGCGGTTGTGGCGCCACAGAAGAGGAAGGGGCTCATCGGGTCGCTCAAGCGGTCGCCAAAGGGGGCGACGGGACCATGGGAGGGGATCAACGTCGTGGCCAAAACGTCAAGATCCTCATAAAACCAATAGTCGGGGCGACGCGACAGGGCGTCAGGGACCGTGTTGTCAAGGCCCTTGACATATTCGATCTTGAACGGACCGAACTGTGCCAAATATTCAAGCCAACGGGCTTGGCGTGGCGTAAGCGTGGGCTGCGTCAACAAGTGCGTGAGGGGCCGATGGTCGGTCTGGATGATCAAGCGGTACGGGTCCGCAGGGTCGGGTTCGGCCATGGCCACGTTGAACTGAGCACCCAGAAGATGGTGCCGCCAAGTATGGCAACAGTACACCACGGCCAACAACTCTTGCTGATGGACCGGGTAATTTCTTTCGGCCGGGATCATCGTCCGGGAGATATACTCGACCGGTTGGAGACCGAGACCATGGTCTTGGAGCAGCACACCGCCAATAGCAACCTTGCTAGAATCGCTATTGACCACGAATGGCTTGGTGGGATCCGGAAGGATGAGGACAGGCGCAGTGGCGAGCCTGGCCTTCAGCAGGTCAAAGGCCTGTTGACACAGGCCTGACCATTCCCACGGTACGTCCTTCTTGAGGAGGTGAGTAAGTGGGGCCGCAATGGTCGCGAAACGCGGGATGAAGCGGCGATAGTACGATACCAAGCCCAAAAAGCTGCGCAAGGCGCGAACATTCGCGGGAACAGGCCACTGTTGGACGGCGGCGACCTTATCGGGGTCCGTGGACACGCCCTTGTCCGTGAGAATGTGGCCTAAAAAGGGGACGCTGCGGCCTGATTCTACCTTGCTGCGACGGGCGGACAGTTTATTATCCGCCATGATCTGCAAAACCGCGGCAACATCCGCCAAGTGCTCCTCGAACGTGCGAGAGAAAATGAGGATGTCATCCAAGTAGATGGCCACGCAGGTGCGTTTGTACGGCTGCGTCCCCGGGTCCCACGGGATAGTCGGGTCGCGCAGGTCTGCCGAGACCTGGGGCAGCCGACTAGTGCCCATCACCGACCTAAAGAGGTGGTTCATGAGCATCTGAAAAGAGGCAGGGCTGTTACACAAGCCCAATGATGGCCGCCACGCGCAATTGGTATTGGCCAAAAGGCGTGGCAAAGGCTGTTTTATGGCAATCTTCGGGGGCGATCCGAAGTTGCCAAAAACCGTCTGCACAATCGAGCACCGTAAAGTACTTGGCGCCCTCCACCTTATTAAATATATCATCGATGCGGGGGAGGGGATACTTGGACTTCACGGTGATCGCATTGAGTTTGCGATAATCCGTAACCAGACGCCACTTCCCATTGGGTTTGGGCACCAGCAACACGCCCGCGCTGTAAGGGCTATTGCTGGGCTCAATCAAGCCGGCCTCCAACAAGCCGACCAAGATCTTCTTGAGCTCTGCCAACTCCACGGGCCCCATGCGAAAAATGGGTGAGGTGGTAGGTGGGTGCCCCTCCTGCAAATGAATGCGGTGGAGCACCGGTCTGGGGAAACGTAGGTGTTTTCTCCTCAAACACGGCTGAATACTGATCGAGCACTGCGTTGAGTCGTTTCACCTCGTCTTCCGACAAGTCCATGCCAAGCGAGTTTAACGAAACTCCGGCCTGTGCATGCTGGGCGCTGGGCCCGCGCGCGTGGGCAAGGGCGTCCAGACGAATGGAGTAAACGGGAGGAGGCTGCCGGGCTCTCATCATCCGCTTGAACTCCCTTTTGGACATGAGAATGTCCGCAAGGCGACGACGGTCACTCTTGAGGGCAGGCGTGTCATCGATGATGGTCATGCCGTTGGCCGCATACTGCCGCTCAGGTAACCAGAATGACCCATCTGGGAAGTGGGTAACCATGGTACCAAAAGAGACGGTCACCTTGGATATGTGCAGCCAGTCAATCCCTAGGATGATATCAGCCGCTTGTAAGGGAATGACCGTGGCGCGAATGGGCACGCTGGTGCCTTGTACGATAGGGGCCACCAAGTCCACATAGCCCGGGGATGGCTGAGTGTAGCCATCCGAGTATCGCACGCGCCGAGCAATGGTATGGGGAGTCGGGGTTACTCCCAGGCGCTGCACTATGGCCTCACTGATGAAGGTGGTAGCCGCACCACTGTCAATGAGGACCTTGATGCCCTCCAAACAACGCCCAGAGCCCTGGGGGTCTGGTAGGCTTCCAGTGAAGAGGAGTAGTTGCCGCGGGCCTTCGCTAGGCTCCGCTTGCCATTCCTGGGTCTCTGTCACCACATTACATGGTAACAAAACTTGGGCGACTTGTTCATGGCCGGGTAAGGTGTCGCCCGGAGTGCCCTCCCGGCCTCTCAGTCCAACGCCTCTCCTGCAGGCCCCTCGTCAACCGGTGTGCCTCGCAGGTGGCCGGATGCGGCCGCGGAAGAGCCATCATCAGGCTCGGCCGCGTCTGCGGCATCCAGTTGGTTGAGGGCATGCCCAGCTTGCTGGTAGGCGCTTGGGGGCGCCTTGGGTTGTTGGTACAGCCGGGGCTGTTGGCGCGCTTGTTGCAAGCGTCGGGCACGCTCACCCCGGCATTGGGAGCTGTGAGCATATTTCGCGCCGGTGGTGGCCTCGAGGCCATTTGCGGGGAGGCCGCTTGGAAGTTGTTGCGTTGCACAGGCGGGGCCTGGTCCAGCGGAGGGAGATCAGGGCACTCGCGTTTGATGTGCCCCACGCGGTTGCAGTGGTAGCACTGAATCCGGGAAGTGTCCAAGGCATTAATGTCCAGGACCTCGCACTGTAGCTCATCCACCCACACGGGGGCGAATCCCAGCTCATTGAGTTCCAGTGCATTCACGCGGGGTTTTGGGGTCCGCTGCACCAAGGGAGCTATCTCCGCTAGGTAGGTCTTGATGTCCTGCAGGTTCCATTGAGCCCAGGAGAGGTGGGCGAATTTCCGCTTCACCTCATCCCGGAATTCGGGTTGCAAGCCCTCATAGAACCTTGCCAAGGCTTCTGGGCCCATCAGGTCATCAACCCGCCCAGCTAGAAGCTCGAACTTGGTCATATATTCCCGATAGCTCAGGTTCCCCTGCTTGAACGCCCCAAAAGCCTCCCGGTCCAGCTTGTCTTGGTCGGGTGGCAGGTACTTGGCCCGTGCTCGCCGAAATAATTCCGCCAAGCTGCTGGGGAAGCCATTGGCCAGGGCGCTTTCGCAATGGAGAGCTTGTCTCACATCGGGAGCCAGTGCCTCGCTGGACACCAGCTTGACCTTGATATCCTCGTCCAAGAGCTTGCGATTGTATGTCTCCCAGATGTCGATCTTCTGAGACACTGCAATCTCCCAAGCCTCAAACTCTTGGTAGGAGCAGTCGGGTTTAAACTTGGGAATATCCGACAGCTTGGGCAACGGTGGTAGTCGCACTGCATTGTGAGTACAGGGGTCACCCGCAGTATCGCAACAAGAATCGCAACTCAAAAAAGAAAATTTTATCATCCATTTCGATTAAGGGCAGGTATGGGCACACCACTGGCTGCAAGCACTGCATGTGCCAACCACAGTTACACTGATCACACAATAACATGGACTCCGCCTGATCGACCCGGTGACAAACCTGACACTGGGCGTCCTTGACTCGGCGAGACGTGTGCGGTTGGAGGTCGTGGACCAAATTGGGCAGCGAGCAGGGACTGAGATTGCTGAGGTTGTCAGTCGTACGGCTCCCGTCGGCGCCCTCCAAAATTGCCACTCCCGATGGTTTGATAGCCACAATGCGCAAAATGGTGGGCCCCGCCTCCACATCCAAAGTGTGCTTCAGCTGAGTGCGCAGGAAAACATACTGCCCTGGCCTAAACCGCAGCTGGCGAGCCATGTATGCGCCCCCCCGGCGCTGAGCGTAGCGCAGGGAGTCCCTGTGCTGAGCAATGAACAAGTTGTTCATCGCGATGGGCATGACCTTCTTAAAAGTCTCTGCCCTGGCCAGCACCTCAACCAAAAATTGCTGAGCGTTGTCGAAGGCCATGGGTTCGGGGTGCGCAACCTGTGCCTCCGTAGGCAAAAGAGGATTACGCCCGAACAGAAGGAAATACGGGGAGAAGGTAGCGAGAGACTCCTGGGGAGACATGCGATAACCCATGGCAATCCATGCCAACTCGCGATCCCACCTGGCCGACTCCGGCACCTGCAGGCTCCACTTGCGCAGCGCCTGCTTGACGGTCTGCACCAATCTCTCAGCCAAACCATTGGCCTGAGGATGCTCCCGAGAAGTGCGACGGTGATCAATAAGACATCCATCCAGCAACTCCTGGAACTCACCCCTGAACTCACCACCCTGGTCCGTGACTACCTCCGCGGGAGCCCCAAACCTGGTTATGATGTCCGCAAAATGCTTCGCTGTGGTAGCGGCATGCTTGTCAGCAATGGGGATCAACTCAACCCATTTGCTAAAGCTCTCCACGCATACCATGACATAGAGGTTGCCGTCAGGGCTCTCCTGAAACGGCCCGCACAGATCGACGTGCCAGCGATAAAACAAGCCCTTGATGGGAAGCGACATCAGCTCCTTGGCACCATGATCTGCGCTAAAGTTAGCCTTGGTTCGAGCACACGGGACACAGCTGGCCACTACCTGGGCCACCGTGTGTCGCATGTTATTCCACCAATAGCTGGTCCGTACGAGGCTGAGCGTGCGATTGCCACCCAAGTGACCATACCGCTCGTGGTACGCCTGCACTATAGCAGCGCGCTTGTCAGGCGGTGGGACGACCACCCTACGCTTGCCCAACAGCTTGTACAAAACCCCATCTTCCCAACCATAGGTTGCAGCCCTGTGCTGCACCCTGTTCAACTCCGTCGCCTTCTGAGCAGGAGTCCAATCGACTGGAGTAGGAGTCAAGACAGCACCCTGCACTTGCTCCAAAACTCGACCATCTAACCAGATATCAGCGGTGTAGCAATCAGCAAGAGAGCTACGCGCTAAGAGAGCCTGCACAGCGATCAGCTGCTGCAGAGAAGGATCAATGTCAAAGGACAGAGACCTACCCTCTTCCATAGCGCACACAGCTTTGGATGGCGTGAATGGAGACGGCCGCACCGGGTCGTCGCTGGTGCCGAAGTCCGCCACAGAGTACTCGACACTGCGCCACCATGCCTCCTCCTCATCGTCGGCCGCATACCCAGCAGCGTTCACGAAGACCACAGAACCAGACGAGCCCTCGGCACCCATGGCCCGGGCTCCAGTGTGGTCAACAGTGGTAGGCATGGCGTATCGGGATAGCACATCGGCGTTGACATGGTCCTTGCCGGCCCGATGCACAATGGTCATGTGGTACTCCTGGATAATCATGGCCCATCGGGCGAGCTTACCCGTCAGGTTGGTGTTGGTCATTAGCCACTGAAGCGGCTGGTGGTCTGTCACCAGAGTAAACACGCGCCCAAATAAATACGGGCGAAAGTGCTTGATGGCCCACACCACAGCCAGTGCCTCCCCCTCATAGGAAGAATACCGGCTCTCCGCTGGGTTGTTGCTGCGACTAGCATAAGCAATAACGTGCTCGCGCCCATCACCATCCTTTTGCGCCAAGACCGCACCCAGTCCTACCTTGGACCAGTCGGTATATAACACAAATGGCAAAGCATAGTCAGGGGCGCGCAGAATCGGTGCCGACGTGAGCTCCTGCTTGATTGTCTCGATGGCGCGTTGCTGTGCGGGACCCCACGCCCACACGCACCCCTTCTTGAGTAACTCGGTCAAGGGCTTCACCTTGCTGCTGAAGTTCTCAATGTAACCTCGGTAATAGCCAGCCAAACCCAAATACGCCCGCACCCCTGAGACATCCGTGGGTACGGCGGCCTGCGCAATGGATTCGACCTTGGCGGCATCAGGCGTCCGGCCACCCGGCACAATCTGATGACCAAGGAATGAGAGGGTCCGCTGGGCGAACTTGCACTTCTCAGGGTGCAGCCGCATATTATGCTCCTCGAGAGCCAAGCGAACCTGCTCCAAGTGCGCCAGGTGCTCCTCAAATGTCGCGCTAAAGACGATTACATCATCAATGTAACAAGCGGCGAAAGGAAGACCTGCAAGCACTTTGTCCATAGCTCGTTGGAAAACAGCACTAGCGTTGCGGTGCCCAAAGGGCATGCGCACCCACTCATACAAATTGCCGCCCCCCAGAATGCAAGCTTCCGCTGATCCTCCGGCGCAACTGCGATCTGATGAAAGCCGCTACGCAGGTCCAGCGAGGACACAAACTTCACATGAGGAGATATCTTATCCAGACATCATCCACACGTGGCATGGGGTAACGGTCCACGGGTGTGTGTGCATTCAGCAACCGCAGATCGGTGGCCATGCGCATACCCGTCCATGCCCCGGTGATAGCGTCCTTCTTGGGCGCAACGACAACGGCAGCAGCATAGCTGGAGGAAGATTGCCTGATGATACCGGCATCCTCTAACTCCTTGCATTGCTCGGCTACAAAATCCAACTCGGCCTGACTCAGGCGATGCTGGCGTCGGAACAAAGGAGTGTCAGTGTCCAATGGAACACGCATGGTCCCACCATTGAAACACCCCAGTTCATCACTTGTGAAAGCGAAGGCCCCCCTTGCAGTGCCTAGCCACTTTAGCATGGCTGAGCGCTGCGCATCAGAAAGGTGTTCGCCAATAGCCCAGGGGTGCGTATCCGCGGGATCACCCACAGCTACCGCATGTGCCTCAAGATGCGGCGCCCTAGCCGCATCGTCGTGGAACAAGGAAAAGGCTGCCACACCTGGTGTGACACCCACCGCCGGAGCCTCGCGTGCCGCACGGTGTATTACCCGATGCAGCGTGGGCTCGCCGGCCAGCACGGTGCTGGTCAGCAGGGCGGTCATGAGAATGATAGTCCACACCTGTCGCAGACGCCACCCCCATGCTGATGAAGTCCCCGTCGCTGCAGGGCGCTTCAGTTTGGCTGCGCGCGCCTCAACCTGCTGAGGCGGATTGGCTGGGGACGCCCCCCCAGACTGGCGCACGGCAACCGATGCAAGCAGCACATACCCGACCTGCAACACCGACATAGCCTGGCCTATCAAAGACCAGCGCTCACTCTCGAGCACGCCCGGCAGCGCCGAGGCCCCGACATGAAAACCCATGCTGGCCTCACGAAATTCTGCGGGTGGCTGCACCAACAGACCGGTGGTAGTGTCCCAAACGAGACCCTTACCCCGATCACGGTATGCTGTCGACCCTTGGTAACTGACCAGGGTCGGCAGTGCACACATGGGGCTCCCGACCCGGTTGACGCGTGCATACGGTGGGCGATCCTCGCTATCCACCTTCTGCGTGACTAGGTGGGAAGGCAATGCTACCTCCGCAGACACACTCGGATGCTGCCTTGCTACGGCCCCAAGACCGCCTGCACACCGGTCGCACACGCCACGTTGGTCCAATAGGCACGCAAACGATGCGTGAGCCCACCCAGCCCTGCGTTGTCACACACGATGGGCTCCCCCAGGAGTGCCACGATTGTAGCCCAGTCCTCCCGCACCGCCTGATGTGGGCTGTCACCCGCCACAACGTTCTCAAACAGATACGCAGGCGGATGGGGCTGACGCGACTGCAACAGTCCCACCACACGCAACAGTTCCCAGAACAGCGCGCTACGCGGATCGGCTAGCCCCCGCCCTTGCCCTGCCTGGCTCAGGCCCTGGCACTCCCAACCCGCAATTACCAAGTCGATGGCATGATGCCTGCGCAACAACTGCTGCACCTGCACCTCACCGATGGCTCGGATATCTTGAGGACATTCCCCAAACGGGTCACGCCATGCTGATGGCGGAAACTGCGCGGGATACTCTCGCGACAACACGCCACAGTGACTGAAGTACACCTGACGCGCCTTGTGCGATGGCTCTACCGCGATGAGTTTACGGCACACGCCGCCTGCGGCCAAAAAGCCTGCAATGCCCCCTCCGATCCCCGCAAACAGTTCCAACACTACCGCACCCTTGGCAAAATCAGGGGCCTGCGGTAAGATTGCAGCAGAAAAATTACCTTGGGCCTCCGAGACACCCGGTTGCACCAAAGTGAGGCCATGGCTGGCCATCTGAGGAATGGTGATGACGGCTTCAGTCACCCGCTTGCGCATAGCCAGCTGCCGCGTGGACGTCACAGCATCCAGCGACCACTGCGTGCGCATCTTGGCAATGCTCGCCGTTGGCTGAGGCAGCACCGTCCGATGCTTGTCCCACGCCGATGAGCCCGCCGCCCGTACCTCCACCATGCTGACCTCCACCACGCCCGCAGCCGCGGAAGGGTTGAGGCGTGCAGCCCCGGCTGAAGAACTGAAGCATGAGACCGGCACACTGGCCCGCTTCAGGCCAGCCCCATCCCAATCAGGGATGTAAGATGCCTCCTCCGCCCTATAGTCCACCTGAACCATGGCGCGAGCAAGGACATCCACCCCGAGTAGTGCGGAATATCCACACTTGTTGACCACCAGCGCATACGCGGACACGGTGGTCATGCTAGAGGCGCGCAACGGATTGAAAATCACGTTGACTTTAACCGCCGTCATAGCGTACGGCTTACTAGCCGGACCCTGCCAACCTGACACAGACACGGGGCTTTCCACTAAGCCACCGTTCTCGTAGGTCAGGTTCAGCATGGTGGCCAAGTCTGTGCTGATGACTAGCGGCTGAGCACCGCTATCAAGCTTGACTGCGCCAACCAACGGACATGTCACCATGTCGCTCCATACATCTCCACAGGCTCCAACTGCTTGGAACGCTATGGACGGCTCACCATTGGGGTATGGAACCACCGTGGGAACCTGGGGAACTGCACTAGTGCGCTGCTGGCTACTTGTGCTGACCACTCCCGCTTGCACCACGGGCACTGCGGCTTCTACCGGCTGACGCCCGTAGGTGACGGACTCAGAATTGCGCAAGGTGCGCACATCATGCCCATCTGCGAACAACTGGATCTCGGACACAACCGACCCCAGCCACTCAACCCCCTTCTGCCCGAAGGTGTCGACCACCTGCCGTGCTGAAAACATGGGTACGTCCACAATGAACGGCATTGGGTACACAGGCGCCAATCGCCTACGCTGCTCCAGCCCAGCAGGGTTCGCATGCTCAAAAGCAGATTGCACCCCAGCCAGCGGCATGGAAAAGGACGCGGGCAACTGCCCGGCAGGCAACATGGGTGCCTGCTGAAAAGAAAGCGGGCTGCGTGCCTGCTTGCCTTTGGTAGCCTCCGCAGCGTTGATCTCGACGTCACCCGGCATGGGCGCCCAGAATGGGTCCTCCCGGTACACCGTCGCGAATTGGTTGGGGGGCGCCGTCGCCTCCTCACCATGCTTGATGGCAGCCACCTGGGCTTCCATCGAGTCGGTCTTGCCCGCCATCTCGGCGAAGTGGACCGTCTTGATGCCCGCGGCTGGACACTTGTTCATCAGGTGCCACTTCGTGTCTGCCCCATGCGGCTTCGTGCAGCGGCTTGGACACTCGCGACTAAGGTGCCCATCCTTGTCGCAAAGGTAACATTTACCGCGTGACGGGGTGGGTGCGCCCAGCGCGCCTTGCACGCCCTGCGCCTCCTGAGTCCCATCCGATGTCGGCGGACGACCGCCTCCGCCTCGACCACCACCGCGACCCCGACCACCGTAGCCACTGCCGCCGCCACCACGACTGACACCGCCGCTGCCACCCTGACCGCCACCGCCGCTGCCCCCGTGACCGGCGTTGCCACCACCCTGAGTGCCGACATATTCACCGCGCCCCGCACCAGGCAGCCGCTGGCCACCCTTGACCGCGATGGCCTTCTCCATCTCAGCCATCTTCTTGCGCATCTCAGCCAGCTCAGACGAGATACCCTTCTCGCCTTCCGCACGCTTCCTGAGCAGCCGCTTGAATGCTGCACAGAGAGTCACCAAAGTCCACTCCCCACCGGGCGGCTCCGGAAGATCGATGGCCAGCAGGGGCACTGCACTCCGCCATAACCGGCAAGCCTTGGTCTGCGTATAATCAGGCACTTTGCCCGCAAACGCGAGAGCCGGTCAAGGGAGAAAGCCGGATCCTCACCCTCGGCGACGGTGAACGCTCCATTCCATTCCGCGATGGCCTTGACGTGCTCAACTGGGTACTCCAGCCGCAGTTGCTGCCACAGCTGCTCTGCCGGGTCGACATCGAAGATGATCGAGTCGAGATCCGGTGTGCCCATGTCCGTGAGCGCAAACCATATGTCCGTGCGATGACATCGGTCCACGAGCGCTCGGTAATGCTGGACCAAAACCTGGACCTTCTTCTTGGTCAGGTCATGGAAAAAAGGTGAATAAAATCCATCACCATCTCATGGCGAAGAGGATACCCCGAGGCATAACGATAAGTGTTACAATGAGCTCGGAAGAGCTCATAGGCTTCCTCTAAAGTCGCACCCGTGCCTGCTGAGGTGAACTTCTCGCGAAGCTCCACCTTGGGCAGCGATGGCACACGAGTGGATTCGCCATGCACGCCGTACGGCATGCGGTGGGGTCGCTGGACGTCGTCGCCCTCACCCCATGGTATGCTGGCTACCTCCCGATCGACTTGGCCCCAGCCGAAGTCTGACCGAGTGCCGCCAAGCCTGGGCCGCCCTGCGGTGCCACCCAACGGCGTTGCTGCCGCCGTCATGGGTGGCCGACCTGTGCTAAACAAGCCACCTGATGCTCCCCCCCTGGGGGCTGCACCATACCCGCCGCGCCACGATAACGTGCCTTGGTTGGGTGCCCGTAGGTTCCCCCCCAGCGTATAAGATGCGTCGGCAGTCGACCGGGTGCCTACCCGACCGACGTTCGGCTGCAGCTCGTCATCCTGCGCCATTTCCCCGTCGCCCCGCCGTTGACCGCTTGGTCCGACGCGTGGCTGACTGGGCTCAACGTTGCGTAGTGGACCTGTCCCACTGCGCTCTTCGTCGAAGTGTCCGCGTTGGTCGCGCAGCGCCTCATGTCGCCGCGCTTCCTCGGCAGCGGCCTCCTCGTCGGCAGCCTGCCTGGCCTCGGCGTCGCGTTGGGCCGCAGCTTGGCAGGCGCGTGCAGCTTCCGTGGTTGCCTCCGCCTGCCGCCGTTGCTCAGCGCGCTCCGTAGCACGCCTCGCTTCAGCCGTAGATTCCGCGCGCTCCAAAGCAAGTCGCACAGTTTCTTCAACAAGCGTCGCCTGTTGCGATAACTGCGTCGCTTGCTGAGCTCGGAGTGCCGCCAGCTCTGCCGCTTGCTCTTGCAGCAGGCGCAGCACTTGGGTAAGAGCACCACCGTCCCCTGCCGAAGAAAGGGAAGGCGCTCCATTACCTAACAAAGCGGTGTCCGCACTAGTGCCGAGACGACCGCTGGGCGGGTCAGTTGCTTGACCGCCCGTAGCTGCCGGCGCTGACCCACCACTGCCTGATGCTGTGGGGTCAGTTCCTGACATGTTGATGGTGGTATCGACCCTGGAGAGCTCCTGCCCGTCGGTGTCGACGCCCGTGTTGGCACAGCCTGCGTGGCTTGCCAAAAACGCTGTGACCGACCTAGTGTGATATGACATAAACTGCCACAACCACTACCAAGTAGCAACGGTCTAATCTGAAAGACTTAATGGTTGATCAGGCCACTATGTGTGCTAGTCTTCCCCAGAAAACTGCACACCGTCTCTCTTTGCTGAAATGAAAATGTTCCTTTGCAGATGGAGCTAGTCTCTTCGAGTAATGAAAAGAGGGCTCTCAGCCGAGGACAAGGAACTGTCCCTCGTGCCTGATGACCACCTTCTTGATCCCCTTGTGTACCGTCGCGTGCCGCGTTTGAATATCCTTGCTGGGGCGTTAGCTAGACGCTCCAACTACTCTAATTGCGACAATATGATGGTGCAAGAGGGTGCTTTTGCCTCCCCTGCTATAGAACAATGCTTTCACAACACACACTTTGCACAGTCTGATGATGAAGCCGCACATGCGGAATTTATTGAGAAAGTTAATACAATTACAACACGTTGATAGTCTCAATATCGATGCACTCCATGCTCACGAGCCCGCAGTTAGGCAGCGCTCCATGACATGCTACCGGCCTTGCTCCCAAGGAAAGGGAGAAACACGAAGGCCACTAACGAGAGACTCGAAGAGACTACACGCTGCGTGAGAGTCCTCTTCGACTATGAACCAAACCATTCGTCATGCCACACGCATGACACACGCCACACTTGTCAGTCCAGCCAGGAATGCCAAAACTATCTTGCTGCCTGAACCATGCAAATAGAAACCGCATTCCAGTTGCCGTCCTGGCTTTCTACCACACATGCCAACAAAAGCAGGAAGGCATCCCGACAAATCTAAATTGCTACCCTGTTGCCGATCTCATCTCCTAGAGGCTCCGGCATTTCTGTCCCTGGGAATGTCCGGCATTGAGTCACGTCCACCAAGGTCGAAGCATAATATCCTTCAGACAATCTGCACGCTCACACCTTGCGTGTGAGTGGCCCAGCAAACATTGCGTCTAATCGTTCCTTTCTAGAAGAAATCCCTTTGTAGGGCTGCCAGCGATTTCGCATTCATTCCAGCGATCTGGCTCCGCACCGCAAATTGTCCTTTTCCATTTTCTGTCCAGTCCTCATAACGTTGACCCGCTATTCTACACCACAAAGACACCTGGCCTGTCAATAGCCTCGGCGCTGTTGAAGTCCAGCAGTCCAGCTTCAGCTCCAGCTGTCCACTAACACGCGTATGATCCTCTCGACGCTGCGCACTTGTGCTGCCGTCCGCTCAAGTCAGTGCTGCGCGCCCAGCTGTGCCTGGCCCGGCGCGCGTGCACGTACACTTTCGTCCGCTCTTATGCTGCAAGTGCTAGTGTCCCCCCCCGGTCACTAGCCTTTGTCGAAAATGCGTAGAAAACAAATTCCTTGCGCACGTCACCGGTCTTGTGCATAGTGGGCGCCCGGATGACATAGCTCGCGTCCGTGACAGGTGATCTTGATTGAGCAGGCGACGGGCTCCAATGACCCGTTTCTTGTCGTTCACGGTGGTCATGGTGACCAGAACCAGGCCCAGCTGGCCTGGCAGGCGAATGGCCCTGTCAATGGTCACGTGGTGGCGCAGCTGCAGCACCCCCAGGAACGCGGGGCCCCGCTATGCCTCGGTAAGCGCTTCTGCGGTGTCATACTTGCCCACTCAAAGTTCTTGAGGATGATATTGCGTTGTCTGAGCTGTGCCACCGGCATTCTGTGACACTACTGCAGTGGCTGCCGTCTTACATAGCCACCTGGGCTACGATGGTGACCAAGTTCTTGCCCGTCACGTCCGCGAACGTGACCCGCTTGGGGGGGGAAACGCCAATGATGGCCGCCTTCAATTCCAGCAAGGTGGCTTGGTTTGCAGCAGATGCAGCAGCCATGGACTTCCAGCTCACCTTGCACAGAGGTGAGGGACTGCTGCATATCACGGAGTAGCTCAGCGGGGTCGGCTGCGGTGCCGACAGGGGTGTCGGCATCGGCCGCGGCGTCGGGTGCGGCAGCGATGGTCGCCGGCGGGTTGCAAAGCTCCGGGCAGCAGGTTAGGAGGCATGCAGGCGGTGCGGAGCTGGTCGTCCTCCCACCAGTGCCGCCAGGCGGCAGGGGGGTCGTCTGTCATAGCCGCGCCGGTTCAGGGGTGGCGAATGTTGTCGTTGGCATCGTACCGGGTTAATAGCGACGGTAGCAGTGTCGGCGGCAGGGCTGGTTCCTCAAGAACGCCTTCCAGCGAGCGGTTTTCAGGAGCGGGAGGTGTTGCTGTGGCCTCCATAGCTACGAGTAATACGTATCCTATGTCGGGGTCGCAGGCGTGCTATTCACAAGCGGCATGCCGCCATGACGAATCGAAAAGATCGATATCTGCTGGGCAGGCCGATGTCGATAACGTACTAAATCGGATACGATAGCTGCAGGACTTTATACCAGCGTGTTCGTCATCAAAAGACGAGTCGAATGCAACAAAGCCGACTAAATTTCATGGCCGGAGTCGAAAGTTATGAGCATTCTCGGCAGCCATAGCTCGGCATAGTGGTCCCAGCTCAGTTTGAACACCGCATCCACTCCCTCTCCCTTCTTTGGTCTGCCATGCAGAACAAGAAGCGGTGACAGAAGATTGTCCAGGCTCACATGCCAGCCCCTGTGGGCAAGCCACCCCCCCCCAAGAGGAAGGGGCGTTTTGCTGAGTAGTGTAGTTAGGATTTTCTAGACTAGATAGCTTAGAGTTAGGATTAGTTCGATTACGCGGCTTCTCCCACCTCCACCCACCCAAGGAATATGTGCTTCATGATATCTAAATGGAGGCATGTTATAATTTACTTGAATTGAATTGAATAGCTCTGCATATTTTCATCGAGCTATCCATAATAGTCCTCAGGGATATGTGCTAGGTTAAAGATAGCAGTGGTATATATCATGCAGTTCTTTACGCTAGCACGATCAGGACCTCTGGAGCCTGCCAAGCTCTTCAACCACTAAGGTCAGCGAAGTTTCGTCGTATGGCTAGACGTCTTTATAGTTAGCATGCCGGCCGTGCTCATGCGTAGGCCATGAGGCGCCTGTGCCTAATAATATGGGAAGCGTATGGCAAATCAGCATACAAATCCTCGTCACGAATGTGCATGCTGAATGGAATATTAAGCGCACTACGTAGCATCTAGGTGACCGCGCCGTCGAGTTGCTGCTCCAGCTCCTGCGTCGGCGTCCACGTCTCGGCTCCTTAGGTCAGGATCGTCAAGAGGACGACCTTCAGAGGTCGCGTTTGACAGTTCGGGGCAGGGCGGGGCTACTCCACTAGCGACGGTGCTCGTAAATGCGCCAATGGACAGGATAGGGGAGTACAAAAGGCAACGCCATACTGCGGGAAAAATATGTGACCTTCCCACGACTTGCGCGCCCCCCAAATTCGCCGTGGCGCCGGCGTTGTCTTTCGAGGAACTATCTGCTGGTAGCAACGGCTCAAGGCCAGATTATTTCCAACCCCTCGCTGAAGCCCGCGGTAGATGTGAGCGCAGGCACTCCATCTAAAAAGGTGCACAGATCTTCCAAGCCCCAGTGGCTGAGACAAGCTGGAGCCTTGGTACGTGCACTTTACGGCCGGGAACCGGCAATTTGATATGTGCCTTTGCGCCTCATTCTTCCTCCCCACCCCACCCCACCCCACCCCACCCCACCCCACCCCACCCCACCCCACCCCACCCCACCCCACCCCACCCCACCCATTTCTGTATACGTATATATGTGGCATGGCCACTTCATGGATCGACGGAATGCCAACAGAATATTATTGATGAAAAAGGGCCACCCAAATTCGCGACATTTCTGGATCGATTGTATGTTTATTTATGCAGTGCAATCTTTGATCCCAGCAATGGATCAGATATCACAACTGACTCACTAAGTTTGTAAAAATGTGTATCCTCCTCCAGAGAACTTGCTCTGTACTTGGTGAGCTATGCTCATTTTATCTATGACTAACCTGCTGAGCGGAGAATGCAACGCCGTATAGCACCGCCGTAGAGCAGGGGCACAGCTGCTGTGGGCTGGCCCTGCACATTCACATAGTGTGCTCACCCTAGCATACAGATGGCCGTGTTGCCATCTGGTAGACATGTCTGTGTTATTCCACCGTATAGAGCTAGCACACATATTGTAATAAATTTGATGTTTTGTGGTGATGCATGCAAAGCAAGGCAAGGCCAGAAATGGATAGAAAACTTGCCAGCACATCAAGATTTTTTCTGACCATGCTTGTGCTGCTTTGCTCTAAGTGCCTGCAAGACCAAGGGCGTCGTGGCGCGAACCGGAGGAACCACACCCGGCTGGGGTGTGGCGCCAGGCGGCGGCTGGTTTAAGGCCGGCCATGCGGACGTGGTGCCAGGCCCTGCTGGAACAAGAACCTGGGGAATGCCAAATAGCTTCTTGAGGCCCAGGTATTTGAATCCTGCGATCAATTAAGGTGGGCCATCCCAACAAGAGAGGGGCAATAACAAGGAGACCCCAAGCCAGAGTCGTTAGAAACCACCGACACACATTCCTGGCAACCCTCACCAAAGACTCTATGATTGTGTATCACCGACCTGCATGGTTGAGAGGCTGTTTTGTGTTTCTATCCAACACACTGCCAACACTGACTACATCTGAGAGGAGGCGGAGATGGGTAAGTGGGTCAGGAGCATAAAAGGACCAAATGAGCAAGTCTACCTGCAACAATATGCCAACACAAAGTGGTCGACACATGATCATGAGTTTCGGCGGTAGCTTGGATCAGCGGGTGGAATTATTGGGTGGGTGGTTGGGTAGGTGGGTGGGTGGATGGGTGGGTGGGTGGGTGGGTGGGTGGGTGGGTGGGTGGGTGGGTGGGTGGGTGGGTGGGTGGGTGGGTGGGTGGGTGGGTGGGTGGGTGGGTGGGTGGGTGGGTAGGTGGGTGGGTGGGCCGGCGGGCGGGCGGATGGGCGGATGGGTGGGTGGGTGGGTGGGTGGGTGGGTGGGTGGGTGGGTGGGTGGGTGGGTGGGTGGGTGGGTGGGTGGGTGGGTGGGTGGGTGGGTGGGTGGGTGGGTGGGAGGGTGGGTGGGTGGGTGGGTGGGTGGGTGGGTGCGTGGTGGGTGGGTGGGGGGGGTGGGGGGTTGGGGGGGGGCGGGGGGACAAGGGCGGGAGCCTTTGCGTGGGTTGGCGGGCGAACAAGGGCGTGGGTTGCCTTGAGAAGCCATAGAGGCCAGGTAAGTTGCTGAATTGGCTAGAAACTTGGGAGGGTGCGTGAGCGAGTGTGTGGGTGTACAGGTGGGCGATAAGCCGGCTGCTGACGGCCTCATGCATTTGTCCACATGTACGTGTGCACGTGCTTGGTGTGTTGCAGCGCGTCACAGAGACTTGGCAAGTGCACCACCTATACATTGGTCATTTGGCAGCACTTAGTTTACTATTTGATGTTCGCCTATGATATGATATGGTCCCATGAATAATGTTTACGACACAATTCATACATATGGTTTACTATTGCTGTTCGCCTGCAACTTGATACATGGTTCCGTGATGGTGGATGGCCACTGCCGCATGGGGTGGCGGAGGATGCTGGCGCAAACGTACCGAGGGTTTGCACGAACGAGAAAGAGTTGTTGGCGATCCAGTACAAGAAGACACCCTGCAGGGGCCGAGCAAGGAGGCGCAGAGAGTGCCATGAACAAGACAAAATCAGAGCAGATGAATGTTCAGGATTAACAGCTGTGCAACGGCAAGACCTGCCACGAAGATGAAGGTGGACCCTCACCATAGATGCCTCGAAACCCGGGGGATGGGTGGGTGGGTGTACGTACAGCATGCCACGAAATCCAGGTACCAGCACCGCAATTTTTGACACACCCAGGGCAGCGTGTATGTTCAGATACTACACACAGAACACGAGCAGGAGGTGACATCCTCGACATGCTCATGGATGCGCGACACATCACGCATGAGAATCTCATGGATGCGTAACACATCACGCATGAGAATGTGACCGACGCAAGGCGCCACACAAGGAGTTAAAGAAAGACCAGTTCAACGAAAGGGCTGCTTGTGCGTGTCCCCTCATTAAGGGCAGCGGAGAAATATGAGGGAAATCATTTTATGTGAACGAGAGATGAGAGCTTACAAGGGGTGAGGGAAGAGGGCACGGGACAGATGTGAGTACACCAGAGATGCCCAATCTACTGCCAACGGACAAATGACGTCAATCTGTACTTCAACCATATTAGATGGTTGAATGACCCTTCCCCACCGAGGGTAGCATGGACGTGTGTACGTGAAAAACCCAAGATGCTACAAATGGCATTACAGCAACACCAATCAACTTGGTTCTGGGGTACATTCAAATCAGAGGGTTGCGAGTGCATGTCCACCCCAGTGAGGGTGGCGTGTACTTGAGTAATGAAGGCAAAATGCTACAAATTAAGTAGGAAAAAAAAGAATATTTTGAAATCACATCAGAGGGTTACAAGTGCATGTCCACCCACAGAAGGCAGCGTGTATGTGAGCGGCACCGAAATGACGGCCACCACGCGCAAGAAGTTCTTCATATTCTTCATCGCCGGTTGCGTAAGGTCGACACCGTCGGTGAAGCCCATCTGGCAAGTACAGAGAAAAAAGAAATAAACAAGCAAGAAAAAGAACGACAAACAAGCAAAAAGTCAGCCCCGGTCAGGGACAAGCATTAAGCCCATCTGTTGAGGGGGTAGTCAGTCGACCTACTGAGGGGATCGGTTGGGGCCATCATATGGAGTGCACGAATCCGAGTCATTGTATGCATCCGAGTCATTGTATGCATCCGGGTCATGGCATGCATCCGGGTCAAGGTATGCATCCGGGTCATGGCATGCATTCGAGTCATGGGAGGCAGGTTGGAAGAATGCGTGGGGGAGATGGGAAAAAAAAAAGCGTCACACCTGAAGGAACAACACTTGCTTGCCATATACAGCAAACTAGACTCTGCTGCAATGTTATTGAAACCTCTCGTCCTCTTGTGCTCAAAGCTTTTGAGACCAGAAAAAGGTTAAGGTCATTAGCTTATTTTGCTCCTGTAAGGTGCAGATGTGTGGTCATCCAGCACTCATTGTATAGGACGAAACAACCCACGCTATACACACGCAGACAAATGGATCTCGTTATTGAGCTCTTAGAGGCAAGCTGAAGCAGTAATTTCGTAATTCTTTCTCCCCGAAATCTCGACAGTGCGACGATTCTCTCAAAAAGCACGAAGCGGAGTACCCTTTACCGGATCGCATCTGCGTTTTTCGCCACAACTTGTACATGCTCCCAAGCTAAGCGCTCACGATAATATACAGTATCGTGCACGATACAGAATTGTATAGTGCACGGCAGTAGATTGTATAGTGCACGGCAGTAGACTGTAAAATGCCCACCCACCTCCACCATGCCCAGCATGCTGGCGCCCGCGAGCACTGGCAGGATGCACAAGGGGTCGGCCGCACTCAGGTCCGGGTAGAGGGCCGGCCCGCCGGTGGCAAACGTGGGAATACCGTCACACATGCGGCGCACCTGCGGCACGGGGGCGCAGGCGCATGGACGTGAGCTGTTGCCAATCTTTACAGCTGTAAAAATAGGCACATGCAAGTGTCCACCATCAATGAGCAACTAGGCAATCACCACACATATGGCCCCCCCACTAGGCAGTCGGGATATTTCACACACAAAAACATGACCAGCAAGTAACACGAGACCAAAAAATGACAGTGTAGCGCGGCGACACGAGGGCGGACACAAGGGAAGAGGGGGTAGGAGGGCGAAGAACAGGCCGGAGGGCATTGCGAGCGGGGGCATGCCACACAAGAGGGGCGGCGTGTGGGGAGTGTGAGCTCGCCCCCGAGTAAAACTGCCTTCTAGAAAAGACAACGTAACTTCCTGGTGCGCGCGAGCTGCCGTCAACAAAGCACAGGCAAAGGATGATCCAGTCTCCGCAACTAGGCACACAACATGTTGGGCCGGTTCAAGAAGCAGCTAGGCAGCAAGTACCGCGGCAAGACAGCATGAAAGTAAGTGTTTACCCAGTCAAATCGGCTGTTAGGCACACATAAACAATAAACGACGATCCAGCTGAACAGCCAGCCACAAAACTTCAAAGACCCAGCCAATCCAGCGACTAGGATGCACGCACCGCGAGGAAGAAGCAGGTAGGCATAAATAACTACTACTAACTAATCAGCACGCACTGCTAGGAAGAACCAGATAGGCATAAGTAAATAACTAGTTGGCCAAACCAGCGACAAGGATGCACACACCGCGAGGAAGAAGCAGATGAACAGTGGCGCCTGCACCAGCCCCGTCGCCAGCGACTTGATCGGGTTAACCTTGTACCTGTGGGTGGGTGGGCGGGGAGCGAGGGGGGGGGGGGGGGGTTGAGGTATTGCGATGTTGGGAATGGACGTGATCGCAGATTAAGTAATTAATAAGCACGTGACTGCCTCACGTGGGTGCCAATACAGAGTAAAGGAACCTGTGATCGCAGATGCAGCGGCATTTAGTTTACAATTTGTTGTTCCACTACGACAAACAATTTGTTGTTTGACGAAAAGCGCAGAGGCAAGCCATGAGGAAGTAAGGAGTCAACTCAGTGAAGGTTCACATTGTATCCAAGGGGGGGGGGGGGGGGGGGGCAGCGATAGATACCCCAGAGAAGCTGTCCAAACCACAAGGTTGCCTGTATTCTCGACACTAGTCTCTAGGCACTACGTGAGGACCTGTGCAGAAGAACCGGAAGACACGCACTGGGAGGCAACCTGGTACTCACCCTGGTCGATATGGAGAGAAAGTGTGAGTTTAAAATGCACAGGATGCACGAAGATTTAAAACGGCACATGCCATCGAATACAACATCGAATACAACAAAAGTTTGGACATAAGGTAGCATATGCTGATGTGTGGGGTGCCCAGGGTCCCTGTCAATCCCACACGAGAAACAAAAAAAGTTTGGCACGAGGGTGAACTGAGGTCAAACCAGCGTGGAAGCCAGGGACCGCGTTCAGCCATTGCTAAGTGCAGAATGGGTGATCCAATCTGCACTCAGCGATGGCTGCACGCAGCCACATGAATAGGAAGCAGCCACATATGACACTACAGGTAGAAATGGGCATGGGCAAGCCGATCCCAGCATTATTTCCTTGCTTACTGTTTAAGATTCAGGATCCAGGGCTTATTCTCACATGGGGACAGGGAATGCTTCAATTAGTGTCCACCTACAGAGTCCAGACGCCAGTCGGAGTGCAAAGCGCAGGCTTCCCACAAACAGTAGATAGAGACGGAAAGGAAACGTAAAAAGTAGATAGAGACGCACAGGAGGCATAACGAGTAGATAGAGACGGATAGGAGATACTACCATTAGTAGATAGAGATGTAGTAGTATAAACAGTAGATAGAGATGGATAGGAGACATAGAGGAATAGATAGAGACGGATAGGAGATATAAACGCAGCAAAGCTTACAACAAAATAGACAACAAAATAAAATAATTAGCACCGCGGGTGGGTGGCTACACGTCTCAAACAACCCAAACTTCGGGAAGTACCAGCCCACCACCTGTCGCGCAGCCACTCACTTCTTCCAAAGCGCCAGCATCTTGTTGCGCATTTCCAGCCCAGCAGCTGTGTCCCCGCTTTGAATCTGTGTGGGGGCCGTCGCACCAGCATGACACCACATGGGGCATTGCCGTGTGAGCACACCACCGTGGGGCGCGAGAAGAAGCACAGCATTAGTATGAAGCCAGATGGGGCGCATCTAGGGGGGGGGGGGGGGGGGGGGTGCCCAGCAGGAAAGTATTGCTACGAGCACTGGGTCATGCGGCAGAAAGAAGAGGCGCGGGTGCGAGAGCTCCGCACACAGGGCATGAGGCATGAGGCATGCGTTGCATCTGTAGTAAAGGGCACCGCAGAAATGTGAGGCACGCGCGCCGCAAGAAATGTGTTGGTGGCGGTGTGTGTGGGGGGGGGCGCAACAAGTAGAGAAAAGGGGGTTGCAGTGCAAAGCCGTAGGGGGCTGCGACATGGAGGTGCATCACGAGCACATGCGGAACATCCCACCATCCAAAGGGCGCACCAAAGCATCCCGCCAGCCCCACGCCAGGAATGGCCCAGCGCACCAAAGCATCCCGCCAGCTGAAATTTTCTCGATCCAACCCCCTTTCACGACACACCGCCCCGCCGAAACGAGGAACGGATTGGCGCGAGAAGAGGAAAAGGGGCGCACCGCATAGATTGCTACGGCGCAGGAAGGGATGCAACAGAGGGGTGACGGGGGACTAGAAAGCCGTTGACAAAGTAGTGGTCTACCCTGCTAGGGCACGCACCCGGTCATGCATCTCGTTACAGAGGGGGCACTACGAAAGCAGTTGTACGAGATAGGCAGCAAAGCATGATGTGCTTTGTGCTATTATTAGCACACGCACCCGGTCGCGCATCTCGTTGTTGAGTGCCTCCATCTCCGGGCGCATCATCTGCACAGCATGCGACGTTTGGACAGGGTCATAGAGAAAAGAATAATGCGATATTTGGGTAAGGTCACAAAGAAAATATCGAAACTTGAGAGCCGAGCACAAGTAATAGCCGCATCATCTGCACACAACGCGCATCATCTGCACATAATAGTCAAGTACACATAGTCAAGTACAAATGTAAATACAAATAAAATTCAAAAACATTCAAAAACCAAAACCGAAAACCCAAACCCGAACCCAAACCCAAACCCAAACCCAAACCCAAACCCAAACCCAAACCCAAACCCAAACCCAAACCCAAACCCAAACCCAAACCCAAACCCAAACCCAAACCCAAACCCAAACCCAAACCCAAACCCAAACCCAAACCCAAACGAAAACGAAAACGAAAACGAAAACGAAAACGAAAACGAAAACGAAAACGAAAACGAAAACGAAAACGAAAACGAAAACGAAAACGAAAACGAAAACGAAAACGAAAACGAAAACGAAAACGAAAACGAAAACGAAAACGAAAACGAAAACGAAAACGAAAACGAAAACGAAAACGAAAACGAAAACGAAAACGAAAACGAAAACGAAAACGAAAACGAATACAAATACAAACAGCAGTACAACAACAACAACAACAACAACAACAACTACAACAACTACAACAACAACAACAACAACTACTACTACTACTACTACTACAACAACTACAGCTAAAGCTACAGCTACAAGTACAACTACAACTACAAGTACAACTACAAGTACGACAACAACTGCAAATACAACAACAAGTACAAGTACAAGTACAAGTACAAGTACAACTACACGTACAAGTACAAGTACAAGTACAATTACAATTACAATTACAATTACAATTACAATTACAATTACAATTACAATTACAATTACAATTACAATTACAATTACAATTACAATTACAATTACAATTACAATTACAATTACAATTATGACACTTGAGCTCCCAAGAAAACCAGCATTTGATTGAAAACAATGAGTAGAGCCCCTGCCAAAGGCAGGTTTAAGTAGTCATCTCGTCTCCCTCGCATGCAGGAGCAAGAGCCCCCCAAGGGTGGGATGGGTGGGAAGAAACAATTACGGGTCACAACCCGCCGACCATGCTTATCAAGCCTACCGTCAAAATGGAAAACGGCAAAACCAGAAATATCCTAACGCTGACAATTTAATAATTCAGCCAGCCAGCTCATCTGTCACACCTCTGAGCTGTCAGGCCATGTGTACTCTTCGAATGCAACCCTGAACACACTACCCAACCAAGCAGCACACCAATCAATTGGTGAGTGCTGGTTACATCAGATTTTATTACAGCTTTTTGACGCAACTTCCGTCAGCATTCCACACATGGCCGGCCGTTCAAACAAACGGCGCCTGACTTACAAAAGGTAAAGCTAGTTGCCAGTAGGATTCCCCGGTAAACAACAAGCCGTCCCCATTCGTCTAACAAGCCTCTCTGCATGTACAGCCACAAGGTTGTGGCGGCCCTTTCTTTCCCGCATTCTGTTTAATAAACTATTTTCAGAGAAATCCGATTATGACACTTGAGCTCCCAAGAAAACCAGCATTTGATTGAAAACAATGAGTAGAGCCCCTGCCAAAGGCAGGTTTAAGTAGTCATCTCGTCTCCCTCGCATGCAGGAGCAAGAGCCCCCCGATCCACCCCAGTCCCTGGCGCCATTGCCCTCCTCCCCCGCACTGTCGCCGTTCAGGAAACAAAACTTGATAGGATCACTGTTGCCCCAATAACAGTGAACAAAGAAAAGAAGAAGAATCCCCCCCCTCTTCCAGGCAGCCTCGAGGGTAGCCGCTTCCATAAAAAGACCACAAAGTGGGGCGTGTCGCAACATCTCCTTCATGGCGACTCAGCCCGCACAAGGCTATAATAACCCCCTAAGGGGCCCGACGATAAAAGGTTAGCGAATCCACGGAGCCGCCTCAGCAAAATATTATTCCAGATAAAAACCCAGAAAATTCGCATTCCGACGCCACCAGGGTTTGAACCGCTACCTGCCGGGTGCTGAGCAGGGAGAGACGACAAGGCCAGGCACTGCCACTGCCAGCCGAGACGCCTTTCCGATACTCGGTTCCTTTTGTGGGAATTTTGCAAATATATTTTCTTCCGGAACGCAAGAAATTAGCCGGCCGCGCGTCACCCTTATATCCCTCGCTGGCCCATAACAAAAAAGGGCCGCGCACCAAGCCGAAGGCAGCGCCATGCAGCGCCCTAGGCTGTGGGCCGCTGACTGACTACCAGCGCAGTCTCATGGAATCCAAATTAATCTATTGACCTTCGCACAGTTTCCGCATTAGCTGCGGACTTCTTAGTCGACATGATTGGCTCCGCTGCTGGAATTACCAGCAGCCGGGGCGGGGCGCCCAGCCCACTTTCTATGACCACCGAGACGCTGCCCAGCAAGGTGCCAACCAGAACCACTTGGCACATTGGTAACGCGAAATTTCCGTTCCGTTCAAACCGCCCCTACCTGCCGTGAAGTCGCAAAGCCCGCGACTTCATAGCAGGCAAGGACGGGGTCTTTGCCTAATTTTCTTTAGCCCCGCCGCCATAGCAGCGAGGCCGCTCATACTGCTTCAGTGAGCACATTCAAAGAAACAATTCAGAGAAATCCGATTACAATTACAATTACAATTACAATTCCAATTCCAATTCCAATTCCAATTCCAATTCCAATTCCAATTCCAATTCCAATTCCAATTCCAATTCCAATTCCAATTCCAATTCCAATTCCAATTCCAATTCCAATTCCAATTCCAATTCCAATTCCAATTCCAATTCCAATTCCAATTCCAATTCCAATTCCAATTCCAATTCCAATTCCAATTCCAATTCCAATTCCAATTCCAGTTCCAATTCCAATTCCAATTCCAATTCCAATTCCAATTCCAATTCCAATTCCAATTCCAATTACAAGTACAAGTACAAGTACAAGTACAAGTACAAGCACAATCACAAGTACAAGTACAAGTACAAGCACAAGCACAAGTACAAGTACAAGTACAAGTACAAGTACAAGTACAATCACAATCACAAGCACAAGTACAAGCACAAGCACAAGTACAAGTACAAGCACAAGCACAAGTATAACTACAAATGCTGGGTGGCATGACAACCGGAGAACGGATGCGCAGATAGAAACATTTTCATCAAGCCCCATTGCACACACAATGACCACGTGCAAAAAGATCACATGCCCAGGCCGTGCCAAGCAATGCCCAGGCCGTGTCGTCTACGCGCCTTGGCGTGGAAAAATTGATCGCAATAGGAGGAAGAAAGGGGGATGATCTAGTATAGGAACCGACTCTATGGCTGGCTCTGCGTCTGTTTATGTATTTGTCCCTATTCTAACGCACCCCCCTTTCTTCTTTCTCTTGCGATCAAGTTTTCTATTGCTTCTTACTGGATGCGCAGACGAGAAACACTTTTAGAACGAATCCAAAGTGCACAACGCCCACAAGCACAATGCCCACGAGCACAAGGCCCACAAGCACGGAACAAGGCACAATACATGCAAGTGCCATATATGGCGGATTCGTCGCGTTACCACTTCCTGACGGCTGACCAGGGATGTGACAAACAACAAGTAACAAACCCACATTCATAAACCCACACTACCCACATAAGCCTGTAGAATGCATCGTGACGGGTCGACAATGGGCTCATGGGGGGGGTTAGTAGTAGTGTAGTGTTTACATAGTGTAGTGTTTACATAGTGTATTGTTTACATAGTGTATTGTTTACATAGTGTAGTGTTTACATAGTGTAGTGTTTACATAGTGTAGTGTTTACATAGTGTAGTGTTTAAATATTGTAGTGTTTACATAGTGTAGTGTTTACATAGGGTAGTGTTTAAATAGTGTAGTGTTTAAATATTGTAGTGTTTACATAGTGTAGTGTTTACATAGTGTAGTGTTTACTAGTGTAGTGTTTACATAGTGTAGTGTTTACATAGTGGTGTTTACACAGTGTAGTATGTGCCAGATAGGAAGGCAGTAGAGATAGGAAGGCAGTATATAAAACAGTAACTTGAACAGTTATATGTGGCAGAAGGAAGAATACTGTCGCGTTAACTTCATAGTAGTAGCATCGCAACAGTATCGTGTTATTCAAAGCCACGTGTTATTTATAGCCATGCGAGACGTTGGCCAGCCAGGTGTGACCATGCCTCACGGTATGGCCAGGCGGCCGCGCTCTTCACCCTCACCCTACTATCACGCCGCTAGTGGTAACACATTATTGGCAACAAACTATCCCTCGAGCTATCATGGTCCGGATTCTCCGATTTCTGGCCCACGCGGGTCGCCCCATGGATATCTATATAGTCACTATAGTATATAGTAATGCCATGCCTGCGCAGGTTATCTCATGGATAAGTCCTCGTGGATACTCATGGTCAAGCATCACCCGTCATTGCGGCCGCGTTCTTCATCTGCATTACTATAGTATACCTGCATCACCATGGTCACTGTAGTACAGCAATGCCACATCCACCGTCCAGCACCCACCGTCATCGCGGCCGCGTTCTTCATCTGCATGACCGTGAGCGGGAGGACGGCCGTACGCACCGCGAACGTGCATGCAACGATGGCCGCCCACCTGGCGGGTTGGGTAAGGGGAAGGGAGGCGCGCGGGGAAAAATGTTATTCACCCACAGCTCTTTCAAAGTGAAGGTCTTTTGTTTTGCATAAAATGACAGAAAATAAAACATGGAACGAAGCGGACAAGCATGCTGGAGAGTGGGGGGTGATGGCGGGACTGGGTTGGGACTGGGTTCGTTGCAGGACTGCAGGGAAGCAGAGGACTCTAGTCTAATGGGATGACTGACCTATGATACGGTGGCCAACGCACTTGCTGGATTCCGTAACCTTTCCAGCACAAGGTGCTACTGTGAGAACAAACGATGTCTGGACCATCTAGTCCAGCGGTGTGACAACAACAGGAGTCTGCACCATGGTTGCAAGCATGTGAGAAGATAGATACAGCGGCGGCAGTAGTCCGCACAGTCCAGTCTAGCTGTGGGAATCGCGAGAGTCAGCAGAGGAGTCGTGTGCAGGAACGAAAAGGGCAGTCCTGGGCTCCACCACAAAGGTAGAGCTCCTTGAGAAGTGAGGGTGAGTGGCTGTGCGCAAATGACAAGTGAAGTTACTTTCTAATTATTACTACGCTTACACAAGCCGCTGAAACATTGAATATAGCATGCTAGCACGTATATTAGCATCATGTTCCATTCACAACCTTCCTGTTTGGCTCCATGCCCCCTCCTGCACTGCTGATCCCTCCCCCCGCCTCCACGCTGGTGCACCCAATCTCCCAATCCTGGACATTGCTACATGGAACATGCGAAATCCACGTGCACTCACCAAGGCAGCCCCGCCGAGACGTGCACTGCCTCGATCCCCTGCTGGATCCCGGCCACGAAGAAATTGCTCTGCGAGGCAATGGCGGCAACTTCGCTCCCAAAAGGAGCACAGGCGGCGGCCGCGTCGGCCACGCTGGCGAGCACTTGGTCCGCAAAAGTTTCCCCTGGTGTCCCGGCAGATGCGCTGGATGAGACCACAGGATCGCTTAGCAACTCGTTGGAGCCTGCTCCATCGTTTGGCTTGTGGACCGTGCTCATGGACCGCCGGCCATCCACAGACAATGCATCTCCGACAAGCCACCAAGGCTGCCCACCAGTGCGAGATGCCCCTGCCCTCGGCCCACGGACAGACGTGCCAAAGCTTGCCACCGGGTACCATGGCGCCGTAAGCGGCTGCGCCATACCCGAACGGTGTGAGAAACGCGGTGGCATGCCGGCACGATCACCCTCATACTTTCTGCGTCCTGAATCAGCCTGTGGCACAGAAATCCAGGTGAGCCATTCGCCTGTCGACTCCTTCAAACCATGCTGCTGACTATTCGCTTCTTCCCAGGCGTGTACCGTGGAAACCAGTGGGCGGGCGGCACAATCTGCAAACGAGTTGCTCAAGCCATTTGAGGAAAAGAGCGCGCGCTGGGCAAACCCCAAGCGGGCTCGGCTAATTCTCTGCATTCGTGCAGGCTACACAACCGTAAGGCCGAGCCCAGCTTGTCCAGCCGTCGAACGGCACGACGGGGCTGAGACAGCTATGCCTGGCAGTGCCTGGCCATGATAGACGGGGCGGCACCTCAATGCTGCCTTGCACACAGCGACGGTTGTCGCCAGTGAA
Organism: Mesostigma viride; assembly: GCA_009746045.1. Classification (NCBI taxonomy): domain Eukaryota; kingdom Viridiplantae; phylum Streptophyta; class Mesostigmatophyceae; order Mesostigmatales; family Mesostigmataceae; genus Mesostigma; species Mesostigma viride. The sequence continues at coordinate 2,570,860 of RPFO01000165.1, read as the reverse complement.
GCAGCACGGCTGCGTCACGGCTTTCACCCACGTGAGCAAGACGTCTCGCCCGCCATGCCGCACGCTTTGCCCTAATACTGCCACAACCGTGTAGCCGTAGCCAGTCGCTGCCACGTGTGTCCTGGCTGGCCATTGCAGTGGCCATTCATTGCAGTACATGTACTTGCTGGCACTCCTGGCAGTTAGAAACTAGTTTGGCAGCTGAAAGCAGAAGAATGGAAGGACGCGGACACCTCGGTCGCGGACTGGCCGTCCTACAGGTTGGTTTACGCTCGCAAATAAGTAGAAATTACGTCTTGAAATGAGGTATAATTATGCCTACCGAGGAGTGGATCGGCACTCGCTTGCGAGCACTACAACGACTGAGCAATCCCGTAGTTTCTCCGGTGGCCTTTCCTCTTAAGTTTGCTTGCCGAATTGCGTAGCCTTGAGCCGTAGGCGAGAGCGCAGATAAAATGAACACCTTGAAGGAAAGGGAATTACTCACCCCGAAGTGCGTTAAGTGCAGCAGGACCCCCAGGCAAGCTCTGCATGGATAGCTATATAATCGAATGCTGCGTCAAGACGGCGCAGGCGCAACTCGGTTCTTCCACGCTTGTAGGCAAGCGTATTGGAGGCGTTCTATGGTCCCCGCCGGAATAGCTTTGTGCGAGAATTTGTCGACGCACGTCGTCAGGCCAGGCGTACGGCATGCTGCAGCTCCTCATTACTGTTTCACCAGACGGGGAAATTCCACTCGAAAACATCTTACCAGCGGGTGGGTGGGCAAGCTCGCCGTCAGATTACGGCTTTCATACCCATTTTGCGTGCAAAACACGCCTGGCATTAGAGCCAACGTCTCCACCATGGCCAGCGCATCTAGCCTGGAAGTTGATCTAGGGTCGCATTATTTTCTCGAAGAATTCGACCTGCCGCCACATCGCACGGACGCGGATGCCGCGTCGGATTCGGAGTTGCCATTTGCGGAAGAATTGCTGTGTAAACTAGCGGATGCAGGGCATCCTGCGTTGATTGCCGGCGGGTAAGGAATTTTTTTTAATAATGATAATTCATCCCCCCCGCCCAACAAAGGGTGTGGCGTGTAGGTTTTTTGAATAGGAACAAGCCAGAATTAGTCATCAGCTAATTACAGTAGTAATAACATAACATTAACAGAAACGCGCAGGCTTCAACCCTCCCTCTGTTCAAACGTTGGCGGTCCACACCCATACTGCAAGCGCTCTGGCAGTCATCGCGCGCATTGCAATTCTTCCACCCCACCCCACCCCCCTTCCCCTGCGGGTAATTTTCTAATATGTTACTTTGCCATCTCGCAGGAATAGAATCTTGTGAGGCAAGGAATGCCTTCATCCTCGCCGTCCCCTTCGCCTCCCTCTTTTGGCCATAAGAGTGATATCCAGGGAACCAAGATGTTTACCTTCATGATGCTTTCCTCCCCGGTCCCCCTCAGGATATGCCAGTATTACTCTCCCCCCCCCCCCCGCCTTCCCCCCCCCCCCAACGAGATCTTGCCATGCCACGAGAATAAAACATTCAAAGAAGCTTTACGTCTATATTCCTCCTGCCTCCCCCCTCCCCTCCCCGCCTCCCTCCTCTTGGCATGGTTTTTGTTGTAGGGTTTAAGGTTTTGGGTTTTGGGTTTACCTCCTCTTGGCACATGCGCCTCTTTTTACCATGGTGCCTGCCCACCTGCCCGCCTGCCCGCCTGCCCGCCTGCCCGCCTGCCCGCCTGCCCGCCTGCCCGCCTGCCCGCCTGCCTGCCTGCCCGCCTGCCCGCCTGCCCTCGCAACCCCCTATCGCCACGGCACGCGCTGCATTGCCCTGGATGCGTTGCGCCTTGTGCTTACCCTCCCCATGCCTTGTTGTGTGCACACCCTCCCCCCATGTTGCGTTCGTGGGCACACCCTGGCACCCCCCAGCTGGGTGCGTGACCGTGTGCTGGGCAAGCCCCCTGGCGACATTGACATCGCGACCAGCGCCGGCTACGACGAGATCGAGGCCTTGTTCGACCGCTGCATCCGCGTCAAGGAGACGCTTGTGGTGGTGCTGGGGCCGGAGGACAACCGGGTGGCCTTTGAGGTGTCTCCCTTCAGGCAAGCAGGGGGTGGGGTGGGGGGAGGCCATGCCATGGGTTGAATGTATGGGGCGTGGCATGTGACGAATGATGGGGCTTGCCGTGGTATGAATTTATCGGGCGTGGCGCGCGACGAATGATGGGGCATGCCATGGGATGAATGTATCGGTCGTGGCATGGGGCGAATGATGGGGCATGTCATGGGGGAAGGATGGGGCGTGTCGCGGGGCTTGTAAGATTTTGTGATGGGGCCACGGCAGATATTTGTGGGAGGTGCCTTTTTTGTTGAGGGATGTGAGGCGGAAAACGACGGATGCATGGGAGATGCGCACACGCACACCCACCCACCCACACTCACTCACCCACCCACACGCGTACCCCCCCCCCCCCCAGCCCCCCCCCCCCCACACACACACACATGTGCGCGCGCACAAACACACGATTACACAGACAACATCACGGGCCCACACCGCTTGTTCGTTGTCGATGCGACACACCCACCTGGTTAACCATGCCCTCGCCCTCGCCCTCGCCCTCGCCCTCGCCCTGGCCCTGGCCCTGGCCCTGGCCCTCGCCCTCGCCCTCGCCCTGGCCCTGGCCCTGGCCCTGGCCTTGGCCCTGGCCCTGGCCCTGGCCCTGGCCCTGGCCCTGGCCCTGGCCCTGGCCCTGGCCCTGGCCCTGGCCCTGGCCCTGGCCCTGGCCCTGGCCCTGGCCCTGGCCCTGGCCCTGGCCCTGGCCCTGGCCCTGGCCCTGGCCCTGGCCCTGGCCCTGGCCCTGGCCCTGGCCCTGGCCCTGGCCCTGGCCCTGGCCCTGGCCCTGGCCCTGGCCCTGGCCCTGGCCCTGGCCTTGGCCCTGGCCCTGGCCCTGGCCCTGGCCCTGGCCCTGGCCCTGGCCCTGGCCCTGGCCCTGGCCCTGGCCCTGGCCCTGGCCCTGGCCCTGGCCCTGGCCCTGGCCCTGGCCCTGGCCCTGGCCCTGGCCCTGGCCCTGGCCCTGGCCCTGGCCCTGGCCCTGGCCCTTGCCCTTGCCCTTGCCCTTGCCCTTGCCCTTGCCCTTGCCCTTGCCCTTGCCCTTGCCCTTGCCCTTGCCCTTGCCCTTGCCCTTGCCCTTGCCCTTGCCCTTGCCCTTGCCCTTGCCCTTGCCCTTGCCCTTGCCCTTGCCCTTGCCCTTGCCCTTGCCCTTGCCCTTGCCCTTGCCCTTGCCCTTGCCCTTGCCCTTGCCCTTGCCCTTGCCCTTGCCCTTGCCCTTGCCCTTGCCCTTGCCACGGTTCATCATCCACGGAGCAGGGGCGACCAGGCGCGTGTGTGCCAACACAACCTCACCCCCGAGGATTACACCGTGGCGGCGCAGGAGGACGCGATGCACAGGGACTTCACGTTCAACGGTGAGGAGCAGAGGAGGAGATGGGAGGGGTTGAGAGGAGATAAGAGGGGATGGGAGGGGATGGGAGGAGATGAGAGGGGATGAGAGGAGATAAGAGAAAGAGAATATGGGAAATTCACATTTCAACGGTGGGAGTAGAGAAAAATGTGCCAGGGTTTGGGACCAAGGACAAGGTCTGTGTTCCTGTTTCACGTTCAACTGTGAGGAGAAGAAAAGGAGAATGTGAATTGAAGGGAAAAGGGCGTGTTAAGTTCACGGTGGAACTGGGGAGGAATTGTTTTGTTACGTTTGCATCGAGCAGTGAGGAGAGGAGGAGGAGAAAGCAAATTGAGAGGAAAAGAATGTGTTTAGTTCAAGTTGAACGGTGAGGAGACGTGGAACTGGGGAGAAAGTAGCGTGTTAAGCTCACGTTCAACGATGAGCAGAAGAGGAAGAGAAAGTAAAGTGAAACGAAGAAGATGGGTGAAGTCATGCTCAATGGTCAGGAGGAGAAAGAATCTGTCAAGTTAAGTTGGTGAACATCTGCGGTGCTGCTTCATGGTGAGGAGGTTCCACATTCATGGTGAGGATGGAGGGAAGATTGCTGAGGAGGGAAGACTTAGAGCGAGAAGAAGGTAAAATGGTGGGAAAACGATTGGACGGACCCCTGCCCCCCCTCCACTTTGTTCCTGCCGCCCCAGTCCACCCCCCACCCCACCCTCGTTCATGCACCAAAAAGTTGGTGTATTATAATTGTAACACTAGTAATAACAGTAACACTACTCGTAACATCACATCAAAATACATTGCAACCTGGGGTAGAGCAATCGATGGTGTGACGGATGAGTGTAATCTAGGCTACCGCTTGGTCTGTGACTGCCAAACTGCTACTTCCCTGTCACAGTGGCTGTTCTGAGATGGGAGCGCTGGCACGGGTCCTATCCATCATTCCAGTGCGGCCAGAAGAGGCCCGCATCCTGGAACTTCTCTACAAGCAGGGTACCAAGATATGACAAGTTGTTTTCATTATGTTGTAATGTCGTAATTTTTGCTGTTTTAACATTTACCAACGAGAGCCATAAGAAATCTTGGGTTTTGACTGTGGGCGAAATGTCAGGTTTTGACTGTGGGCGTGTTCCTGTTTGCATGCCCGGATAAAGGGTGTTTAAGGATACCTTTCCTGCGTCCACTTCCCAGCATTGCTTCTGTGCACGCACCTGCATGACGCGTTGCGCTGGAGACTTGTACCTTATCGAGTGTGACATACGCCACCCAGCTTGGTCATGAGTCCGCCCATGCCCCCCGCCCATGCCCCACCTGCGTGACGGCTGTGTTGCCACTGGATGGGTGGGTCACTGTTTGGGTCACTATATATCGCCACAGCTCTCTTCTATGATGTACGCCGAAGGAAAGGGCTGGACTTCTGTCACGGGCGGCGTGACCTAGGTGAGCCAGGGTCCACTTTAGCTCGGTCTTGGTGACAAGGTTGGCGGCACGGTCTGGGGTAGTCAGGGTCAAATTGTCTGTGTGCATGGCCGAGGCAGGTCAGGGTCACGCTGACTAGGTTTAGATGATATGGTTAGGCCACACAACCTGGGTGAGTCAGGGTAAACTCAGATCTTGATGATATGATTGGCGGCACGACCTAGGTGAGCCTGGTAGGGCTGGTCGGACGGTGTGCAGGGTGGTCTGTGAGAAAAATATGGCAGAGGCGTTATGAGCAGCTTTTGGATTAAGGTTTTTTGCAGTCCGCCCCGTGTGGCATTTTGAACTTTGTATACTGGTGTCGCTCGGCTACTTGTGTGGCGTTTTGACCAGTAAGATTGGTTTCTCCACGGCCACGCGTGGCGGGCTCAGTGGCGGGCGCCTGTTTTTAGCGTACTGCGTGTCAGCTCCCGCCAGATGGACTGCGCGGCGCTGGTTGTCACTTGCCGGCGGAGCCCATTTTCGGAAGAACCAAAGGTTCGAAGCTCGAAGTAGGGGCGAAGCCAAATTGATTTGGTCAGCGTGTGAAGAGGGGACGCAATTTGAGCATTTCCATTGGCGTATACTTTTTGGACGATGGATCTTGGCGCAAAACTCCTGACTCTGCGGCCAAGATGGTACGACAAAAACAGGGTAGAAGGATTTTGGGGAAAGCGCACGTCAAACCCATCCATCCATCCATCCACCCATCCACGTCCATCCATCCATCCATCCATCCATCCATCCATCCATCCATCCATCCATCCATCCATCCATCCATCCATCCATCCATCCATCCATCCATCCATCCATCCATCCATCCATCCATCCATCCATCCATCCATCCATCCATCCATCCATCCATCCATCCATCCATCCAAATAGTTTGCGCATCTTCGCAAGCATAAGTTCTGGCGAAGCGTGCGGTGAGCTGGTGACTGCCCAAGTCCTGGCGACGCGTCCTTGTGACGTGTCCTGGCGACGTGTGCGATGAATGTGCACAAAGTCAAGGAGTTTCATCGATCATTTTGGTGCCAAGATCCTGTTTTTGTCAGTCGTACCATCTTGGCCGCTGAGTCAGGAGTTTTGCGCCAAGATCCATCGTCCTATTAGTAAACGCCAATGGAAATCGTTCATGAGCTGCGCCCGCACTCCACGCACCTCTCCAATAATTGGCTTCGCCCTTTCTTCGAACCTTGGTTGTTCCGACAATGGGCTCCGCCGACGAAAGTTTTAACGTGAAAGTTACAACGCACGTTACTGGATAATCATAGCAACTAGGGACGGCAGCAGGCAGAAAGCACAAGTTGCCCCGGCGCCAGGCTGTTGAATTGCCTGCATAGCCACAGATAGCCACCTGACTGCAGCACACTGCACTAGTGCACCCATGACCCACCCCGCCACCCTATCTGTGGTGGCGGGAAGCCTGTGGGCTGGCGCCTCTGACACGGCCAACCGTGGCGAATCAACAACAACAGTGTAGCACCAGCACCGCCCGATGTGGCATCTTGGACGGGCTGAAAAACAGGGCCATACCGCCACATTTTCCCCAAATTAGCGTGTCACCGCCACATTCGGCGTAAATCCGCCACTAATTGAATCAGTGATTATGAGCAGCTGGATTTGAACGTCTTGATGGGTTGGCATCTCTAGATTTGTGGTCTTGATGGTCCATGAGGCGAATAGTGCTGGGGTGTCATGGGCTGGGTAGTTAGGTCGTAGTAGTCTTAACTTTGGAGTGGCATATTCGCCACTAATTACACTTGTACTTCATTCTGTAGTAGTATTGCAACATTTTACTCTATACTACAACACTTTGCTCTATACTATAAGACTTGTACTTTACGTTTTACACTTTGGAGATTTCCCACTCTGGTTGTGTCTATACTATAACACTTTGCTGTATACTATAAGACTTGGTACTTTACGTTTTACACTTTGGAGATTTCCCACTCTGGTTGTGTCTATACAATAACACTTTGCTCTATACTGTAAGACTTTTACTTTATGCTTTACACTTGGGAGATTTCCCACTCTGGTTGTGTCGGTGGCGTGGCGGGGACTAGCGGAGCGTGCGCTGCGTTGGCTCTGTGATAGCAGTAATAGTCATGTCGTATGTGGGTGTGTATGTTAACCAATCATTGGGCAGTCAGATAACAGCGGTAATATGAATAGCAGTTGAACTCAGTCTTCTGCATTTGATCAGCCTAACAGTAGTAATACGAATCGCAGTTGCATGTAATCATTTCTCTTGCATTCGGGCTACTTCCCACCGCTCTCGTTGCACTTGTGCTGTCGCACATGCCAGAGGAGAAAGTTGTGCGCTGCGTCGGCGAGGCGTCCGAGCGGTTTGCTGAGGACTACCTGCGGATATTCCGCGCGGTACGCATGCATATAGTGACCCCCATACCTACAGTGATCCATGCATAGCAGAGGACTACCTGCGGATGCTCCGCGCGGTACGCATGCATATAGCGACCCCCATACCTACAGTGATCAATGCATCGCTGAGGACTACCTGCGGATGCTCCGCGCGGTACGCGTGCATATAGTGACGCCAACGCAGACAGCTCCCAGGCAGACGCCATGCAGGCGCGGTACGTGACCATCGACTAGTAGGTTACTGGTGCAAGGACTATCGAGACCGTGCCAACCTTGTTGGCTCATCGTTGCTTGCTTTGACCTCATTACATGATGGGTGGTCCCCATGCCTGCAACTGACTTCATAGTGAAGAGGTGCTGTATGTAAATAGCGAGCTAGTCTCATGGATATGCTGAGGTACTGGTACGGACCGGTACCCATTTATAGTTATGGCCTATCCAAGGGCGCACTCATACTTCTTTCTCGCACATGGTCCATCAATTCATTTTCTTCACTTCAAAAACGGTTGGCATGCTAAACAGGACACACTGTGCTTTGATACCCGTTAGGGTATCTTCTATCTAGCCGCCACAGTATGATTTAATACCCTATTCTCGATCTAGCTGACACGCTGTAGCGACCTCCCTTCCGTGGGGCCCCCTTCCTTTGCTTCCTCTGGTGTCGCAGATCCGCTTCGCGTGCACCCTGGGCTTCACCCTGGCCAGGGAGACGCAGGATGCCATGGAGGCGCTGGCCCCACGGCTGGCATCCGTGGCAGTGGAGCGCGTCTGGGCCGAGCTGGGCAAGCTAGCGGCCTCAAAGGCGGTGCGTGTGCTGGAATAACAGGTTTAGAATCCAGTCAGCTGAGGGGTGGTACCTCGTGCATGTGACGGCATTCCTGCATGTGGTGGCAGGGTTTTCCTAGATCTAGTGGCCCCTGGCGTAATCCGCGCGGTTTGTCTAAGGGTGCAAGCTAGCGGCCCCGGAGTTTGTGCCTGTGCCCAATGTATGCTTATACCACTTCTGTACATCTATCTCGAATAATGGTCATGCTACTTGTAATCATTGACGTAGTATGTCGATGTAGATCTCGACATGACGATGGGCGACATGATTGCTTGCTCTACGAGTAGATGTGATGGATCGCTCTAAATGTTAATTTGATTGATTTCTGAATGCGTGTATGTTAGATCGGTCCAAATGTAAATGTGGTTGATTGCAGCCGCCCGAGGCGTTTGGGCAGGCGCTGGAGATGGCATCCGCGTTGGGGCTTGCGCAGTTTATTTTCCCGCCGGACATTGGTGAGTGCGCGTGCCATGTGTTGGTGTACGTTTTCCCATATGCTGATCTTCAGAGTACGTGCGCTTTAGTTGCATCGAAAGCATGCAACGCTAGAATTTCACCCATGTTGTACATACCGTACCTAAGCTAGCCCGGCGACTTTGGCGTTATTCCTGGCGGTAGCGCATGGCCACAACACAGCCTCTATGCAGCACATAGCCACAAGCGGCGGGCCCATGATTAGCCCCATGATGGTTCTAGGACTTGCCTAGGCAATTCATATAAACCAAGCGTTTCATACTTTGTCAAGCGTTCTGTAATTTGTCAAGCGTTCTACGATCCACTCAACCACCGGGGCTTACGAACGTGGGGCCTTCAATTATCGCAGCCTGCAAACGTTTCTTGTGTACCACTATTTCATACTGAACTACGTTATTGTAAGCTGAGCTATGTTTTCTGTACACTGAACTATGCTATTGTAAGCGAAATTGTTGAACTTTGCTCATTTTAACGTAGTAGCATGTGACACGTGGACGGGCTCCAAGGGGACCGACCTGCCGTAGGTAGCGTAGTACTAGCGCTTGTCATGAGGGTTCTGCAACGGCCGGCCTTTTTGTGCCGGCACTGAGCGTGAGCCCAAAGTGCAGGCCTAGGTAGCTTCTAACGTACGTCACTAGACCTTGTACCTGCACCAGGCGTGGCGCAGCTGTGATGGGCAGTCAGAGTGGTGTAGGGGACGTAGGGAGGCGACGTTTCAGCTCCCACCCACCCACCCACGCTGCTTAGAGGGGCAGCACCTTGTGAAGTAGTATGCTGGGACCCCAGCATGGTGCTGCAATAACCAACTTGATAATGATGTGCACTGATTTTGAAGGTGTGGTAAGAGCTGTACGATGGAGGTACATCGTCTCTTTTCTGCACCCTGATCTATGATATTTTAAACTAACCTAGGTTAGCATTTACTATTTCCCAAGAGATCCAATACATTTTATGATACTTGAATCCATGCCCATGTGTCGCCCTATTAATGGATCGCCCCATTAATGCTTGGCCGCCCATCCCCCTGTCTCATGGTATTATGTATGTGTACTTCTAGTAGTATGTAGTGTTGTCTCGTGGATATCTTCAAACAAAGAAGCCCACCGTCAATAGGGTTTTAACCCTAAGTTCTAAACCTATGGTATATGAACTACTTGTAGAATATAGTGTTGTCTCATTAATATCTTCACGTAAAGAAACCCAAGCTCATGCACCCCCCCATCCATGCACCCCCCCATCCACACTTTACACTCATCGCCCGGTCGCATGCAGTCGCAGCGCTCACCCCGTCCGCCATGGCGAGTGCACGCCGCGTGCCGCCAGGGACACCCTGCGCGCTGCGCATGGCCGCGCTCATGCTGCACGCGCCAGGCGTCGTCGCCAGGGACCCTCGGGAGGCGCTCGCTGACCTGGCGACGCACTACAAGCTGTCCAAGAAGGAGGTGGGGCCAGCTAACCGCTCGTTAGAGGGGCCACTAACCTCGTAGTGAGGTCTTCATGCAGTCTGGAGTTATGATGATCCTCTAGATGATCCTGAAAAAAATAACTCCAATTGGTTGTGTATTTCTTTGGGGAATTCCAAATGCGTGCTTATCTCATGGGGGGGATTAGATTTTTCACTTGTGTGAACATGGTACACCCTGTACAGCATCTACCAAGTATAATTAATAACAAGTAGATTAATAACAAGTATTAATAACAAGTAGACTGCGTCAGGTGAGCATAGTCCTCCATGAAATGGATGGAATGGAATGGTTGCCTATCCAGCCTGTAGTTATGGGGTTGCGGGCACCCCGGCCCGAATCGTTAGCATCTACCAAGGAGCTGGGGTGTGTGAGATAGTACTGATGAATAAAAGCCAGTCATGGGCTTGTGCTGCGGGCTGAGATTTCTGAAAGAATTGTTTAAGGGCCATTTTCTGCTTAGTAATCTGCTCCTGTCTCGTCACTGTCTCATTTCTGTAACAAAGCTTCCATTACTGCCCCCAGGGTATGACAAATCAATGACGGAAACGTGATTGTTAGTACTTTTGGTTCCTACCATCTAGCATAGTCCACTTAAGCCGATTGGGATGACAGGTACCACCGCACTGAACCACACGGCACCCAATCCAGTCACCCAGTGCCGTACTTGAAGTGGGTGCCGTCACCCGGTGCCTTTGGATCTGCCAGTTGCGGTCAGTTGTCAGTCGTCGTAAAGTCTCCCAGCCAGAATCGTATCTGCATCTTCGAAATCCACCCTGTATGCAAGCATACCATATACCGTACACCGTATACCGTACACCGTACCTCGTATATTGCATACCTTATACCGTATACTGTATACCGTATACCGTCTCTTCTTGCGCCCTATCATCAGGGAACATCGCCCTAGTATTACTTACTGTCTTGCAAAGATGAGGACGGACATTCTCGATCCCACGTGTGCTTCCCCGCCTCTCCCCCCAGAACCGGAAAGCGTTCTTTTTCCCCAACTGCTTTCCCTAACTGTTTTCCCTTACTAAACCGTAAGTCTTTTTCCCTTGCATGGGCAGGCAAGCATGGTCGACGCGCTGCGCAGTTTGGTGGCGTTGCTGGAGGAGGACCCTGCCAAAGGCATCGAGGGTGGGTTGTTAGCAAGCGCGTCCAGGTCATGCGTAAACCGGCACGACCATGCCCTTTTTTCTTTGTGGTGTGGCAGAGGCATTGTTAGGGGCAGGGTCGAGTGGTCTGCCTGCTGCTGGTTGCCGCGATAGGGCGCTCTTGACCTCTTGTGGCTGTGCCATTGTCGGCAGCACAAGTACAAAGCGTTTCTGAACATACTTACCTATAAATACCTTCCTATTTCTTAACGGAGGCACTTCTCATTTGTCGATGTATGTGTATGCCTGTGCTGCACCTAGTGCGCTATGGTGTACGGTAGGATGGTGTGAGCGCTAGGTCCTCTAGTGCGCGATGGTGTACGGTAGGATGGTGTGAGCGCTAGGTCCTCTAGTGCGCTATGGTGTACGGTAGGATGGTGTGAGCGCTAGGTCCTCTAGTGCGCGATGGTGTACGGTAGGATGGTGTGAGCGCTAGGTCCTCTAGTGCGTGATGGTGTACGGTAGGATGGTGTGAGCGCTAGGTCCTCTAGTGCGCGATGGTGTACGGTAGGATGGTGTGAGCGCTAGGTCCTCTAGTGCGCTATGGTGTACGGTAGGATGGTGTGAGCGCTAGGTCCTCTAGTGCGCGATGGTGTACGGTAGGATGGTGTGAGCGCTAGGTCCTCTAGTGCGCGATGGTGTACGGTAGGATGGTGTGAGCGCTAGGTCCTCTAGTGCGCGATGGTGTACGGTAGGATGGTGTGAGCGCTAGGTCCAGCAAACCAAGCTTCCCGCCATAAACTTTGATACGGCACATGGGTTCGACTTCTTGTGGGGATGGGAGGCGTCAATGCCGTTGGATGCTCCCTCATGATTCCACGTTGGGATGTCGCTAGAAAGTCGTTGAGCGGCAGTGTTAGGTATCTGGTGGTCAATCATCCATCATGTCACCTGCATCGCCCGTTGGTACTCTCTATCTGATTGCATCGCCTATTGGATTCTCCATCTGTGTGCATAGCCTATTGTTACTCTCTATTTGTGTGCAAAGCCTATTGGATTCTTTCTATGTGTTTTGTGTATGGGGACTGGACTCTCCGGAAGGGCTTGTGTGACTGCATCCGTTCCCAGCAAATTCTGATGGCAGCCTTTCCACGACAAGCTGCTAATTATTCATGCAACACCTAATACCACTATTTCTAGTTTCTGCTGGTCTATACTCAAGCGAAACCTGCTTCTTCCGTGATGCCTCGAGGGTAGAAAGTGCCTTCAAGAATGCTGGTCGTAGCATCCCTTAAGTTTCTGTTAGTCTGAAAACAGCGTCACTGCATAATAACCCCACCGCAGGTGCGGCCGTCACCCGCTTCGCCCTCCGCTGGGCGCGCCTGTACGCGTCCCCCTTTGCCGACGACTGCCTGGCGGTGTACGCGACTATGACCAGGGGGGAGGACGAGGCGCGGGAATTCTTGCGACGGCACCGACACGCTCGCGAGCACATGAAGGCAGCTGTGGCGCGCGCCGCAAACCGCGAGTTCCTGGTAAGAATGAAACAAGATGACCTGACCGCTAGATGAAGCAGACCTCCGATAGTTGGTGGTATTGTAGCTGCTCGCCCTAGTTCCTGGTAAGATGGAAATAGGCCTCATCGAGTTTGTGGTAAGTGCGAGATGATCACCGCAGGCTGCACCCCAGTCACTTCATTGTTAGTTGCGTAGTAGCTTTCTTACCAATGGACAAGTACAGGAACCAGCAAGGTGGTTGCCTTGCGAAGGCGTTGACTCAGCGTCCAGGCGCAGCCAGTCCCTGGTGCGAGCTCACGGTAGGCTGTGCTTATGTCTTTCCCACAAACACCAGCTACGCCTAACTGCCAGGTGATCATAGCACACACACCCTCCGCAACACCCGTGGTGTGCAAGTGTTTTCTCTACCACCACCCGCAACGCCCGTGCGCGTTTTCTCCCCCACCACCCGCAACTCCGGCGCGTGTTTTCTCCCCCCCCCCCCCCCCCCCCCGCATCGGCAGGCATGCCCCCCGCCCTCACCCCCCCTCCCCCTCCGACACACGTGGTGCTGTAGCTTTCGAAGGGTATCACAAACAAAGCATGAGAGCTGTCCCCTCTGCAATCCCGATAATAGATGCCTCCATGAGCTGGTAGCTCTTATCATGTGGTGATGTAATCCATTTTAATATTTCTAGGTCCATCGGCGCTTCATCGCTACCGATTGGAAGCCTATCTAGCTATACTCGAGGCATCTTCTATCATACGCACTCGGGAATACTTTGCTGACAAACATGCAGCCTCTGTGCATGGTAAGCGTATAGCCACCTGCCTATCTGTTCGCTTATCTGTCGACCGCAGCCCTCAGATGTAACAGTGGCTTTTTGCACGGTCAACACGCCTAGTCAACTGCAACCCTCCTCCACAACCTCCTCCTCGCGGTGGCAGGTCAAGAGCACCACGCTCAAGCGGCTGGGCATCCCCCCTGGCAGGGTGATGGGCCAGCTCATGGAGGAGGGCGAGTACCTCGCGCTGGCGCACGCGTTGACCGAGGAGGAGGCGGTGCTGGCGCGGCTGCGGGCGTGCGACCTGTGGCCCAACAAGTGACACGATAAAGAAAAACAAAAAGTACCATAACAAAGTGCCTTTTCTTCTTTTTCTGTTTTGGATGCTGATGGAGTGGGGAAGTGCGACCTGTGGCCCGAAAAGGGAGAGCGTGGCCCGAAAAGGGAGAGCGAGCGTGGGCTTCAGATGCACACGGGTGCGGACGTGGGTAGTGTGTGGCCAAGCAGGGGGCATGGCCCAACTAGTGAGAGCGAGCCCGGTTTCTGAATTGGCTGCACACGACATTTTTCGGAGGAAGGATTCTGGCTTGCTGCTGGCTGCGCGACGGGGGCATGGGACGGAAGCGGATGGGAGGTTTACTTGGGCATCGCTGCTGGCTGGGCGATTCCAAGGAGCGGGCATGGATGGGAGAATGAAGACGCAGCTGCCCTGTGGGAGAGGAGACTAGGAAGCGAATGGGGATGGGAGCATTAGGCCACAGAGACCAGGAAGCGAATGGGGGCGGAGCATTAGGCCACAGAGACCAGGAAGCGAATGGGGACGGAGCATTAGGCCACAGAGACCAGGAAGCGAATGGGGACGGAGCATTAGGCCACAGAGACCAGGAAGCGAATGGGGACGGAGCATTAGGCCACAGAGACCAGGAAGCGAATGGGGACGGAGCATTAGGCCACAGAGACCAGGAAGCGAATGGGGACGGAGCATTAGGCCACAGAGACCAGGAAGCGAATGGGGACGGAGCATTAGGCCACAGAGACCAGGAAGCGAATGGGGACGGAGCATTAGGCCACAGAGACCAGGAAGCGAATGGGGACAGAGCATTAGGCCACAGAGACCAGGAAGCGAATGGGGATGGGAGCATTAGGGCATTGCACATGGACGAGCGAGCAACTTTGGGCGACCGTGGAATACGCTAGTGATGGACAGTTATTCCATGGGAGGAGGGGGGGCAAGGCTGTCGAGCCATAACGAAGGGAGCAACTACCGGAATGCCTCCTCAGTCCATTTCTGGCTTCTTCCTCGAGATGTACGCTGTACAAGCGAACAAGATAGAACAAGCAAGAGAGAATGGACCACATGCGAGGCAGTCGATTGGCCGGAAGAGGTGACGGCAGCCAGAGCGTTGGCCTCCAAGGGGGAGCGCGTGCGCCACGTTTTCCATTCGGCAATGTGTGGACCAAGTGTGAGAACGCATGGACTGGCCAGGAGATCACCCCTTGGCTGGCCCATCGGGTTTCTGTGGTTAACCCGCCACTCCCACCCCCTGCGAATCCCGCCTAGATTTTCCCTGCCTATCGTTGATGCCGGCGTACGCCCCCGCCTATACTTGATGCCTGGGTACGCCCCCGCCTACATGCGCTGCCGGCGTACGCCCCCGCCTATATGAGCTGCCGGCGTACGCCCCCGCCCACATGCGCTGCGGCGTACGCCCCCACCTATGTGCGATGCCAGCGTACGCTCCCATGATGGCCAAGGACTTTGAGGAGCCTGGCTCCACTTAGTACTGCTTTGCAAGGCAAACCCTATGGTTTGGCTTTCAATTTTCAAGCCAAAGCAAACACAACGGTCGGGTCGACAAAGCAATTCCCTGCTTATACAGAGCCTTTTGGGGCTAATGCCTACTCTCTGGCGTCGCTGCTGCTATGTGTACATGCGCATGCTGCAGGCAAAGCCAATGCCACCGAGTGCCCCCACTAGCAGCCTGATGGTGGGCCCAGCCAGGCTGGAAGCCCATTGGACATATCTATACATGGTCCATGGTTTATCTTGGAATGTATTGTGCAATTTCAGTGCATGGACGGTCATGCGGGTCCATGAGGGCATTCTCCTTGGGAATCACGTGCAATGGGCCGCATATGGTGCCACTTATATGAGGCCTGGTGTGCAGCTGGCCGTAAGCAATGCCTGCCTAGCTTCTGTCAGGCATGCAATATTGCAAGTAATGCCTGAAATGCGTGCCTACTGTCCATACACTGCCTACCAGTGAGCTGCGCTCTCCGCGGATAATGGAATCATGCTGGCCAGCTAGTGCTAATTTCAAGTGTCCCGGTTCGTACGGGCCGATTGTAAACAGCAGTGCACATGCAAAAACCTTGACCAGTACGTAGCGGCATAATTTGTGCTCACGCGGCACAGTAATGTGTTACAATTAAATAATTGATTTTTAATGCCGGAATTGCATGGTAATGCTGCATAGATATCTCAAAAGCCTCCGTAACTTATCATTCTCAATGAATAGATATCTCAAGCTTTAGCATTGCATATCAGTTGTAGCAGGCCTGCACCATCAGTTGCATCAGGCCTGCACTGGTTCTCTCCTTGGTATACTGTACATGATTTACGCACATGCAAGCGCCATGCATGTCAGGCCATGCATGCATGCACCTGACGCCAGCCCAGCAGCAGCAACAACGCGACCAGCGGCCCGACTACATTCGCACAAAGTCCAGCCCCGAGAAGCCCCAAGTGTACTGGCGGGGCGGGAACCTAGTTAGGTAAACAACAAACTAGCGGCGGAAGGGGCTCCCCCGCGACAGAGTATTCACACTAGTTGTCTAGATGGGGGCACTTGGAATGGGATTAATCAATTTTTATTAATTAATGTCCACGTGAGCATAAGTCCTCAGTGCATCACATGGGAGGGGAACATGGGATGGAATGGATGATGCTAGCTATCTAGTTCCTAGTTACAGGGTTGTGGGCACCACGGCCCGAATCGCTATGAATGCCAAACTGGGCCGGGTCACAGGCGGAGCCCCCACAGACTTGGGGGTGGTCTCCTTCATCACTATTTGCCATCTTAGTAGCCTTGCGAACCAGCTGCCTCCAATTAATTAATCCATGAATTAACACATAACAGCGTTGCGTGAGCACAAGTCATCAGTACAGTCGAGAGTGGGATGGGATGGGATGGGATGGGATGGGATGGCAGGGAGGGAGCGCTAGCTATCTAAGACCTAGTTACGGGGTTGTGGGCACCACAGCCCGAATCACTGTGAATGCTATACTTGGTCACACGCCGAGCCCCCACGGTAGGGTTAAGGGTCAAACTTGGGGGTGGTCTCCTTCATCATCACTTGCCATCTATCCTTGCATACCATCTGCCTCCATATCACAGACAAACCAGGAGGCTGCCCGGGTGTGAGCCCGTCACCTATAGTGTCTATCTACCCAGAAAAAGGCCTCAATTGAGGCCTTTTTATAAATTGGGTGTTGCATGTAATTACCATGAGACAACAAACTTTATTCCAAATATGAGGATAGGTCATGCATTATTATGATTGTTTTGGGGTTCCCAGCACTTAACATCAGTCATATATGCCCAATACCTATTTAATTATCATTTAATAAAACAGGGTGTCGCTGCGGCGGCACCATGAACACAACATGACCATAGGTAGATGCAGAAAAAAGGCGCTAGTACTCAGTTTCCTCTGCCTTTAACGTGTCTTTCGGACCTTACGAGGTTTCCCCACGACACGGTAAGCATGGCATGACATGGCATGCTCGATCCAAAGGGACCACGCACACACACTTCCGACAGGGCTGTCGCGGAGCACTGCAGGCAGCATTACCCTGCCATGGGTATTGCACGTAACTACAAGGAATCCACAGCCTCTATAATCAACACGCACAATGATCATGCATTATAATGATAGTTGTGACCTTCCAAGCGCATAAGCGCACTCACCAAGCCTCAATACCAACCAGTTATAATACTTTCCAACAAGGTGATGCTCTTAAGGTAGCACATGAACAGCATGGCAAGATATACAAGCATGAATGGACACTAATAACCAGTTATCTAGACATCTAGCCTATTTGGGGGCCCTTCCAAGGCTGGCCTGTGACATGGGCACCATAGCAGGAACTACCATGCTTCTTACAGAGGGCACATACGCTTACACAACGGGGCCCAGCCGCAGAGTGCAGCACAACGTAATAACCTGCCTTGAAGTGACACCGGCCAGGTGCCGGTAAACAACAAGAAACTGGCAGCGTTACAAACCAAACGATGATACAAACCTTCTCCTACCTGGATGCAGTCAACTTTCACACGCATCGACTCATGGCATCATGAAGTGCGCACTAACACGAGCAGTGGAGGTGGCTGCGACAGGAACGCTGGTCAAACTCGACTTCTTTAAGCTATCCGGGACCAGCGCAGGCCGCTCCTCCTGCCGGACAGTAGCTCCATGCATCGTCCTTTGACGTATAAAAACGGCTGCCAACGCCCGGGCCAGCGCTCCTTGCGTACGAGCGCTCCCATAGCCGGGCGCGCGCGCGTTCTCGCTGTCCGCAACCCAGTTTTTCCTACCTAAAAACACCCCTTCTCTACCTACGGATACACGCCAGAAGGCTCGAAAATAGCCAGTGCCCCTTTAGTCACGGCTGCCCCAACATCCCCCCCCGCCGTTCCGCTAGTCTCCTTCCCAGCATATCGAAGCACCGGCCTGCTGGCAGGCGCACTATCAACGCCATCTACGCCCCATCTGAATTTCACTAACCTGGCATTCAGCACACAAATAACGACCCCACGAATTTCAAAATCGACTTTTGACCCATTTAGCGGTCGCGCTAGCTTCACGGATAATGTATCTGTCCAACGCGCTTCATACTGGTCGAAATGATGCACGAACATGGCCATACGGTCTATTTTACTCGAGGCCGCCATGGTCGTGCACGCGTGAAAATTCATCGTCCGGTTGCACGAAAGTGGCCAAAATAGGTACTTTTCCACCTCACATATCTTTCAGTAACCGTCGACCCCTGTCGACCCCAATGGGTCAGGACGTCCGCTCAGCACATATACCAGATTCGCGCCACTGGGGCCGGACGACCCATAGGACCGGTCCTTCCCGCCAAAATAACCATCCCCAGGTGACCTTGGTGAAAAAGGCCTCAATTGAGCCAAAAGGCCTCAATTGAGGCCTCTGGGTAAATAGACAATAGTGTAGCACATGTCCATGCCGAGTCTATCACGAAAAGTCCACGGGTGGCGGCCCTGCCGCGCGTGGCCTGGGGCACGCCAGGTGAGGACATAACGCCCACGCTGGGCGGGATTGGTGCCAGCTAGTCTATCTGATGTGTCTACCTGATCTGTGCGGGCCAGGTGCCCGGCTAGGCCCAGGTGCCCGGCTGTGCCTAAGAATGTGGGAAACATACGGCAAATCAGCGTACAAATCCTCATTACACTAATGTGCAAACCAAAGGGGATGTTAAGGGCCTTGCGCAGCATCTTGGTGACGTTGCCGTCGAGTCGTTGCTCCAGCTCCTGCGTCAGTGTCCAGGTCTCCGCGCCGTAGGTCAGAATCATCAGAATGACGACCTTGAAGAGCTCACGCTTGACGATCCGGGGTAAGGCGGGGCTGCTCCACCAGCGGCGGTGGTCATGGAGTTGCGCCCACGCCATGCATGCCGGTCTGTGTCGTTAGTTCGTCCTCGCAGTCGGGAAGCCAACTGCCGAGCAGCTTGAAGCGGCCTGATGTAGGGTAGTTGACCTCGGTGTCGTCTAAGAGGCGGAGTGCGGGCGGGGGCCCGGCCATGCCAAGAGCCAGGGCCTCCGTTTTGGGGCTCATTTCTAGACCAACCGCCCGAGCCTCGAGCGCCAGGCAGTCCAGCCAAAGTTGGGCAGACTCCGGCTTCTCGAGGAGCGTGATGTCGTCGGCATTAATAAGGTCAGCTAGTAAATTCTGCTTGTTAGTCGGCCCCCCTTCAGTTGAGTAACTCTAGAGCCCTAGGATCTGGCTCTGAGTTCCCCATGTCCGTCCGCACGCCATCCGCTAGCGTCCGCTCAGCCGCCGGCTATAATCCGGCGGTCCGATGCGGGCGACCGGTCTAAGGGCGGCGCCTAGGGCCGGCGCCACCTAGGCCCCAGTCCGGGGCCTTATCCGGGTCAGTACGGACGGCTAGCTTGTCCCACGGTTACGGCTAACCGGATAGGGTTTGCTGGCTAAGACATAAACCAGTGGTGGGCCAGCTCCGACGGTAGTTCTCTGTGTTCACCTTATCCCAAGCTCAACGTGACCGACCGCCATAGCTGAGCCGGTCGGGCTTTAACTTGTATTCATAAAAATCCCGATGGCTTCCGGTACACGGAGCCGCACGGGCGAACACACAGATACGCCAAGTGGCGAGGCCGCAGGGTCCGTCCTGCCACGCTTTAGTGCGGACGAGGCCACGAGGTTGATGCAAACCCTCGTGGCGCAACCGAACTGGCCAAGCAGTTCAAGCATCTCATGCTGGCTGCTGACGATGCACTAAATCGCGGCCCTCTCAAGCAAACGGAGGTGCCCGCAGATCTACCGGCCGACTATACGGCGGACGACGCAGCAGATTTTCTAGCTGCTCTCAAGCGTCTGCGCGATGGACGCGCAGACAAAGATTCGGAGCTGATTGGCAAGTTCCGTGCAGTATTCTGCAGTACAACAAAGCACCCAAACATTGCCAATCTAGTTCGCATTGCGGACGACAACAAACAAACCTGGGAAGTTTTTTACAACGGTCTAGATGCCCACTTGTCGCGGTCTAAGGAAGAGGCCGACGAGCAAGCCTTCAACGACTTCGAGGGCTATGCAGTTAATAAGGCAAATTTGCCCGGGGCTGCACGTGATTTCCAGGTCTTCGTGCACAAGCACAAGCTGCTAGATACTCTCAAGCCCATTTTCCTGTGCAATCGATTTCTCAAGAAATGCGACCTGTCGTCGGATGTGCATCTGACCATAGCGACGGAACTCAAAAAGAAGAGTGCCGTCAGTTTCGACGAGGGCATGCTGTATTTGATTCATGCTTCAAGAGTGCGCAGTCCAAGCCGGCTGCCTCGGCTGCTCTGCCATCCCTGCGCAAGGTGGATGCCGGCGCGTCTTCTTCTTCAGGCGCAGAGGCTCCAATTACGCGGTCGGAGCTTACGGCCATCCTGAAAAAGGTCGTCGGCCACGGCAACAACGGGGGCCAGCGAGGGCGCAAGCGCGGGCATGGTGGCGACGCCAAGCAGGGTGATCATCCCCCGGCCAAGCGGCAGCAGGGGGCGTCTACTGACCGCAAGCAACGCTGTGAGCGCTGCTTCGGACGTCGCCATGTCCGGGATGACTGCCGAGTTCGCCCGGACCTGGAGCTCGAGGACAACCTTTGCCGCAAGTGCCACGACGTTCTGCGTGGTCACAGCGTGGAGGCGTGCAAGGCCAAGCGCATCGTCGTCCACGGCACACGCGAGGAGTGGGCAGAGCGACGGGCAGCACGAAAGTCAGGTGAGAGCACGCTCGATACCCCTTCTTTTGCTCAATGCGTCACGCTGAACCGGGCCGTCGTAGAGCCTGACGTCGTTCCTAAAAGCAACGTGACTGCATCCTCTGTCTCATTCCGTGATGTGCTCACGCAATCCGTTGATGCTGCTCTGGCTCTGTCGCGCCAGGATCACGTGCTTCCTGAGCACGGGTCTACAATGCGTGACCTAAGCAATGTGGTGTCTTCTAGGTCGGGTGTGTACAACGCCGAGCGACCAAGCACTACTGCAGCACCCCAGCTAGATACTGGGGCGGTTGGGCCTATGAGGAATGTTGTGACAGTGCAAGAGAATGCTGGGCGGGCAGATGTTCTCGGTACACACCACCCTAGTGTGGATCTTCACATTGGCAAGGTGCTCACACGGGCGGCCTTTCGTGCAGCCTCTGAAGCTGCCCAGTTAGCCAATGTCACTACCCCAGTAGTCACCCCACCTGTTGAGAATCCTGACAATGCCACTGCACCTCAGGCTGTCACCCTGAAACTGTTAGCATACCAGATGCACCGTGCATACGGGCATGAGGCCCAAGCCGAGGTAGAGGGGGCACACATGTTGGGGGCACCTTTATACAACGAGCTGAAGAATGTGCGTGCTCAGTGTCCTGCCTGCATCAAGATCAGGAAGAAGTCGCGTAGGCGGCATGCCAAGACTCCACCCTTGGAGCGAGGGTACCTTGTGGGGGATGTCATGCACATGGAAGGGGGGGACACCTATTTCATAGTCAAGGATAGGTTCAGCAAGGCCACCTACATTGAGCCGCTGCCACATGTTTGAGGCTGACCTGCACAGGGCTATCAAGATCAGCCTGGCTTTCTTTCATCCCGTAGTGGAGCTCATGCTAGACCAGCAGTTCCGCTGTGTGCAAGGTTTGCCGGGGATGGAGGCCGTGGTCATCGTGGGGCGTGAGGATCACGGCAATATGGGCATGATAGATCGCACTGTAAGCTATGTCAAGACTGTGGCAGCCAAGCGACAGGATAACCCACATGGCAAATCCTACGCGGTCAAGACGGCGTGGTGCAAGGAGCTCATGCATGTGTGCAACCATAGGCACGTGCTTGATGTCAAGGGCTTTGGGCTAGTCACGCCTCGGGGGCTGTCAGCGGGCACCTACTCACCCGAGGTAGTAGAGGCATACCAACAGCATCTACAGGATACCGCCGCCAAGCTGCGGCTCAAGGATGCCACGCTGCCTGATTTGTCTAGCGCTTTTGAGGTCGGGCAGTTGGTCATGTTCCACAAGGAGAGCTCGCCCAGCGGCAAACGGGGCACCATGCAGGGGCCTGGGGCCATCACAAAGTTAGACTGGCCGCTGCGGGTCATAGACATAGAGTGGAATGATCGGGTGTATAGGGTACCATGGGCATCGGTGGCAGGCTATAAGCAAGGGGATAGCATGGAGAGTGAGCTGGCAGCCAACAGGGCACTGGGGTGGGTAGTGAAGGATAATGCGCCTGTCGTAGCATCTGAGGTGGTACCCCACGGGTCGCTCCCAGGGGCAGACACAGCTACACCCCCCCCTCCCCTGGGCCCCAATATGACCCCGTGGATGGGTGGGATGAGGATGGGGTGGGTTTGACGGGACCTAGTGCACGTAGTGACTCACCTCCTGTGCTAGCCACGGATAATGTGGGAGGCCCGCCTAGCGTGGCCTCGCCGGAGGGTCAGGGTCCTGCCCATGCGCCTCGCCCACCTAGGGACCTGGCTTCAACGGTCACGGCCTTGTGGCGTGCTCAGGCGCTTAAAGCGAAAGCTGCATCAGGGGTGGCTCAGGTCAAAACTCTCTCACAGGGGGTCAGGCCGGTTAAGTCAGCCTTGTTTCCTACGTGTAGACCGTGGCA
Organism: Mesostigma viride; assembly: GCA_009746045.1. Lineage (NCBI taxonomy): Eukaryota > Viridiplantae > Streptophyta > Mesostigmatophyceae > Mesostigmatales > Mesostigmataceae > Mesostigma > Mesostigma viride. Next base: position 2,548,037 of record RPFO01000165.1, on the reverse strand, counting down.
GCTGGTGGCTGTGGACACGCAAGCATCCGTGTCTATTATCTCTCGTCGGGCAGCCACCCTGTATCCAGTGCTAGAGTCGCCGTACAAATCGGTGACCGACTTTGCAGGCACTTCGGCATATCAAGTTACCGGGATGGTGGTGCTGCCGGTGTTGGGCATTGACACGCCGTTTCACGTCGTGGATGGCTACGAGGATGTGGCCTTGCTGGGCGAACCTTTCGTATCATACCCGGGGTTCTCAGTGTCCGCTGACTTGCTGTCAGTCGCGGGGGTGGGCAGCATCCCGCTTCGCGAGTACCACGCTCCATTGGGGGTGGTGGTCGGGCAGCCCGGCGTCGTGCGGCGCTTACCGATGGCGGCGTTTTCCACACCGCCGCTCGTCCAGTCCATCATTCAGCCTCAGGATTGGCACCCGCGCAGCTTCGGCCTCCACTCACACTCACTGGCGGCGGATAGCCCTGTGACGTGGGAGCAACTTGTCCTGGACTGTCAAGATCCTCTCAAGTTTGCTTTGTGGCGCGACGCGTTCATTCGAGCCAAGGAGCAGTGGCGAGAGCGCGAGGTCTACCGAGGATTGGAGAGTGTGCCAGCCGGGGCCACGCGGTTGCGGTTGAAGTTCGTGCTCACCTACAAGCCGGACGAGACCAACTCTTCGGTGGTGTTCCGGGTAAGGCCCGTGGTCACGGAGACGAAGGGGTCCTCCCCGCTGGACGCCAAGGATCTTTATACCCCTGGGCTCAACCATGTTTCGCATCGGCTACTGACGGTCATCTACTTGGGCAAGCGGAACGCGGGCAAGGACTACGGGATGTGGTGCGGTGACTTTCAGCGGGCATTCCTCCACAGCGACGCTGGGGTCGCGCAGCAAACATGGCAAGGCACCCGCTACGTGGTGAAGGTCCCGGTGGTCTGGCAGGATGGCACCATTGGCAGCGAGTATATCGAGCTGTTGACAGGGGTGGAGGGGCTGCAGAGCTCTCCCATCATCTTCCGCATTTCCGCGGAGGAGGTCTTGCAGAGCTTAGGGGCCACGTACCATCGCGCGGATCCTAACTTCTTTGTGGTCCCCACCGGCGTCCCTGGCGAGCCAGCCCTCTTCGTGTGGCATGGCGATGACTTCAAGCTGGTGGCACCTCGCACCTTTGCTACCCAGTTTCTTGCTGCAGTGGCGGCTAAGTTTCCCCTGGGCAGGGCGGTGGATCATGAGGAGGGTAAACCCGTGGTGTTTTGCGGCGTGCAGTCTACGTTGCAGCGGGATTCGCGTTCTGGCGAATGGGTCATGCACATGCAGGATAGCCGCAACTATGTGGTTGACCTGCTGGCCGACCTCCCGTCCCCGCTGTTGGCAACCCATGGGCCCTCGGTTAAGGGCAAGCTCGGGTGGTTGGCGGACACGGTGGCACCTGATTTGGCGTGCTCGCTCGCCTGCCCGATGATGTGCTGGAAGGACTAGGGTCCATTCATGTTCGGCGGCAGCTGGCCATGACGCCCGGCATTGTGCTTCGTGGGCTCGATTGCTCACAGCCGGTGCACCTCGAGATAGTGACGGATGCTAATCTAGAGACGCGCACAGTCAGCCAAGTGCGGGCCCGCATGGGGGCACTGTTCTTTATCAGCAATGAGGGCAGCCTGGCATGTTGTTAGATTGGTACTCGCGCTTGCACAGCCGCATTGCCACTAGCCCCAACACGGCTGAATGCCGGGGCATTGTTTCAGCTATCTCACATGGCATGTGGCTGCGGTACTTGCTGGGTTGGGTATTTGGCTCGTGTGGGTTCACTCTTCACTGGACTAGCACGGTGCACACTGACTCACAAAGTTGTTTGGCCTTCCTTGACAATCCCTATGCGCGGTCACAGGACGTTGATTACCTCGTACTCGCTGAGGCGGCCTCCTGCGTCACGCGTCTCCAGCACATCGCGGATGAACTCAATCCCGCGGATGCACTCACCAAGGAGGCGCGGGAGGCTGCCCCGCAGTACGCAGTGTTGCGCAAGCGCATGACGATGCAACACCCGTGAGCCACACAGGGTTACGGCTCGGGCGCTTTATGAATACAGCCATAACTCACCCTGTGTTGCTAGCATTCACGAATATCATGGTGGTAGTTTTTTTGCTTGTCCTGACCATACCCTAGCCACGTTGGACGGTGCCTTGGGCCCGTCGGCGGGTCACTGGTCCTAATAAATGGGTCACCTTTTGTCTGGTGGCATAGTTGTTTTTTTCTCGCTACTTATTACATCACTATTCATGTGTGATCACAAGGGCGCGGGTCGATACCGTGGTGATTTTGACGGCCTTGAGGCCCCCTTGAGTTCCCTACCTTAGAGGGTTTTGTATGGTCTGCATTTGATGTAATTATTTTGATAATTAATCAAAGAACAAAAGAGTATGTCGGAGTTGAGTAACTCTAGAGCCCTAGGATCTGGCTCTAGTTCCCCATGTCCGTCCGCACGCCTTCCGCTAGCGTCCGCTAGCCGCCGGCTATAATCCGGCGGTCCGATGCGGGCGACCGGTCTAAGGGCGGCGCCTAGGGCCGGCGCCACCTAGGCCCCAGTCCGGGGCCTTATCCGGGTCAGTACGGACGGCTAGCTTGTCCCACGGTTACGGCTAACCGGATAGGGTTTGCTGGCTAAGACATAAACCAGTGGTGGGCCAGCTCCGACGGTAGTTCTCTGTGTTCACCTTATCCCAAGCTCAACGTGACCGACCGCCATAGCTGAGCCGGTCGGGCTTTAACTCCTTCCCGAAGCTCGTTCGTGATCACTAGGCCAGGGGCACGGCCTGCTGCAATGCTAGCAAAGCGGGCACGTGCCCGGCTGGCGCAAAACATAATCCACTACAATAATAAACAGGTATGGCGACAGGACGCAACCCTGCCAGACGCCAGTCTGCAGTGGACATGGCCGGGTAATTAAAGTCGTGTTGAGTGCGCACCGAAGTGGTCGACCCCTCATTATTACAGCGTGCGGATGACGGTAATCAGGGGAGTGGGGACGCGAGCCCGAGCAAGGACCTGTAAGCGCCATGTGAGAACGCCATGTGAGAACAAAACGCCCAGGTTGGGAGGGCTCGGTGCCTGCTGAGCTATCCATCGTGTCGACCTGATCTGTGCATGCGAGGTGCCCGGCCAGGCCCTGGCGCCTGTGCCTAATAATGTGGGAAGCATATGGTAAATCAGCATACAAATCCTCATGGCTAATGTGCAGGCTACATGGAATATTGAGCGCACTACGTAGCATCTTAGTGACCACGCCGTCGAGTTGCTGCTCCAGCTCCTGCCGGTCAGCGTCCACGTCTCGGCTCCATAGGTCAGGGTCGTCAGGATGACGACCTTGAAGAGGTCGCGTTTGACAGTCCAGGGCAGGGCGGGGTTGCTCCACACTAGGAGAACGGGCTTGAGATTTTTCTCCCGGGTTCCTGAGATTTTTTTTCAATTTTTGAGATTTGTTTACAGATTTTATATAAAATCTTGAGAAATCTTGAGATTAACCCGTGTTTTTTTACAACGCGATGTATGGCGTTGTAGGGTTAGAACGCGATGTATCGCGTTGTAGGGTTAGAACGCGATGTATCGCATTGTAATCTGACACGTGGCAGACACAGTAGATACGATATTTTCGGTCTGAAACTTGGTGGACGGACTCCTTACATCACGTAGAAGTCAAGAAAAAATCCTGGTATTTTTTGGATTTTTTTGGTGACAGCTGCAAACAAATATGTACCACTGAAATCAGGCATTTTTGCGGGACAAAGGTGAAGACGACGGCGATGGCGGCAGGTAGATCTCGCCAGTTTTCGCGCAAATTTCAGTGACTGTTGGGGAGCACGACGTACCATGATGATGCGTTCAAAGGTTGATAATTAGGTTTCTACCAGTTTGTTGAGGTACTGGGGCAAAGGAAACCTAGATTTTTCCAGTTTCTGACCCAACTTTCATGCGGAAACCCTTGAAACCGGCATACATATTTTTACGGCAAGACTCGGGTCTGCTGCGGCACCATGCTTGGTATTTCCATGGTGTTTCGACTTTTTAACACATGTTTATTCATTCCGAACGCCCGGAGTCTCGGCTAAACCGAGATTTGTGCAGAATTTTATTGGGTAGCTCCGGGCATGATGGTGCCTGCAAATAGCGTAAGGCGTGACCGAGGCTATTGCTACGGTATGCTGTATTTTCCTGGAAATGGCCTCTGCCACCGGCTCAATATTGCTTGCAGGCGTAAGTATATCGTGTTTCTACCTAGTTTCTGCCAGTTTTCCACTTATTTCTACCGACCTCTGCCCAGCCTCTCTAAGACCGCCATCCTACTCGACGTTGCTTGCATGTCAGCCATAGCAGGTTGCAGTTGTGCAGTATTTAGGTGCTGTATACGTCGTGAAGCCGTGCATATATCGTGAGGATTGGATATTGATGGTTTATACTGCGTTGATTGTGCAAGAAGATCAGCTAGGTGCCCATAATCATGGTGTATAATCATGTGTTGTTAGCATCTTGCCACCATTTGCTAGCATGCATTTCAGCGTCATCTTTGCCTGCCTGCAAGCTCATGGATCACTCAACCTATCCAAGCCTTGCATTACACGTGCCTCTTTCTTTCAGTATTGCACGCGTTATGGAATGAAAACCCAGCACCTCCCTTCCCACGAGGCATGTGCTCAACACATTGTGAGAGTGGATGATGCAGTTTGGCTATGGCTGCCTGATTCAGTCATATATGATGTCATCCAGTCATGATGTTTGATGCATGTTTGATGCTGTATGACTTCTGCAGCACCTATTTTCAACGTTTTGACCCTCCAAGCTCACTATGACCCCGTTTATGGGGCTCGTGTCGTTGCGTCATGTTGTGAAGGGCTCTCATTTTTCCCACTGCGTTGTACTGCGTTGTGCTTGTGATGCTAATTAAAAATAGCTACAGTGGCCCAATCGCCTGAGTTTTGTTCCACAGAGCCTGCATATGCTGCCCATAATAGCTCGTGCAAGAAGCCAAATTTTTTTCATGAACCATTTGTGAATAAGCACATGACTTGTGACCTAGGTGTAGCGTGCCGGCTAGGGTCGAGCCTAGCGAGCACTTGGAAGTTTGGCATAAATAGGTAAAAAGATACGAGCAAAAGAGTAGCTATACTATCGTCAAATGTTGCCTAGAGTGATTCGAAGTCAGCACCTTTGGGCATACTTGGCTACGTGTGTGTCGGTGACTGATATCTAGAGGTAATACTGGCGATATTGTGACATATATCGATAGATGTATGTCCGAGGCATAATGGCAATGATTGTTGCCAAGGACATGGACAGTGGCCAGATCAGCCCTATGTTCGACCCGTAGTTCGGCACACTACAATGAACTTCAGGCCGTAACTTAGTGACGGGTGAATTTGGGCCACACGAGTGGATCAGCCAGCTGGTGCCAAGTGCCGACCTAGCTAGTGGCACTGCTTGGCATAAAGGCGTGCAAGGACGATGGACAAGACAGTCGTCTCGCAATCCGCCGACTCACCCAACTCAGTCAATCTGATCTACGCATCTATTCCTTTTAATACAATCATGTCCGACGCATAGTCTTGTTCAACTGCAATTGCAAGAACACACTGAGAAGGGAATTATTATAATGCCTCTGGGCCTACGCTGTGATGACAGCAAGTAGCCCATAGTATAGTGATCCCCCTTCCTACTCAGGCAGGCAACAAACCGGGACGATAGTCCCGTAGATAGAAACGATCTTTCCCAGTGTGCCTGGCCGATGGGCTTGGCACGTTACACTGGAATCGGAGGTCTTTTTTTCTATTTGCATTTCGTGCCTGAGTAGTTAGGTCCATGCATTATTGTTCAGGCATTCCGGCGATGGTCGGAATTGCCGCAATTTGACTAACGAATATTGCAGTAGTAAAGTCGACGATAGTCAAATTAGATTAGCTACATCTGGCGATGGTCGGTTAGTTTTCTTTTCGTTTTCGTTGCTGTTGTTGTGTTGCACCTTGCTGCTGTTGTGCCTGCGCACTCACGTTGAAGTCCAGCAAGGAGCGTGATTAGAACAAACGAGAGCTAACCAAAGCAACGCACTGACAACCGTCGGGGCGGCAGTCTTCACTCCTCGTCGTTTTCCTTTTATTCCGTGTATCCATGCATTATGGAGCGGCAATGTAGTGCAGTTCCTAACGGCCCACGATGGTGGTGCCGTGACGGAAATTTCGTTGTTTTCTGCACTTCCTTGCATTGCGGGATTAGTAAGTGTATTCCTGCTGCGCATATCTTTTTTTTTTTCAGTCCTGGGCCGACCGCTTATAGCCCCAGGTGGGAGTCTGACCGATCGGTTGGAGGGACACCTTTTTTTGTAACAAATCGATAGGTTTGAATCGCATAAAAACAGTTTTTATATTGTGTTTTAAACCGTGTCGTGGCTTGTTGCATTGTCTCTCAACCAGGTGGAGGGCAAGTTCGGCGTGCTTATGAAGAAGCTTGAAGCCATCACCGCTCACACCGAGGCCCTGGCCTCACAGGTCCCAAAGATAGCGGAGCAGACGGCCACCATCGCATCCCAGCCACCCCGGCTGGATGCTGGCGACCTCCCGCCCCTCTCCTATGCGGACCTGCTGCGGTCAGCGACCGCCTCCACCACCGACGCCATCGCCACGAAGCTCCAGGAGCTGGAGGACCACCGCCAGGCCAACCAACGGGAGGCCACCGACCGCGCTCGCCGCGAGTGCCGAGTGGTGCTGCGTCGTTTCCCCAAAAAGCCAGGTGAGACGTCAACCTCCCTTGCCGACGAGCTCAAGGGCCAGCTCCTTACCCTCATGGGCCTGGTAGGTGAGGTAGAACTGCGTGGGTGCATGTCACCGCCTTCCCCACTCATGGGACAAGGCGGCTCCCCCACCAGTTCTGCTCACCTTCCCCTCCCGTGAGTACAAGTGCTCAGCGGTTCCTCTCTCGTCGCAAGCGGTTGCACGACCTCACCTGGACGCTGGGCGACGACCTGACCCCCGCTCAGCAGCAGCAGCGACGCGACCTGTGGCCGGAGTACCTCTGCCACAAGCAGGACCGGCCCCCAGAAGCCCAAGGTGTACTGGAAGGGCGGGGACCTGATGCTCAACCACAAGATGTGGACGCCCCCCGCGGGCTATAGACTAGCTAATAGCCCTAGCTTGTATCAATTGGTAGTCACTGCCGCCATGGCAGCTATGCTTAGAACGTTTGCCTAGCCGTGCCAACATACCTAGTCACGTGCACCGCTAACGCACGGTACACAACCAGCCATGTAGCTTTAGCTTAAGTAGTACTTGTTGTACAGCCATGCTACGTCTTGGCTATGATCCGTTTACTCGCCCACGCTCCATGTTATGCCATGCTCACATGGGTCTTATTGCACCCACAGATTGCCGGATCGTTAGCGTGTCCGTTTAGCTAACGTGCCCAAATGCAGCTGTGGCATGCCTTTGGCATGAAGGAGACTGGGGGTCTCTGTCCTGTCTCCTGTTGTGCACACACAGGGATTAAGGGGACGGGACACATCGGAATTTTTTGGCGCCAAAAAATTCGCGCCGGTACCCCCAGACCATGAAATTGTGGTGCACAATTCGCCCACCTCGTGCGGAGGTGGCCATGGCAACGTGCGTTTCGTAAAAATTTGCCTAATCGGCCAGGCGACAAGCGAAAAATGTACGCCGGTGGTTTTAACCCATAGTCCGGAAACTGGGCGATATATCGCCCAGTTTGACCCCCGGTGGCGCGGCGCTTAATTCCAGGAGCGCCGCGCCACCCGTGACGGATGTAAGTTGTCCGGTGGGTCTGGGAACACTTAGGGACGAAGGTGATGCATAGGTTTGGGGGTAATATTCGCCATAGCCTGGTAATTACAACGTGTATTGAGAAAGTATCACGTGACTTTGGCGGGAAATTTTCACTCGCGCGCGCGCGTAACTAGATATGGCTGCCAGCGTGCCGTTGTCATGGAAATTTGCGTCTCGCGGCTTGTAACGGTTCAGAATGTTGCTCAGAATGATGATGCGTGATTTTCGTAGGTCAGGGGTGGCCAGATGTATAGCATTGGGAAAATACAGGTAGGGAATTACTGATTTCTTGGTCGCCAGTACCAGATGAGTAATGGCACGTCATATTTCGATTTTCTTCTAATGGCCGGCCAGGCTTCGCCAGCCCGAGCACCCAGTTTTGGTACTGGACATCCGCAGCAGCGTCCCTGTGAATTCGGATGCGTTTATAGGTCATCTTTGCACAGAACATCAACCTGGTAATCATGGTGGATGCATGCATTATCAGGCTATGGCGGCCTATGCCTGGAAAGCATTAGCCCGTGTGAGATATGAGGGTCCCGGCCAGCAGAACCCGGAAAGGTCGTGATCGAGCCAGGTACGGCAACGTGTTTGCATGTCGTTTGCACGGGAATCTGTCGTTCATGCATCCTTGTTTCACGAGTGTATCAGTGCCTCTTGCAGCAGGTTTCCATGCCTGCTGTATGAGTGCTATTAGCCCCAAATCTGCTCAGTTTGTGGTGTTTCTTTGGAGGATGCCATTCCGTTGGTGCTGGTTTAGCAACTTCTTTGTTTTCCAGCACTTTTGACAGTCCTATGTGGCTGTATACAATGCATAAGTGTGTGGCAATTCATGGATAGCTGCATACGCGCGCGTAACCCACACACGTAAGTGAGCGGATTATATAGGTCAGTTGGGCTATCCGTGCGGTCTGACCCAAGGAAAGCATGGTGGCACTATCTATTGACATTGTCCAACCCCAGAATAATTTTTTAGAACCCTCCCTGCAGGGGTAAACTACTAAGGGGATTTCCCTTGCCTGAAAATGATCGTCTTTTGGCCAACTTTGACATTAAATATCTTGCAAACCACTTTATAAACTCATGATATTATTGCATATTCTGAAAGCCCTTGAAGTGCAGATATTCCTAGCACCTTGGTTGGGGGTATTTGGAGTTGTGGTCTATGAGTTATGATTTTTTTCATTTTCAGGGGTCAAAAAATGCCAAAAACCCATTCCCGGACTATGGGTTAAACGATGTACTAGTATGATGTTTCATAGCCAGATATGCACAATTTGAAAAGTCGGTGCCTTTCTTAATCCAGATTTGCACGGGGGTCTAATCCGAAAATCTGGCCGCATATATTAATTTAGAATGCGTGCCTACGACGGTAGAATTTAATATTTGTGGGTTATATTGATGCAGGAAGAAGAGTTTAGTAATGGAAACCGTGAAAACATCCTAAGCGGCTTCGATCTGCGGCCATTTCCCGTCATTTCTGAAATGATATCGTTCAGGCCTGCGCGATCCGCGGTCAAGCCATCCATGGCTGGCTGGCTGTCTCGCACGCCTGGGTAGGAAATAAAGCCGGCCGTGGTACGTTCATTTGCCGCATGTCACCGCCCAGTCTGTTTGCGCTCTAAATGTTCCTGGCATGAAGCTTTGGCGCCGATTCCGGGTGTTCTTGCTATTTTGTTCGCCACTTGTTGCAGTTGCGCTATCTGATTTTCCGCAGGTTTCAATGTTTTGCCTTATGCTGCGTATGCCATGCTTCTTAAAGCTAGCAAGAGTTGATTGGGCAGTTTTGCGGCTCTGCTACACTTTGTTTTATGGAGTTTTTCATATGGTTGACATTGTATATTGCGTAGTCAAGGACCCTAGCTGCCTGGGAGCGGCATCAACGTTGCAAGGAGCTGGCGAGCTCGTAAACGCTTGTCTTGGCTCTTCAGCCTGCTGGTGAAGTTGTAAGGTGTGAAGTTGTAGGGAAGGTGAGCATGTGTGATATAGTTATCTCCTTCCTATATGTTTTGCTTCCATTAAACATGGCTGGGGCTTCCTAGATGATAAGTATCAGGTGCTTATTATGACAATATTAAAGGATGGCCCTTTTATATCCTTTAGCATCATGGCTGGGTATTAGCTATGAGGTGATTCCCGCAAGTGGTCATGCCTGCTTGCGTAATGATTTAAGAGTCGGTGGATGTCTTCTTCAAGCTTCTAGCATTTGCTTTACGTGCTTCTGCCCAATTTGCAGGGGGCAAGCTTAGGAATGTGCTTATGGTGTCCCTCATGCCACGGTGTACCAAGCATGCAGGGTGGCAGCTATAACATGATGTACTAAGGGCAAACTAGCTCAGAATGACCTGGGATTTTGTGGCAAGCTTTTTAACATCATAAATGAATTAATTTGACTTGGTTTGGCCCAGTTGGTGGTGGGCTAGGGTGTAATAGGTCTGTTGTTTGTGCTCATAACCGGGATTTTCTGTCATTTTTTTTTGCATGTTTACACCCATCAACATGAGTAAACGTGCTCAGAATGAGCTCAAACTTTGTGAGAGTGAAATTCCCACCCTAGGCCTAGTATATATGTCATCACTGAAATTTTTGCATGTGGCTACTATTTGATTTATTTCTTTAGGACCAAAAATACGTGTTTTGGGCTAAACCCCATCAAATAGTCTAAACGTGCTTATTTTGTGGTCCTGAGTAGCCAGATTTATTTGCAAGGGTGGGGATTTTAGGGAAATATGTGGTTTGGTCACTTTTGGTTTGCCCAGTCTCCTAGGAAAAATCGGCCAAAAATAGCGTCTTTTTCTATTTTTAGCTCATAACTGGGTCATGCTGGGGGGTAGTACCACCCCCAAGTGGCTGGAAAAATTTTTTTTTCACATATTTATGGTTCCCAAGCATAACTGGATTTTTATCCCATGCACAGGTTTGTTGCACAGAAAAGTGCACTTTCAATGTGTCCCGTCCCCACTTCGGTGCTCCGTGACTCCCCAACGGGAGCACGAGTTTAATTAATTAATTAATTAATTAATTAATTGTCTCTCCTTCCTTTCCTGTCATAAGCCGATGGGCTCAAAGTAATGGTTTCCATGTCTTAATTAAGCCGATGGGCTCAAAGTAATGGTTGTCAATGCCGATGGGCTCAGAATGATAGTTGTCATGTCAAAGCCGATGGGCTTAAAATAATGGTTCTCATGTCATATGCCGATGGGCAAGGACATTAGTCCTTAAGTTGGGACAGTGGTTGTGGCCTGACTTATACCTTCATAAGTTATACTGCATTTTGATTTAGATGCAACCCTATTCATGGTCCTAAACTTATACGATTTATAAACAAAACATTCGACCTGCAGTTGGCCGTGTATAAGTTGACCACGTACCAAGAGTAGGTCTAGAATTACTAATAATACTCGTATAAGTTGGCCATGTATCTAGAGTGGTTCTAGTAGCACTACTATTAGTACTAGGTGCTATAAATGTGTGTGTGTGTGGACTTGTCGAAGAGGTGGGTAGTTGGGGTGTGGGGACCCGTGACCCCGGCAGCCGGCCCCGAGCGCTGGACCTAAACACCTAATAGACTAGCACACCCAAAATCACACGATACGAGTAGCACTTTGAAAACGATGGCGCACCGCGAGTTAATGGCTGAGCTTCCCTCGGATGACGACATAGATGTGCGGACGCTACGCTCGGGTCGTAGGCTCCAACAACATGTACCATTGGACGATAGTCCGAGCACCCGTCCCGATGGGGGCGTGGGCCGTCCCGATGGGGGCGTGGTCCAAGAAGGTCATCATGCAGTCAAGGGGATAGTTACCCACACACCACGTCCTCCCCGATGGGGGAGTCACAAAATGGCTAAGCTGTCCGCTCGGACGGAGTGGTCCCAACACTAGGGTGCAGACCGAACGTATCCCACGACCGGACAGTAGCCCGAATCGCCCACAACAGCATGCCCAAGCCGCCCGCTCGGACGGTGTTCCCAATGCCCTGACAACACCCGGTAGGGAAGACGGCGTGTTAGGCATGGTAGGCATCTCACAGGGTTACGTACTAGGCGCTAGCACGGGCCGTGGCCGGGGTGCACATGTCGGAACCCCACCCGGCTTCGGACGAGGGTCGCAGAACGGCACCCTAGGCGCAGGCCGAGCCACGTCACGACCTCCTCGACCCTCGTGGGGCGGGAACGAGAATCGTAGGGATAGCTCACGGAGCGTCTCCTTCGCCAACGCCCGAAGGGTGACCGGACAGTGGAGTACCTCCTCCTTTGAAGATGAAGAGCCACTAGAGGCAGATCTAGTGGAGGAGGAGGGGCTAGAGCATGCACTCAGACATCGCTGTCGACAGTCTACTGGATCCAACATGAGTAGGCGAGTCAGGGACACGGATGTGAACCTGAACTTCAGCACCATCACGGCAGATGATCCGGGCTGTGATCACCCACTTTACTGTACGCCCAAGCGCGGCAGCAGCCACTGAGGAAGCTCCCTGGTCGGACACAGGTCCAAGCATACTCTCCTGCCGCCCACGTTTGGGTGGCCTGAGCCCCGGGAGTTCAGCGGCCCCAGGCGGAAAAAGCTTTTCAAGGCGCCGCCCATGCCCGACTTCAAGCACATCCCCAAGCTAAACAAGAGCATGAAGCCGCGAGACATCCAGGAGTGGGCTAGGCTGGTGAACAAGGCCATCACATTCTGGTCGAACTACCACAACTGGGATCTGTCCACCGAGGACTTGATCGACTTTATCATCACCCAGGCCATGGACATCTCAGTTACACGACTGCTTCACTACGATAGCATCGCTTCACAGTCCTACCCCAAGGATATCCACGAGCTGATGGAACGAATTCAGCAGAAGCTCGTCCCACCAGACGCTGAGTTCCAGGAGCGCATCGCCTTTGGCGCATTCCGACAGGGTGACATGCCCTACCGCGAGTTTGAGGTGGAGTTTGACGAGATAGCGAACCGCCTATTGGATGTGTCGGGCCACGAGTACAAGATCCGCCTCATGGAGGCCATCATTTGCACAGCAACTCGTCAGCAGAGCTTGTGAGCTCCTGGTCTTGCTGGCTGGAATGACCCTAGGCTGCTGGCTAGCAACCTTTATCCTCACACCAGGCCTACGACCCTCGATAGGCTCGCCACTCGTCGTGACGACCAAGGTTCGTGTGTGAAGACGCTCGTTGCCTCGTTGAGCCTCGAGCTATATGCAACCTCGTTCCATCCTTGTTCCTCGGTCATGAGCAACGCTGGCAACGCTACATTGCCAGAGCCTCGTATCGCTGCCCTGCATCCTCGTTGCAGGCAGCATACAGGAATCTCTGGCTATCCTGTGTCTAGGACAGCACAGGACCTGCCACAGTCCTGCAAGGACTTACATCCTTGCAGACCTGCTGGCTGGCTACTGGCTTCTACTAGCCACAGTACCGTTGCCCTCAGTACACTGTGTCCCAGTCACGTGAGGTTCAGGCTAAGCCTGTGCAGGCACGGCCTGCCACGTGTCCTGTCCACTATGCCCTGAGAGTGCACCGCCCTCGCCCACCGGTCGGCAGTACTTCGGGACTTGATAACTTTCTAGTCCCTTGTCTGTTCTAGGCGGTTGACACGGCGTTGGAAAGGTCTCCTCAACCTGCATCCATCTAGCACATTGGTGCCCCAATATGCTAACTCCAACCCTTTCTTGTTTTGGAGCTTGGACCAGCCTGAGAACCTATCAGCCACTGTCCCCACAAGCCTTCAGACATCTGATCCCTCCCAGAGACCAGACCTGCCTTTTCTTTTGGAACCTGAGGTGCCTCCAAATATTAGCTAGGCCTGCTCATTGGTTCAAAGGTTGCCCTCTGACCCACATGACATCCCAACCCTTTCTTTGGGAACCTGGTGTAGATTAAAGTTAGGTCTTCACTTAGTCAGAGGAGTTTGGATAGAGGAGTCCATGAACGTACTATTGTGAGTTCCTGGTCATCCAGTTATCACAGGCGCCCGTTCATATGGCGCCCGCCACGGAGCCTCCTTTATCTTTTAAATCCTTCCAAAGACTGAGAGAGCCCTGACAAATGTTAGCCAACACATGGGGAGCCCATGTCCTCACTGAGGGATAAACTCAGGATTCATACATGCCAGGCTGAGGTCAGCTGGGGAATCGAACCCCACCCCATATCCTCCAGGTTTGGATCAGCTCCTGGAACTGAGCATCACAAACAACAAGACATGACAATAACAAGATTATGTTTTATTATAAAGAGTATAACCCATAGTGAGGCCCCTGGCAACCACGTCCAACATGGTCACACAACCAGGGATTTTATTAGCATGCAACAGGTTGGTTACAGAGAATATATACAAATGTACAGCAACCTGTTAGAGCCAACACTTGGGCTGCCCTTGCAGGGTCCATTCCATGAAGACCCAAGGCCCATTACAAAGTCCTTAAGACTCTTCTGCAGCTCCATGACAGAGCCAGGCGAAATTCTCAGCCAGGGGAGTGACTCCACCCTGACCCCTGTCCAGCAGAGTGTGTCTGAACTCTGAAGGACCTGCTGTCAGCCACCACGTGGCTGCCCAGCCCACTGGGATGCCTCCCACCTAGAGCAAGGCTGTTTGGTCTACTCTGGCCCTCCCCCCTTGGAGGCCATGAGCCCACGAAGCAAAGGGTATTGCAGCTCAGCCTTCTCCTCCAGCTTGGTGAGAGCATCTGCAGGGTTGTCCACGCCAGCCACATGTTCAATGTTAGCTAAGCAAGACATTTCCTTGAGCAACAAATAATCAAGGTCCCTGCTCCTGGCCAGCTGCCTGTGCACAAACTGCACCATGCCCATGCTGTCAGTTCTTACCAGTGTGTGCATCTGCAACCGACAGGAAGCCACTTGACATAGCTGGTAAAATAGCTCCCTCAAGTAAAGAGCAGTATGAAGCCCTTCACAGATTGCCCTGCACTCAGCAATGTCACTGCTGGGAGTTACCCTGTTTTGCAACCGACTGTACCAGCAGACCAGAGAGGACTGTTCCTGCACCAGGGATATTAATGCTGCTGCACGGCCCCTGACCTCTGTGACCTTCCTACTATCCATAGAACTGTCCACATAGAGCATCATGTCAAAAGGCCTGTACAAATCCAAAGGACCCAGCATGAGAGGGGGAGACATGCGAACAGCCTCTACCACTCTCTCAGCACCCACCTCAACCAGTTGGGAATCGGTCAACCGACTCAGTACCAACAGGTCAGGAGCACAAATGCTGGCCAGCCATGCCAACATACCTCGTATTGTTGCACATCTGGCCTGGGTGATGGGCTCCTGCAAGGCATCTATGATCTGCTGAGGATAATCCTTACCACCCTCCAGCTGATGGACCATGTACCCTGCTGATGGACCAAGGTCGCCTGCATTCCACAAAACACCATGGGCTCATTCTCAACCATGTACTGGATCTTACCCAGTTCAAACCGTTTCTGGATCCTGGCCAGAGTCAACTCTTGCCAAGTGGGATGGCCCAGGAGATGCAGATCATCACCATGCAGGGAGGCAAACGCTGGCAGCCCCTCATAGCTACCCTGAAACAGACAAGGATCAACTGGAGAGACTGAGAGACCACAGACAGACCTGAGGTACTTCTCCAAGCTCTTCCTCCAGATGATGGGACTCGATCTAAGGCCTTCCACGCCTTTGAGAATCCTCAAATACCTCGTCTTCAGCTCTGCCCTCCACACTGCAGGCACCTTAACAAAGAAAGGGGGTATTGTGCGCCAAGTATCCTGTGCTTCCTGCTGATCACCCTTAAGAAAAGCCCTCTTGAAATCTACCAACACAGAGCTATAGGGTATCCCCTTCTGCAGAAAAGACAAGTAAATGCACAACAAAATCCTCCATGTATCATGCAGCATCCCTGGTGTGTAAAGCTCCTCATCTGCTAACTGTCCAGTGCCATGGTACTCAGTCACAACTGGTCTAACATGTGGCACCTGCACGCCATCTACCTCCTTGAGCTTGAGGACAAACATCAATCTGAGCAGCTGGTGATCCTCAGGGAGGACATCCACAGGCTCTGCACAGTTGGCAACTATCCACTCATGCCCAGAAGCAACAAAGCCAAGAGTCCATGCCTTAGCCATCTTGGGGCTTTGCATCATCTCCACTAGCTTGCGCCAAGGTACAGGACTCGTTCCTGGGATCTGGTACCTCTGCACACCCAACTCACGTGGGTCAAACGTAGTAGGGAGGATCAGCAGGTCCCCAGCAATGGGCTCCTTTGTATCAGGACCCTCTGCCTCTAGACCCCTCACAGCCCTTACAGCCACACTAAGACCCTGGGAGTAGCGATATCTCTGCAAGGGAAGGCGGCCCTGCCCTCTAATGCTAGCTCCTCAGAGGATATCCTCACCCCTGGTAAGCACAAGAAGTTCTGACCTAGAATGGCAGGCCCCTGATACCCTTCAACCACACTGAACGTGGTGGGCACCCCCAGGATAGGCACACTCACTTCTCCCAAGATCTTCATGGACACATTCCCAGAGAAATCAGACACAGCTAGGCAGCTAGGGGATGACCACTGCAAGCCTGCAGCATCCTCTACCCTTAGAATGGACACCTGTGAGTTGGTATCCACTTCTAGTGCTGGTGCCCCACATGACCCCCATCCCGTGAGCTTAGATACCTTGGGATCACGCTTGCTGTTCTGCAGAGCTCGAATGATGTCCGCCATAAGCAGCCCCCTGGACTGTGGTGCAGCCCTGGCCACCTCTGGCCTTGTGACAGACGTCTCAGCAGACTCCTGCTCACCCTCATCCATCCAGGACAGACCATAATCCAAGCATGGCGGGTTAGCATCTACTGCCTGGCTCTCATCCTGCTCATCTCCCTCCAAGGGAGGATCAGGGCCGTCTTCAGGCCAGATTGCAGTTGGCCTTCTCTCCTTGACGTGAGCCCAGGATAGCCTGTACACGTGCTTGGGATTACTCTCCAAAGCCACCAGACAAGAATGGTTAGCTTCTTCCACATGGGTTACCAGCCCATCTTGCCACTTGCCACGCTTGCCTGGTAATGACGGTTCCTTCCACATCCTGACCCTCAGTCCCACCTGGGGCCTCAGCATTTTCCAGCCCTTGTCCTTTCTTCTCAACCTGGAGAACACCCTGTCTGCCTTCTTCAGGCAGGCTGCCACCACGTCCTGTGATCAAAGGCTCCTTGCCAATCTTCCAAGCAAACATCTCTGCCTGCTTAGAATGGCCAAAGATATGGTGTAGTATGTTTCCAGCCTGAGCATAGCTCAACCCCCTGTCAGCCTGGCTGCACAGAGAGGAACGTGACAAAGACTGTGTGCTTGGGACAGCACGACCCACCTGCTGTTCTCTTGCTCCAGGGACCACCTCCAAGGAAGCTCGGCTCCCAGAGCCAGCCCCGGTTCCCACGGAAGCTGCAGGTCCTTCCAGTCTGGCGGCTTGACTCCCAGAGCCAACCCCAACAACTGGAGACCCTGCACCTGCCACAGGCACAGGGAATTCCACTGCTGCAGCAGCGTTATTGCAATCATTGAGTGGAAGCACCTCATCATTCACAACCCCTTGCTGCTGCACAAGAGGGACACCCCCATTACTATGTACAACTGATGTCTGTCCCACTAGGGGTGATTGACTATTTACAGGGGACAACATATCAAGTCATGGCTTACCCACCTGGCCAGAGCCTGCTCCAGCAGACTTGGCCTGGTCTGGGCAGTCACGTCGCCAATGACCTGTCCTGCCACAGCCAAAGCACTTGTCATCCTTCCCAGCAGTAGCCTTCTTCAGACCACCCTGGTTCTGGCTGCTCTGACTGGCCTGGGTGCTCTGGCCCTGGCTCTTGCCTTGCCCTTGGCCACCCCTGTTCTGCTGACCACCCTGGTGACCCCCAGCCTGCTGCTGACCCTTGCCTTTGGATCCTTGCTGCTGGCCCTTGCCACCCTGGTTACCATTCTGCCTGCGTCTGTTAGCCCTCTGACGCCTACTAGGCCTGGGATCTGCCTGAGCACCCTGCCCAGGG
Organism: Mesostigma viride; assembly: GCA_009746045.1. Classification (NCBI taxonomy): domain Eukaryota; kingdom Viridiplantae; phylum Streptophyta; class Mesostigmatophyceae; order Mesostigmatales; family Mesostigmataceae; genus Mesostigma; species Mesostigma viride. The sequence continues at coordinate 2,530,240 of RPFO01000165.1, read as the reverse complement.
GCATCACCATGGACCTGATGAGCGGAGGCTGAAGAGGCACCAGTCACCTGGATTGCCTTGCAAGCAGCATTGTCAGATGGACTGATATTGAAAATAACCCTTTGCAAGGCTGTCCATGTCCCATCTGTCTGATCAGCAAACATCCTAGCTGCATTTCTCCCATCCACACTCAGCCCCATACGATCCAGGAAGTAATCTGCCACTGCTCTGTCAGTCAGATTGAAGCCATGCTTGGCCCCCTTCTCCCTGATGCGTGTGAGCCGCTGCAGCTCCTCAGCTACCGTGCCCTTGATCTCAAAGGTATCATATAGCTGAGCTTATAGCGATTAGTGAGGTTGAGTACCTTATCAGAGAACTCCTGACGTAGGCCCTCTAGGAACTGAGACCAGGTCAGCTTGTCTTTGACAGCTTGCCTAGCCTTGTCCCTCACACGCTCACTGGAATCCCTATTAGTCGTGGATGTGTGGAATACCTGCACGAGGTTGACAGTGGGATCTACAGAGCATGAAACTAGCTCCATATCCTCCAACCACTTGTCTAGCTCTTCCTGTCCCACAGGAGGCTTGAGAGGCTTCTGGCCATTCATCACAGCCACAGCACTCGTGTGAGGTCTAGTCCCAGGCAAAGCACGAGGGTCACTGCCAATGACAGGAGCTCCTACCGGTGCTGAAGGCCCAGGAGCACTAGCTGCAGGTGGAGTGACACCAGAATCAGGCACACATGGTCTCTTACCCGGGCCTTGACGTTCAGCATCCTCCTGGCCCACCCCCGTCAGCACCACGCCGTCGGTTGGCCACCCCGCACGCTCCTCCCCTTGTGCCACCTCCTTCCTCTTCCGGATGGATGCCCTCCTGCCATTGGCGCCCTCTGCCGTTGGGATTGCCTGTCCCTCTGGCACGACGCTGGCGGGGCCTCCAGTATCCGCCCTTAATTGCCTCACCACCGCCATCCCCCGCCCCGCTCCCACTGCCGCTTGTCAGAAATTTTCATTTAATTCCTTGGTCGTCAAGACTGATTGAGACAATTGATAGACAGTTTATTCATTGCATATTTAGGTTACGGACTGCCACCGTTTCACCGCCAAAGCCATGGTGCGGTTCCCGGGTGGGGACCATAGCATCCATAGCCACACTGGGCTTGGACTGCAAGGTAAGTGCAACGTAGGTGCGTCACTTCCTTATCAAGGCACATTGGGGCAGCGGTGCACGTTCTAGAATATTCTGCACAAGTTGCCAGCTGTCGATTATACAATTGACGATTAGGAGAACGCCAGATGCCAAGCAACTAACACGGCATACAATGCATCTAGAACTGGATTCAGTCATACGAAATATCCAACACGGAATATTCGGCCGAGGATAGTACCGTCGGCACCTATAAGGTACGCAAAGTATTGTGCCGGAATTACAACTTCGGCACTACATAACTTTTGCTATACTGCACTATATTCAGTGCTATAAGTTGTGCCGGAAAGCTCACGGCGGGCCCTACCAAGCCTATTTAATTATCGGCCACAAAAGCGGCAGGCGGGTGCGATTGTTAGGGACGCAACCCTAATACCTCCGTTTACAACATGATGGCCAGACACTACAAATGTAAACAGGCAGTTGGGCACACAGGGTGAAATTCACCTCTGACACCGCTCCCGCGCGTGTTACGAAGCATTATAAAATACTACAGACATCACACACAGATATGGCTGCTGGAACCACTCAGGCTGACGCACCTACCCCAGACGAGGCCGCCTCCTGGCCTGCACTCGCCTGCGACTCCTCACGATCCTTACGCTCCTCAACACCCTCAGCAACCGGTGTGGCTGCTGCTGCTGCGACAATCTGGAGGTCTGGGTTAAACTCTCCCAGCACTAAGCCTGTGCAGGGACGTCCTGCCACGTGTCCTGTCCACTATACCAGAGGACTGCACCCTAGTCGGCCACGGATGGCTAGGACTTCGGGACTTCATATCTTTCTTGTCCCTTGTCTGTTTCAGGCGGTCAGCACGGCGTTGGAAAGGTCTTTCCAAACTGTATATCCACTTAGCATATTGGTTGCCCAAAATGCTAACTGGAGTTCTCCCTGAATAACGCCCCCCAGGCAGCTCATGGCTTCACGCCATTCTTCCTCAACACGGGCAGGCATCCGCTCACGCCGACTGACCTTCTCACAAGCCCAGCCTTAGCTGAAAAGTCAGTCCGGCGAGACACCCTCGAAGGGGTGGAGAGGCTGCTGGTCCAGATGCGCCAGGCCCATGACAGTGCGGTCAAGGGCTACCGGGCCGCTGCCGAGCGCTATATGGCGAGGACTGCTGGCCGCCTAGATGCGCGCACGCCGGCCATCGAGGTGGGCGACTGGGTACTGGTGGAAGGCCCCCGCTTAGGACGTTTCTCTGAGAAGGTAGAGGGTGAGCTCAAGACAAAGCTCCGTCCTATGTTCCTGGGGCCACACAAGGTTCTGGAGAAGCTTGGAGATGTGATGTTCAAGGTGGACATCCCGAGCTCCTGGAACACTTCCTCCAACTTCCATCGAGACCAGCTCAAGTTATACCACCAGAACTCCATCCAAGGTCGGCTCAACCCGCCGGCCCCTGTCGAGTACAACCCCGAGACTGGAGAACAGGAAGATGAGGTGGCCGAGATCGTGGACCACCGGGACATCAAGCGTGGCCGGGAGAGGTAGACAGCGACAATATCGCGTACGGTGGCGTTTTGCTCAGCATGATTACGAGGATTCGTGGCGAACCGAGAATGAGCTAGAAGGGTGTGAACGTTTGCTTCGCAAGTATATAAAGGCCAAGCATGCCCTCCACTAGGCTACCGCGAAGGTAGTAGTGGTGGGGGCGCTATGACAACGGGCTTGATCACGTGTACGCTAGGATGCCGCGAAGGCACTTGCGTTATTCACGTCGATGTGTACGCACCATCGTGTTATTTGGGTCGAAGAGCATCCCCAACACCATGTGCAAGCAGGGCCGACTCGGCGAACGGGCGGTTCTGTCACACCTGCGGTGACACCGATCCAGCGACAGGACGGTGATGCCGTGCGAACCATTCGGACCCAGGGCACGGGCGGAATGACGGTTCTTGTCGGGACGGGACCGACCCGGCGAACGGGCGGCTCGACCGACTCGACTAAGCTGGATTCCGAGGATATCTAGCGCAACCAGAAACGGCCCAAGTGGAACCAGATGCCCAGCGAGAAGTTAGACGTCGCGCATGTACGAACAAGGTGTCGGCGGGCAGCGTCTCCGCGGATTCCCAGAGTCCGCGCCGAGAAGCGAACTAACTCCGAGCGGGTGGCCCGCGTGGAGACGTCCCGCGCCCATATACCAGAGAGGCGTGGCCCGATACCAGCGGTGGGCTTTATATCTCCCGCGCAGGGGTCTTTGATCGTACGGGCGGTTGCTCGACCGGCGCCACGGAGGCATGGACGGTGGGCGCTTACGTCAGCGCGTTTCCCGGCCCACAACGAGTACGCCCCTTACGCGAGTTTCGGGGTGTTCCCGTCTACATTGAGCTGCCACCGTCGCGGTTCGTGGCCGTCCGCAGCGCGGACTATCACCGACCGCAACAGTTAGCATATTGGGGCACCAATGTGCTAGATGGATGCAGGTTGAGGAGACCTTTCCAACGCCGTGTCAACCGCCTAGAACAGACAAGGGACTAGAAAGTTATCAAGTCCCGAAGTACTGCCGACCGGTGGGCGAGGGCGGTGCACACTCAGGACATAGTGGACAGGACACGTGGCAGGCCGTGCCTGCACAGGCTTAGCCTGGACTCTCACGTGACTGGGACACAGTGTACTGAGGGCTCAACGGTACTGTGGCTAGTAGAAGCCAGTAACCAGCCAGCAGGTCTGCAAGGATGTAAGTCCTTGCAGGACTGTGGCAGGTCCTGTGCTGTCCTAGACACAGGATAGCCAGAGATTCCTGTATGCTGCCTGCAACGAGGATGCAAGGCAGCGATACGAGGCTCTGGCAATGTAGCGTTGCCCAGCGTTGCTCATGACCGAGGAACAAGGATGGAACGAGGTTGCATATAGCTCGAGGCTCAACGAGGCAACGAGCGTCTTCACACACGAACCTTGGTCGTCACGACGAGTGGCGAGCCTATCGAGGGTCGTAGGCCTGGTGTGAGGATAAAGGTTGCTAGCCAGCAGCCTTGGGTCATTCCAGCCGGCAAGGACCAGGAGCTCACAAGCTCTGCTGACGAGTTGCTGTGCAAATCGTACTATTGCTTCCACGCTTTCATGTCTGGTTCATCGTCAAGCAGCCACGGTGCTGGTGAGGCGAACGAGCAGAGAGACGCGCAAGCGTTTTTCCCCTACCGTAACCAAGCAAACGCTCCTACATTCGTGCAAGCGGCCTACGTAGCGAGGCACTTAGCAGAAGAGGGGTGGGTGGCGGTGAGTGGGGGAGGCAGCAGGCCAGCGGCGGCGGACCCGATTATTCAACGGGCTCGCGTCGTGATTTCTCCAGGTGAGACGGGGCGAGTGGCGGTGAAAGAGTTGGTGCGGCTACGTGACGCGCTAGCTGAAACTGCTAATCGTGTGGAGGTCGCCTACCAGGGCGCCCATATTACTCTAGCCGGTCTCGACCTAGCCAGGGAGGCGCTTAGCCAGATTGTGGCAACAGCGCTCGGCAGCACCCGGCTGTTTAACCACTGGGTGGCGACAGCGGTGCTAGGAGAGGGGGTACCAGACGCCGACATCATCCGGAACGCGCGTGCTCGGGAGACGGTAAATCCTTGGAGCACGGCAGAGGTATTTGCCCAAACAATTGAGAATCTTGTTGCTGTCCTTTTGCAAGAGTCGAGAGGGTACGCAGACAGGTTCTTTATCACCACACAGCCTTTCGGGGTATACTCAAGGCTTGATACACCGAGGCCGGAAACCACCAGTGCGTGGGGTCCGGAGGTGGAAATTGTCACGGGGGTCGAGAAGACGCCTGAAGACGTCCATTTCGAGTGGACAGACAAGCCAGAGGGCTCCGTAAAGCGCTCTGCCCAGGAGATAAACCAGGGCGACGGCACTACCGCAACCTACGAGGAAAGGCAGCGAGCTGATCTGCATTTCCCTCGTGAGGTGACTCACGAGTACGACCGTTACGGCCGAGGCGAGCAGAACGAGCTGGTCGGCGGCGGTAAACGGTGGGTGCGCGACCTTGCTTGGCATCGCAACCCAGGTGAGACTCAACATCCAGTCGAACGCAAGGAGGACGGGCGACCTGTGACCTGCGTTCTAGGAGAGTTTAATCCAAGCCTCCAGATAGTCGCAGCGGCAGCAGCAGCCACACCGGTTGCTGAGGGTGTTGAGGAGCGACCAGACCGTGAGGAGGGGCAGGCGAGTGCAAGCCAGGAGGCGGCCTCGTCTGGAGTAAGTGCGTGAGCCTGAGGGAGTTCCAGCAGCCATATCGGCGTGTGTTTTCTGTGGTATTCTATAATGCTTCGTAACACGCGCGGGGGCGGCAGCGGGAGCGGGGCAGTGTCGCGTCTGCGTGCCACAATCTCCGGCGCCACCATGGCGGCTGGCCACTCAGCTTAATTTGGTAAAACCCAAATGAGCTGAGCTGATGTGCCTGCCTTAACTGCATGCCCTGTGGGGTGGGCGAGGACCTGTCCCATGATTAAAGAAAGGAGGGCTCTCAGCCGAGGACAAGGAACTGTCCCTCGTGCCTGATAACCACCTTATTGCCTCCCCTGCTATAGAATAATGCTTTCAAAACACACACTTTGCACAGTCTGATGATGAAGCCGCACATGCGGAGTTTATTGAGAAAGTTAATACAATTACAACACGTTGATAGTCTCAATATCGATGCACTCCATGCTCACGAGCCCGCAGTTAGGCAGCGCTCCATGACATGCTACCGGCCTTGCTCCCAAGGAAAGGGAGAAACACGAAGGCCACTAACGAGAGACTCGAAGAGACTACACGCTGCGTGAGAGTCCTCTTCGACTATGAACCAAACCATTCGTCATGCCACACGCATGACACACGCCACACTTGTCAGTCCAGCCAGGAATGCCAAAACTATCTTGCTGCCTGAACCATGCGAATAGAAACCGCATTCCAGTTGCCGTCCTGGCTTTCTACCACACATGCCAACAAAAGCAGGAAGGCATCCCGACAAATCTAAATTGCTACCCTGTTGCCGATCTCATCTCCTAGAGGCTCCGGCATTTCTGTCCCTGGGAATGTCCGACATTGAGTCACGTCCAGCAAGGTCGAAGCATAATATCCTTCAGACAATCTGCACGCTCACACCTTGCGTGTGAGTGGCCCAGCAAACATTGCGTCTAATCGTTCCTTTCTAGAAGAAATCCCTTTGTAGGGCTGCCAGCGATTTCGCATTCATTCCAGCGATCTGGCTCCGCACCGCAAATTGTCCTTTTCCATTTTCTGTCCAGTCCTCATAACGTTGACCCGCTATTCTACACCACAAAGACACCTGGCCTGTCAATAGCCTCGGCGCTGTTGAAGTCCAGCAGTCCAGCTTCAGCTCCAGCTGTCCACTAACACGCGTATGATCCTCTCGACGCTGCACACTTGTGCTGCCGTCCGCTCAAGTCAGTGCTGCGCGCCCAGCTGTGCCTGGCCCGGCGCGCGTGCACGTACACTTTCGTCCGCTCTTATGCTGCAAGTGCTAGTGTCCCCCCCGGTCACTAGCCTTTGTCGAAAATGCGTAGAAAACAAATTCCTTGCGCACGTCACCGGTCTTGTGCATAGTGGGCGCCCGGATGACATAGCTCGCGTCCGTGACAGCTGTCGCGTCTGCGTGCCACAATCTCCGGCGCCACCATGGCGGCTGGCCACTCAGCTTAATTTGGTAAAACCCAAATGAGCTGAGCTGATGTGCCTGCCTTAACTGCATGCCCTGTGGGGTGGGCGAGGACCTGTCCCATGATTCCCCCCCTCGCTGGCGACCGGCCCCATCACGAAGACAGCGATCGTACCAAGACAAGGGCAGCGGTGACCGCAGTCAAGCTGCGGGAGGTAAACTGCGCAGCGGTGCACACTGGACAAAACCAATCCCCCTCCGGAATGCTGGTGACCACGGGCTGCAAGCACTGCATGTGCCAACCACAGTTACACTGATCACACAATAACATGGACTCCGCCTGATCGACCCGGTGACAAACCTGACACTGGGCGTCCTTGACTCGGCGAGATGTGTGCGGTTGGAGGTCGTGGACCAAATTGGGCAGTGAGCAGGGACTGAGATTGCTGAGGTTGTCTGTCGTACGGCTCCCGTCGGCGCCCTCCAAAATTGCCACTCCCGATGGTTTGATAGCCACAATGCGCAAAATGGTGGGCCCCGCCTCCACATCCAAAGTGTGCTTCAGCTGAGTGCGCAGGAAAACATACTGCCCTGGCCTAAACCGCAGCTGGCGAGCCATGTATGCGCCCCCCCGGCGCTGAGCGTAACGCAGGGAGTCCCTGTGCTGAGCAATGAACAAGTTGTTCATCGCGATGGGCATGACCTTCTTAAAAGTCTCTGCCCTGGCCAGCACCTCAACCAAAAATTGCTGAGCGTTGTCGAAGGCCATGGGTTCGGGGTGCGCAACCTGTGCCTCCGTAGGCAAAAGAGGATTACGCCCGAACAGAAGGAAATACGGGGAGAAGGTAGCGAGAGACTCCTGGGGAGACATGCGATAACCCATGGCAATCCATGCCAACTCGCGATCCCACCTGGCCGACTCCGGCACCTGCAGGCTCCACTTGCGCAGCGCCTGCTTGACGGTCTGCACCAATCTCTCAGCCAAACCATTGGCCTGAGGATGCTCCCGAGAAGTGCGACGGTGATCAATAAGACATCCATCCAGCAACTCCTGGAACTCACCCCTGAACTCACCACCCTGGTCCGTGACTACCTCCGCGGGAGCCCCAAACCTGGTGATGATGTCTGCAAAATGCTTCGCTGTGGTAGCGGCATGCTTGTCAGCAATGGGGATCAACTCAACCCATTTGCTAAAGCTCTCCACGCATACCATGACATAGAGGTTGCCGTCAGGGCTCTCCTGAAACGGCCCGCACAGATCGACGTGCCAGCGATAAAACAAGCCCTTGATGGGAAGCGACATCAGCTCCTTGGCACCATGATCTGCGCTAAAGTTAGCCTTGGTTCGAGCACACGGGACACAGCTGGCCACTACCTGGGCCACTGTGTGTCGCATGTTATTCCACCAATAGCTGGTCCGTACGAGGCTGAGCGTGCGATTGCCACCCAAGTGACCATACCGCTCGTGGTACGCCTGCACTATAGCAACGCGCTTGTCAGGCGGTGGGACGACCACCCTACGCTTGCCCAACAGCTTGTACAAAACCCCATCTTCCCAACCATAGGTTGCAGCCCTGTGCTGCACCCTGTTCAACTCCGTCGCCTTCTGAGCAGGAGTCCAATCGACTGGAGTAGGAGTCAAGACAGCACCCTGCACTTGCTCCAAAACTCGACCATCTAGCCAGATATCAGCGGTGTAGCAATCAGCAAGAGAGCTACGCGCTAAGAGAGCCTGCACAGCGATCAGCTGCTGCAGAGAAGGATCAATGTCAAAGGACAGAGACCTACCCTCTTCCATAGCGCACACAGCTTTGGATGGCGTGAATGGCGACGGCCGCACCGGGTCGTCGCTGATGCCGAAGTCCGCCACAGAGTACTCGACACTGCGCCACCACGCCTCCTCCTCATCGTCGGCCGCATACCCAGCAGCGTTCACAAAGACCACAGAACCCGACGAGCCCTCGGCACCCATGGCCCGGGCTCCAGTGTGGTCAACAGTGGTAGGCATGGCGTATCGGGATAGCACATCGGCGTTGACATGGTCCTTGCCGGCCCGATGCACAATGGTCATGTGGTACTCCTGGATAATCATGGCCCATCGGGCGAGCTTACCCGTCAGGTTGGTGTTGGTCATTAGCCACTGAAGCGGCTGGTGGTCTGTCACCAGAGTAAACACGCGCCCAACTAAATACGGGCGAAAGTGCTTGATGGCCCACACCACAGCCAGTGCCTCCCCCTCATAGGAAGAATACCGGCTCTCCGCTGGGTTGTTGCTGCGACTAGCATAAGCAATAACGTGCTCGCGCCCATCACCATCCTTTTGCGCCAAGACCGCACCCAGTCCTACCTTGGACCAGTCGGTATATAACACAAATGGCAAAGCATAGTCAGGGGCGCGCAGAATCGGGGCCGACGTGAGCTCCTGCTTGATTGTCTCGATGGCGCGTTGCTGTGCGGGACCCCACGCCCACACGCACCCCTTCTTGAGTAACTCGGTCAAGGGCTTCACCTTGCTGCTGAAGTTCTCAATGTAACCTCGGTAATAGCCAGCCAAACCCAAATACGCCCGCACCCCTGAGACATCCGTGGGTACGGCGGCCTGCACAATGGATTCGACCTTGGCGGCATCAGGCGTCCGGCCACCCGGCACAATCTGATGACCAAGGAATGAGAGGGTCCGCTGGGCGAACTTGCACTTCTCAGGGTGCAGCCGCATATTATGCTCCTCGAGAGCCAAGCGAACCTGCTCCAAGTGCGCCAGGTGCTCCTCAAATGTCGCGCTAAAGACGATTACATCATCAATGTAACAAGCGGCGAAAGGAAGACCTGCAAGCACTTTGTCCATAGCTCGCTGGAAAACAGCACTAGCGTTGCGGTGCCCAAAGGGCATGCGCACCCACTCATACAAATTGCCGCCCCCCCAGAATGCAAGCTTCCGCTGATCCTCCGGCGCAACTGCGATCTGATGAAAGCCGCTACGGGTGGTTTTACCGGATTAGGATACATTTGCACGGCTTCAAATGTATCCTAAATGCACCATTGGCAAACATGGTTTCTGGACATGGTCGATATCATTAATATGTTTGGCAAGCATAATATGATCATGCTTGCCAAAGATGTTGTCTCTTTTCATATTTCACACATATATTATCGGCCTCGGCGTGCCATGCTTCCACGTTTGTTGTCTCTTTTCATATATTGTGAATATGATCAATAAAATTCCAAACATGACCATGTTGGAGACTTCAAGTGGAGCATCATGATTACTGTTTTCACTATTACGTAACCCATGGTTCATGTTAACATGGCATAATGAGCAATCCTATTGACCCCATGACTAATGGTGAAGTTAATAAAGTTACATCGTGGCACGTCACTATAGCATCAAGTTGCATCATTGTGCATAAAGTAGTTTAGCACTGAGTTGGCATGCCAACACCAGGTACACTAAATAAATTAAAACCAGAATTGATAAACAACCCAGTATCCAAATACAGTATCCATATATATGCAGGTCGTACTACAGGTACAGCCACGGCTGCCACGCGGCTTCTGCAGCGATCACGCTCTTTCTCCTAGACAATTGCTCTACTGGTCCCTACAGGTCGGTCGACTTGGACCATGATGCGTCAAGAACAGTTAATTGACCGACTTAAACAAGATGTTTGTCTACATGCAGCTGTCTGCACCTAACTAACGCGAAACCGCGTGCTACCAAATATAGGGGCAAATGCATGAGTAACACATGTCAACGCACAACCGGTGGAAATCACGCGATACCAACCGCGGCAACAGTGGTGTGAACATAGCGGGCACTGACATGCAAAAAAGCACCAGCAGCGGCATCAGTAGCAAATTGTAGTAGCGGAACAATAGCCACTACATCAATGCAACAACACATCAGCCCAGCAACACAGCAGCAGCATGACCGTAGCACAGCAGCAGCACAACTGTAGCACATCAACACGGCCGCATAGCAGGAGCACAAGTCAGCGCAGCAGCAACTTAGTATGCCGATTCCTGAATTTCCTATCAGTGGACTATAGTCCATTGATAGGAAATTCACTAATAGGCAGTACTAGCTCAGCAGCACGGCAGCAATGCAGCAGTGCATCAACACAGCAGCACGACAGCAATACATCAGCGGCACGGCAGCAATGCAGCAACACATCAGCACAATAGCACAGCAGCAGTACGGCAGCAATGCAGCAGCAATAGCATGGCAGCACAGCAGCAGCAGCAGCACATGAGCAGCTCAATGACAACAACGCTGCTTGCGCTTCAGCAGTCGTCGTCGTCGTCATCGTCATCGGCAAGGATGAGCGCTCGCTTCCGACGCCGGGAGGCGCCTGCGTTGTTGTTCTCCGCCACAACGTCGCTGGGTGGAACCATCTCGCGCAATCGAGCCTCGGCCAGGGTGATATCCGGCGCTTGCAACGCAGGGACGACCACACCGGGGCACCCGCAGATCTGTGCCTCCAGCTCGTGGAGAGGCACGCAAGAAACCGCGTCCTCCTCCCAACGGGCACCCCAGTACATGGCTACCATGTCGTTTTGCGTGTCGACAACAGCGACACGACCATGGTACCTGCCGTCCCGGCTTTCGGTGCGACCGTCCGCGGATGTCACACGCTCCGACGCCCAATGACACACGACTTGCCCTACGAGGTTGCGGCTGCCACTCTTGACCTGCAGCGTTACGCCTTCCCAGCATGCCTTCGCCATGCCGACGATGCCCTTCGAGCATTCAGCATCTTGCCACTTCACGACCGGGTGTTCCGCGTCATAGGGCACCTCCTTCAGCGCCTTTAGGCACTCCTTGGTGAGCTTTTCGTTCGCACCCAAGGAGACTCCATGGGGCGGCTGACCTCGCTTGCCCACCACTTGTGTCAAGACGAGGTCTGAGGCGGTGATGATCACCGTGTGCGCCGCAGTGGTTGGCGGATGGGGCCATTGCGCAATGTCTGTATTCCACGGGTGCCACGTGTCATGCAAATGCTTAGCGCGGTATACAAAGAGCTCAATAGAAGGTTGGCCGCCATCCTCCTTCGCAACCACCTCCTTGATGATGCCAACGAGGACTGGAGTCCACGTGAGCTTCGAGTTGCAGAGAATACCAGCTGAAGGGTGCCAGTATAGAACAGCGGAGCCTTTCTCAACGCCTTGCATGCGCTTCAAGTAAGCGACCTTGGCTGCCATGGCCCTGTCTTCTGCCGCCCATTCCTGCTGTGTGTGGCCATCATGACGAACTCGGTCTACCAGCGGGGTGACGCGCACCGCCTCTGCGTCGACCAACGCCATGAAGTGCTCTTCTTGCGTCGGTGGTGGTTCAGGCGCTGCATCGTGCTCACGCAGGGCGGAGATGTCCGCGCGAGATGGCCACGGCAAAGGGCGCCACTCCTCAGGCACCTCCTCAGGGGCATGTGGGACTTGACTTGCGAAAAAAGGCCTTGTTTGGCTTGATGGTGTCGGGCGGAAAGTACCACTGCCAGATGCCATGGGGCAACTTCTCGACCCTTGTTTTGATCGACTCCAGCTCCTTCCCCAGAAACTCCATGTTCAATGGTGCGAAGGCTGGGGTGTCCTGCAACATCGGAATGCGGTCTGGATCCACAATGTCAGAAATATTGAGACTTGTAGGTCGAAAACGATAGTGACAATTAAAGATTACGCTTTATTATCATTGCATATTAAATCTCGGACTACCACCGTTTGTCCACCAAAACCATGATGTGGCTCCCGGGTGGGGACCATAAGCGTCAGCCATAACTCATGGCTCAGACCTTAGGTAAGTGCAACGTAGGTTGCGTCTTCCTCTTATGCACAAAGGTGCACAAAGAGTGAGTGCTCGACAGGCTGGCACAAAGATTGCGTAGCTTATCTGAAATGTGCTGAGAATGCGTTACGCTAGCCAGATTCCGTTAACACTCTCTAGTCGAGTAGTACGACTGAATAGTACGCTAGCTATAGGTCGTAGGACCCTGAACGTACAAGTCTTGATATAATGTGCCGGTTCTCGTAGCTTCGGCACTAATATCTTAGTCACTCCGTGACCAAATCATGAGCCGTAACATGACACGTGCTCACTGCCCCAACACTGCATAATACTCTGCCGATATTAATTATGGCCACAAATACGGCAGGCGGGTGCGATTATTAGGGACGCAACCCTAATACCTCCGTTTACAATGGATGGCCTATATGAAATATATTAACGGCAGGCAGTTGGGCACACAGGGTGAACTTCACCCCTGACACCCCCCTTGCACAATGCCTAAAGTGAAGACACTATGCAGGTACAATAGGGCCAAAAGTTTCTCCCCGCTCAATTCAGGCAAGAGCCTAAAAAGCTGGGTGGGGCAGCCAGGTATAAACTGGCTCTCACACACCCCTTGTTCAACTTAAGCCGGTACACGCTCTGGTAAATCCAATGGTATCAAAATGCCCCCCTTGTTGGGTAGTTGGTAGGACTTGCTAGGTATGATAACCAGCACATTCCCCTTACCCAGGAAGCTTGATCACGATGAACCAATGTACCCATTGGGCATGAACATAAAGGAGAATTAAGACATGCACAAGCATGCCAACGCGGGGCACAATGCGCCCCCCCCCATGCTTTCAAAAGGATAAGCAATAACCAAAAAGGGCATCGGAATCAAAAAATTCCGACCTCTTCATTTCCATAGACAGCGCTGGCTTCTCGGCTCCGGGATCCCCGATGCCGCCGGCTCAATTCGCATAAAGATCGAGCACTTAAAACTCGAGCAAAACAGCGCCTTCCAACCGCACCCAAAAAAGATAACCACAAAGCTCATTTTCGGCTCACGTTCGCTCCTGGCATGGATTGAACTTGGATCTTCTGTAGCGCCAGCCTTCAATCGGCATGTCTGCCGCAGCTGCACTCACGAAATCTGGTGCTTTTGCTGGAATCAGGAAATATATGGCCCAGCGGCTCTGTAGGCCGCGGCCGACTGGCCACTTCCAGGCCGAGTGTGCGGCTTGCCAACAACAATGCCGCGAACTTCCGGGTAATATTCCATGACGTTACTTGCGTATCTCGCTAATTCGTAGCATGTCACGTTCTTCATCTTAACCCTAAGGTTTTTCTGTAATGGTTTTGTGTCAGAAATATTGAGACTTGTAGGTCGAAAACGATAGTGACAATTAAAGATTACGCTTTATTATCATTGCATATTAAATCTCGGACTACCACCGTTTGTCCACCAAAACCATGATGTGGCTCCCGGGTGGGGACCATAAGCGTCAGCCATAACTCATGGCTCAGACCTTAGGTAAGTGCAACGTAGGTTGCGTCTTCCTCTTATGCACAAAGGTGCACAAAGAGTGAGTGCTCGACAGGCTGGCACAAAGATTGCGTAGCTTATCTGAAATGTGCTGAGAATGCGTTACGCTAGCCAGATTCCGTTAACACTCTCTAGTCGAGTAGTACGACTGAATAGTACGCTAGCTATAGGTCGTAGGACCCTGAACGTACAAGTCTTGATATAATGTGCCGGTTCTCGTAGCTTCGGCACTAATATCTTAGTCACTCCGTGACCAAATCATGAGCCGTAACATGACACGTGCTCACTGCCCCAACACTGCATAATACTCTGCCGATATTAATTATGGCCACAAATACGGCAGGCGGGTGCGATTATTAGGGACGCAACCCTAATACCTCCGTTTACAATGGATGGCCTATATGAAATATATTAACGGCAGGCAGTTGGGCACACAGGGTGAACTTCCACTACAATACGCTTCCGCGGACACCTTTTTCAGCGGGGAAAGTGCCCCCGGGCTTCCGGGGCAAATTCAGCAAGCGCTGCGGAACTTAGATACTAAAATTTCGTTTTTGGTTCGTACCGTACAGCCAATCATTTTGCGCCCGGATCAAATTGTGATCTGGGCACTGAACACAAAAATTTCAGCGGAACGTACGAAAAACCAACGCAACTACAGAAAATTTTCAGTGACGAAACTGTAGTACCGTGTACCAAGCAAAGTATAGTAGGACTTCGCTAAAATCACGTTCGGAATTTTTCCCCGCAAGATTCCCCCGCAAGATTCCCCCGCACGATTCCCCCCGCTAGGTTCAGGCTCCAGTCGATGCTCGCCAAATGGCGCAAAAAAAGAAACATATGTTAAAATCAACGGTGCAAATCCTCGTTACCGCTCGGGTAACATTCTCACTCATTTCGCGTCTCCTACGAACCGTATTGTAGTGCACCCCTGACACACAAGTCGGACGCCAAACAGCGGCCGCCCCTCCGCATCAAACCTGTATGGCTGTGTCATCGCCTTCCCGCACCGTGGCGCGCCTTCCTGTCGAGTCCCCGCGGGCTGCCACGGCGTCTTTTGGGACTCCGTGGTCCGGTAGGACAACCAGGTCTCTGTGTTGCCCTGTACCTGGAAGAAGACGGCGTGGTGCACCTTCATTGAGCGACCGCGTTTTTCAGGCACCGGCTGTGCCGCTCCGCCGCTCCGCCGCTCCGCCGCCCGCCGGCTGCGCCGCCGGCCCGCCGCGCGCCGGCTGCCCCGCCCCGTAGCCCGTCGACAGGCTGCCCCGCCCCGCCGCATGCCAGCTGCGCCGGCCCGCCGCCCACGCGCGCCGGCAGCGCCGTTGGCCCCCCGCGCGCCGACGGCCCTGCCCCGCCGCCCGTTGACAGCCCCGCCCCGCCGCATGCCAGCTGCGCCGGCCCGCCGCCCATGCGCGCCGGCAGCGCCGCTGGCCCCCGCGCGCCGACGGCCCTGCCCCGCCGCCCGTCGACTGCCCCGCCCCGCCGCCCGTCGACAGCCCTGCCCCGCCGCATGCAGGCTGCGCCGCCGCTGCCACCTCGCTGCGCGCTGGCTGCGCCACCTCGCCGCCCGCCGACGGCGCCGCCCCGCCGCGCACCGGCTGCCCCGCCCCGCCGCCTGTCGACTGCCCCGCCCCGCCGCATGCCAGCTGCGCCGGCCCGCCGCCCACGCGCGCCGGCAGCGCCGCTGGCCCCCCGCGCGCTGACGGCCCTGCCCCGCCGCCCGTCGACTGCCCCGCCCCGCCGCCCGTCGACAGCCCCGACCCACCGCATGCCAGGTGCGCCGGCCCGCCGCCCGCGCGCGCCGGCAGCGCCGCTGGCCCCCCGCGCGCCGACGGCCCTGCCCCGCCGCCCGTCAACAGCCCTGCCCCGACGCCCGTCGACAGCCCCGCCCCGCCGCATGCCAGCTGCGCCGGCCCGCTGCCCACGCGCGCCGGCAGCGCCGCTGGCCCTGCCCCGCCGCCCGTCGACTGCCCCGCCCCGCCGCCCGTCGACAGCCCTGCCCCGCCGCATGCCAGGTGCGCCGGCCCGCCGCCCGCGCGCACCGGCAGCGCCGCTGGCCCCCCGCGCGCCGACGGCCCTGCCCCGCCGCCCGTCGACAGCCCCGCCCCGCCGCATGCCAGCTGCGCCGGCCGGCCGCCCATGCGCGCCATGCGCTTCGCAGGTCCATTGGGATCATGAGGCCTGCGCAGAATCTCACCTCGGAGGCCCGTGCTACTTCTAGTAAGATGCTTGCATTTTCAATGCGTCACCTATATGCAGGCATAGAGGGTGGTACATGGCGCTAGACTCATCAAGGGATAGGAGCCATGCCCTCAGCAATTACTCACCTCCTGGCCCTTGCTGTTGCGGTCTCGGATGAAGATGATGGTCTACACGCCGCCGCATGCAAACAAGGAATGAGAGACAAAGCCGTGCGAGGCCAATATGGGCACAGTGAGAGAAACAAGTCGACGCGAACCTACATCACGAGTGTCAGCGAAGGGGACCCATGGGAGAAGTCTCCCTCCCATGGTATCATTCACGGACACACGCAGCGGCCATGGGAACAGCCAAAACAGCAGGTTCACACACGCAAGGGCAACGACCTGCAGTGCCTGACCAGCATGTCGGTCAGTTGTGATTGGCAAGGCAGAGCCACACACACCAGGTACACGCTGCATGGGCAGGGAAGACGCTCTTACATGAGAAAAAGCGAGGAAACGTGCGCGAGAAGGATATTAAGAGCGATCCGCGCTAGAAGGATGCTACAATAGCATCATATATTCAAGAATTAGCAAAGAAAGATGTAGAAAAGAGACAAAAGAAAGAAATACGAGAGAAAGCAAAGACAGGGAGCTGCCAAACAGGGCAGACAAAAGGTTACGAGCGGCAAGAGTTGTGAACGCTGCACTTGATTGCTTTCTCTGACTTGTCAACTGCGAAGAGTGACTGACTTACCTCTCTGGAAATGGTATGCTCAGCATCCCATGGTAATGAAATGGTGAGCTATGCTGTCAGACATGCCTATATAACATAGCTACCCTAGGGTCCTAATACAAAACTAGAAATCAAACCATACCGTGAGTTTCCCGGCTCGCACGGCCTCCTCCCTTTGTGCCGACGCCTGCAAACACAACGGGCCGTGGAGGAGGGTGGAAAGGTGGGCAAGTGTGGAGGAGTTTGGGGGGGACCGGGTTGAGCAGCGGTGGGGGAAAGATGTGCCGGTCATGATGTTGTCAACTACAGCTGTTGTATCGTGATTCACCTTCAATAAGTCTACTGTTCTACATCCGGTGGTGGATGGACACAAGCAATAAAGGCCCCGCCCACAACTCAGATTTCTTTAGAAAATCTACTGATCTACATTCGATGGCGCCTTCACAGAAGCAGGAAACTCCGCCCACCGGTCAAATGTGACGCCCAACAAAGCCCCAACTTATTTCTTCAAGAAGTATACTGTTTTACATCCGGTAGTGCTTGGACAGAAGCAATATGTAAAGCCCGCCCACAAATCGGATTTCTTTACGAAAAACCTGTTTTACATTCGATGGGGTCTTGACAGATTCAAGCAGCAATACTCGTTTCTACCTGCGTGCGACTGCAGCGGCCGAGTGCTGCAACTTGCCTTCACGTCCCAGTCTTCACGTGTCAGTCCTGGTCTTCACGTCTTCACGTCTTCACGTCTTCACGTCTTCACGTCTTCACGTCTTCACGTCTTCACGTCTTCACGACTTCACCTGAACTTGCGGCGTATCGTATCTTTGATACCTTGCATGCACGTCTTCACGTCTTCACGTCTTCACCGCGTCTTCACCTGTCTTCACCACGTCTTCACGTCTTCGCGTCTTCACGTCTTCACGGCTTCACCTGAACACCTGAACTTCACCTGAACTTGCCGTATCGTGTCTTCACGTCTTCACGTCTTCACGTCTTCACGTCTTCACCGCGTCTTCACCTGTCTTCACCACGTCTTCACGGCTTCACGGCTTCACGTCTTCACGGCTTCACCTGAACACCTGAACTTCACCTGAACTTGCCGTATCGTGTCTTCACGTCTTCACGTCTTCACGTCTTCACGTCTTCACGTCTTCACCGCGTCTTCACCTGTCTTCACCACGTCTTCACGTCTTCGCGTCTTCACGTCTTCACGGCTTCACCTGAACACCTGAACTTCACCTGAACTTGCCGTATCGTGTCTTCACGTCTTCACGTCTTCACGTCTTCACGTCTTCACCGCGTCTTCACCTGTCTTCACCACGTCTTCACGGCTTCACGGCTTCACGTCTTCACGGCTTCACCTGAACACCTGAACTTCACCTGAACTTGCCGTATCGTGTCTTCACGTCTTCACGTCTTCACGTCTTCACGTCTTCACGTCTTCACCGCGTCTTCACCTGTCTTCACCACGTCTTCACGTCTTCGCGTCTTCACGGCTTCACGGCTTCACCTGAACACCTGAACTTCACCTGAACTTGCCGTATCGTGTCTTCACGTCTTCACGTCTTCACGTCTTCACGTCTTCACGTCTTCACCGCGTCTTCACCTGTCTTCACCACGTCTTCACGGCTTCACGGCTTCACGTCTTCACGGCTTCACCTGAACACCTGAACTTCACCTGAACTTGCCGTATCGTGTCTTCACGTCTTCACGTCTTCACGTCTTCACGTCTTCACGTCTTCACCGCGTCTTCACCTGTCTTCACCACGTCTTCACGGCCTCACGGCTTCACGTCTTCACGGCTTCACCTGAACACCTGAACTTCACCTGAACTTGCCGTATCGTGTCTTCACGTCTTCACGTCTTCACGTCTTCACGTCTTCACGTCTTCACCGCGTCTTCACCTGTCTTCACCACGTCTTCACGGCTTCACGGCTTCACGTCTTCACGGCTTCACCTGAACACCTGAACTTCACCTGAACTTGCCGTATCGTGTCTTCACGTCTTCACGTCTTCACGTCTTCACGTCTTCACCGCGTCTTCACCTGTCTTCACCACGTCTTCACGGCTTCACCTGAACACCTGAACTTTGCGTATCGTATCTTTCATACATTGCATCATTTGCATGCCTTGGAGCTGCACGTCTTCAAGCAGTGTCACCCAGTTCCCGCTTGATTCAAATGCACTTCGCGCTTGAATTCGTGACTTCGCCCCGCTCAAGGTGGAAAGAATGATGGGCACTAGCCACGGGAACTATGCCCGATGCTGATAGCCGAAGCGATGACATGGACGAATTGATTGATTTGTGTTATGCCGGGGACGATTGTAGAAAATGGGTGCTAGGAAAGAAATCTGGTGCCATGAAAGTAGATTTTTTGGCCGGTGCAAACCACCAATGCGCCGGCCGATGTGGCAAGGTCCTGCACGGCAGCCAGAGCGCACCCAGCCAGAGCGTACCCAGCCGCTGCCGCCGCCGACCCCCGTACTGGTGGGCGTGGAACAGACGATGAGAGAGATGCAACGAGCTATGGAGAACCAAAGCAAGAAGGTTGAAGAGCTTGGTTTGCAGCTGCGTCAAGAGGTGCAGAAACAAGTGGTCCAGCTGGAGCAGCAGCAGCAGCAGCAGCAGCAGCAGCAGCAACTGCAGCAGCAACTGCAGCAGCAACTGCAGCAACAACTGCAGCAGCAGCAGCAGCAGCAGCAGCAGCAGCAGCAGCAGCAGCAGCAGCAGCAGCAGCAGCAGCAGCGCTTCAGTTCCCGCAGGCAGCGTCGGCAATGTCGCAGTTTCCACAGGCATTGTCGGCACTGCAGCAGTTTTCGCAGGGACCGTCGGCAGCAGAGCAGTTCCCGCAGGGATCATCGGTGGTGCAGCAGTTCTTTGTGAGTCATTCGTGTAGTGTTGAGTGGGTGGGGTGGGGGGTGTGTGTGGGGGGGGGTGTAGGGGGGTTTGACTGTGTGACTGCGTGGCTGCTTGGCTGGAAAGGAGGGTGCGTGGCTGTGTGGCTGCGTGGCTGCGCTGCTGCGTGGCTGCGTGGCTGCGTGGCTGCGTGGCTGCGCTGCTGCGTGGCTGCGTGGCTGCGTGGCTGTGTGGCTGCGTGGCTGCGCTGCTGCGTGGCTGCGTGGCTGCGCTGCTGCGTGGCTGCGTGGCTGGAAAGGAGGGTGCGTGGCTGTGTGGCTGCGTGGCTGCGCTGCTGCGTGGCTGCGTGGCTGCTTGGCTGGAAAGGAGGGTGCGTGGCTGTGTGGCTGCGTGGCTGCGCTGCTGCGTGGCTGCGTGGCTGCGTGGCTGCGTGGCTGCGTGGCTGCGTGGCTGCGTGGCTGCGTGGCTGCGTGGCTGGAAAGGAGGGTGCGTGGCTGTGTGGCTGCGTGGCTGCGCTGCTGCGTGGCTGCGTGGCTGCGTGGCTGCGCTGCTGCGTGGCTGCGTGGCTGCGTGGCTGTGTGGCTGCGTGGCTGCGCTGCTGCGTGGCTGCGTGGCTGCGTGGCTGCGTGGCTGCTTGGCTGGAAAGGAGGGTGCGTGGCTGTGTGGCTGCGTGGCTGCGCTGCTGCGTGGCTGCGTGGCTGCGTGGCTGGAAAGGAGGGTGCGTGGCTGTGTGGCTGCGTGGCTGCGCTGCTGCGTGGCTGCGTGGCTGCGTGGCTGCGTGGCTGCTTGGCTGGAAAGGAGGGTGCGTGGCTGTGTGGCTGCGTGTAGCTGCGCTGCTGCGTGGCTGCGTGGCTGCGTGGCTGCGTGGCTGCGTGGCTGCGTGGCTGCGTGGCTGGAAAGGAGGGTGCGTGGCTGTGTGGCTGCGTGGCTGCGCTGCTGCGTGGCTGCGTGGCTGCGTGGCTGCGTGGCTGGCTGGGGGGGGGGGGGGTGCCGGGTGCGTGGATGCGTGGATGTGTGGCTGGGTGGGTGCGTCACTGCGTGGCTGGCTGGCTCTGTGGCTGCGTGGGCGGCTGGATGGCCGGGTCAGCGTGGCTTCGTGTTCAATGGGATGCTAATATGTTGTTGCCTTTGGATGCCACAGTTCATGGATTCTTTTGTTCACATGCAGGTGCTGCCGTCTTCCCCATCGACGTCGTCAAGACCGATGTCGCCAAGAAGGATGATGCAATCACTCTCGGCCATGTTTAACTCATGTGGGCCTTCATGGCCATACGGGAAATATTATTGAATCAGTTCTTTGACACTGAGTTGGCACTACGCAACACCTTTGATGCACATGAGTGCAGGGCGCATGTGTTGAAACCATGCAACCATGGCGATCCCTCAAAAAGTTTGGTTATGTAATAAGTGACACAATTATTCCGGACGTATGATGGCCCAACGTCCTGTAAGGTTGAGTTGTCTTGGAGGAGGAGCGTGATGACCGCGGAAGCCGCGTGGGTGTCTGTAGTGCTATATCTTGAAGATGTACGGTCTTGGAAGAGTTATGGTCTTGGAATCATATAATAATGAACTTGGAATAAAGTTGCGGGCAGCCTTCAATTGGCATATGTTGTCTCATTGATGTTGTCTCATTGCGTTAATGGGTCAATTGTCTTAGTTTATATAATGTATATCTTGGGAAACTCATTGCTTCAATAAAATGCATGCTAGGCGCAATCAACCCCCACAAACACATCTGAAAACTGCACAGTGCATCAAATGTATCCTAGACAAAAAAATGTATCCTAATCCGGTAAAACCACCCTACGCAGGTCCAGCGAGGACACAAACTTCACATGAGGAGATATCTTATCCAGGACATCATCCACACGTGGCATGGGGTAACGGTCCACGGGTGTGTGTGCATTCAGCAACCGCAGATCGGTGGCCATGCGCATACCCGTCCATGCCCCGGTGATAGCGTCCTTCTTGGGCGCAACGACAACGGCAGCGGCATAGCTGGAGGAAGATTGCCTGATGATACCGGCATCCTCTAACTCCTTGCATTGCTCGGCTACAAAATCCAACTCGGCCTGACTCAGGCGATGCTGGCGTCGGAACAAAGGAGTGTCAGTGTCCAATGGAACACGCATGGTCCCACCATTGAAACACCCCAGTTCATCACTTGTGAAAGCGAAGGCCCCCCTTGCAGTGCCTAGCCACTTTAGCATGGCTGAGCGCTGCGCATCAGAAAGGTGTTCGCCAATAGCCCAGGGGTGCGTATCCGCGGGATCACCCACAGCTACCGCATGTGCCTCAAGATGCGGCGCCCTAGCCGCATCGTCGTGGAACAAGGAAAAGGCTGCCACGCCTGGTGTGACACCCACCGCCGGAGCCTCGCGTGCCGCACGGTGTATTACCCGATGCAGCGTGGGCTCGCCGGCCAGCACGGTGCTGGTCAGCAGGGCGGTCATGAGAATGATAGTCCACACCTGTCGCAGACGCCACCCCCATGCTGATGAAGTCCCCGTCGCTGCAGGGCGCTTCAGTTTGGCTGCGCGCGCCTCAACCTGCTGAGGCGGATTGGCTGGGGACGCCCCCCCAGACTGGCGCACGGCAACCGATGCAAGCAGCACATACCCGACCTGCAACACCGACATAGCCTGGCCTATCAAAGACCAGCGCTCACTCTCGAGCACGCCCGGCAGCGCCGAGGCCCCGACATGAAAACCCATGCTGGCCTCACGAAATTCTGCGGGTGGCTGCACCAACAGACCGGTGGTAGTGTCCCAAACGAGACCCTTACCCCGATCACGGTATGCTGTCGACCCTTGGTAACTGACCAGGGTCGGCAGTGCACACATGGGGCTCCCGACCCGGTTGACGCGTGCATACGGTGGGCGATCCTCGCTATCCACCTTCTGCGTGACTAGGTGGGAAGGCAATGCTACCTCCGCAGACACACTCGGATGCTGCCTTGCTACGGCCCCCAAGACCGCCTGCACATCGGTCGCACACGCCACGTTGGTCCAATAGGCACGCAAACGATGCGTGAGCCCACCCAGCCCTGCGTTGTCACACACGATGGGCTCCCCCAGGAGTGCCACGATTGTAGCCCAGTCCTCCCGCACCGCCTGATGTGGGCTGTCACCCGCCACAACGTTCTCAAACAGATACGCAGGCGGATGGGGCTGACGCGACTGCAACAGTCCCACCACACGCAACAGTTCCCAGAACAGCGCGCTACGCGGATCGGCTAGCCCCCGCCCTTGCCCTGCCTGGCTCAGGCCCTGGCACTCCCAACCCGCAATTACCAAGTCGATGGCATGATGCCTGCGCAACAACTGCTGCACCTGCACCTCACCGATGGCTCGGATATCTTGAGGACATTCCCCAAACGGGTCACGCCATGCTGATGGCGGAAACTGCGCGGGATACTCTCGCGACAACACGCCACAGTGACTGAAGTACACCTGACGCGCCTTGTGCGATGGCTCTACCGCGATGAGTTTACGGCACACGCCGCCTGCGGCCAAAAAGCCTGCAATGCCCCCTCCGATCCCCGCAAACAGTTCCAACACTACCGCACCCTTGGCAAAATCAGGGGCCTGCGGTAAGATTGCAGCAGAAAAATTACCTTGGGCCTCCGAGACACCCGGTTGCAGCAAAGTGAGGCCATGGCTGGCCATCTGAGGAATGGTGATGACGGCTTCAGTTACCCGCTTGCGCATAGCCAGCTGCCGCGTGGACGTCACAGCATCCAGCGACCACTGCGTGCGCATCTTGGCAATGCTCGCCGTTGGCTGGGGCAGCACCGTCCGATGCTTGTCCCACGCCGATGAGCCCGCCGCCCGTACCTCCACCATGCTGACCTCCACCACGCCCGCAGCCGCGGAAGGGTTGAGGCGTGCAGCCCCGGCTGAAGAACTGAAGCATGAGACCGGCACGCTGGCCCGCTTCAGGCCAGCCCCATCCCAATCAGGGATGTAAGATGCCTCCTCCGCCCTATAGTCCACCTGAACCATGGCGCGAGCAAGGACATCCACCCCGAGTAGTGCGGAATATCCACACTTGTTGACCACCAGCGCATACGCGGACACGGTGGTCATGCTAGAGGCGCGCAACGGATTGAAAATCACGTTGACTTTAACCGCCGTCATAGCGTACGGCTTACTAGCCGGACCCTGCCAACCTGACACAGACACGGGGCTTTCCACTAAGCCACCGTTCTCGTAGGTCAGGTTCAGCATGGTGGCCAAGTCCGTGCTGATGACTAGCGGCTGAGCACCGCTATCAAGCTTGACTGCGCCAACCAACGGACATGTCACCATGTCGCTCCATACATCTCCACAGGCTCCAACTGCTTGGAACGCCATGGACGGCTCACCATTGGGGTATGGAACCACCGTGGGAACCTGGGGGACTGCACTAGTGCGCTGCTGGCTACTTGTGCTGACCACTCCCGCTTGCACCACGGGCACTGCGGCTTCTACCGGCTGGCGCCCGTAGGTGACGGACTCAGAATTGCGCAAGGTGCGCACATCATGCCCATCTGCGAACAACTGGATCTCGGACACAACCGACCCCAGCCACTCAACCCCCTTCTGCCCGAAGGTGTCGACCACCTGCCGTGCTGAAAACATGGGTACGTCCACAATGAACGGCATTGGGTACACAGGCGCCAATCGCCTACGCTGCTCCAGCCCAGCAGGGTTCGCATGCTCAAAAGCAGATTGCACCCCAGCCAGCGGCATGGAAAAGGACGCGGGCAACTGCCCGGCAGGCAACATGGGTGCCTGCTGAAAAGAAAGCGGGCTGCGTGCCTGCTTGCCTTTGGTAGCCTCCGCAGCGTTGATCTCGACGTCACCCGGCATGGGCGCCCAGAATGGGTCCTCCCGGTACACCGTCTCGAATTGGTTGGGGGGCGCCGTCGCCTCCTCACCATGCTTGATGGCAGCCACCTGGGCTTCCATCGAGTCGGTCTTGCCCGCCATCTCGGCGAAGTGGACCGTCTTGATGCCCGCGGCTGGACACTTGTTCATCAGGTGCCACTTCGTGTCTGCCCCATGCGGCTTCGTGCAGCGGCTTGGACACTCGCGACTAAGGTGCCCATCCTTGTCGCAAAGGAAGCAGCCCGATTTGCGCGCATCCGTCCTAGTACCCGTCTGTGAGGACGTGCCCCCCCAGCTCGCGTCGGGGCGGCAGCGTCTTTGTTGCCGCCAGCGGCGTTACCCTGGGTTGCATCATGCGATGAGGCGTTGCGAGACCCCCCTTGGTTCCTGCTAGCACCGTGGCCGCCTTGCGGGCGCGCTTGTCTTGTGGCAGACGACTCACCCGACTTGGCCTTGGTCAGCGCGTCGACCTTGGCCTGCAGCTCGGCCACCACCGTGCTTACCGAGATCCGGCCTTGCGCGTGTCGTCGCATCATGGCCCTGACCTCAATGCACAGTGACCGCAATCGCCACGGCTGGCCGTTGGGCGGCGTGGGCAGCTCCATCTCCTTGGAGCCTAGCGCTTGCAGCCATTTCTGACACGCCAGCTTTTCGGACCAGTCCTCCACTTCGCCGGCGAACTCCATGAGGCGCTCGTAAGATTGCTCCGGGGTTTCACCCTCGGCTATCTTGAAACTGCGCCACTCACGCTCTGCCTTGATGGTCTCCACCGGGTATTCCTGGCGAAGGAGGCCCCACAGTTCCTCGGCAGGGTCGACACCATACATGATGTTGTCATAGTCGGGCTGGCCACGCCCGTCGAAGCCGAACCACACGTCCGTGTGACGCGTGTACAGCGAGACCTCTCTCCACTGCTCCACCAGCCTAGCCACTCGCCTCAGCGTAAGGCCGTGAAAGAAAAAATGCATGTTGTTCATCACAAACTCATGCATTACAGCGCCTTGCGTAGTCATGTATTGCAGATCAATCCATGACTTGTACGCGTTGTAGGCCTGCGCCAGCGTGGCCAGATTGCCGGTTGTGGAGAACTTCTCGCGCATGTCCACCCGTGGTAGGGTGGGCATCTTCGCGCCTTCCGGTATGAGGCGCACCCTTTGCGGGTACTGCACCCCATCGGCATCCTCCGGCGGTCGCTGAGCTGCGCGTCCCTGCGCCAGCGTGCTTGGTCGTGCTGCCTCCCGTACTCGGAAAGCCAGCGGCGTGGTTATGTCCTCCATGGGCGGAATGCGCCCGATTGGCACACTTGACCACCGTGCAGTCGACCCGCCGGTCAGCGCCCCACCGCCTCGCCCAAACGGAATTGAGGCCCCGCCTGGCAGCATGCGTCCTGGTGCACCCCTGTGTGGGTCCATCGCGCGCGCCAGCCCTGCCCCGTTCTCCTCGTGCAATCCGTCTCGCGCTTGATCGAAAGGCAGGCGCCTGGGCGCCAGCGTATACTCGCCCCGTGGCTGACCATCCGCCTCACCAAGCAAGTCGTGTTGGGTTAGCGACCCAGCCAAAACCCCCGGTTCCATCGAAGCCCTTCCCGCCGCATTACCTGAGGTTGGCGGCTGGTCCCGCTCCCTCGGCTCCGCGGCAACACCACTGGGGCCCGGCATCGATGCCTGCCCGTCCCATGGTGTGGACTGCAGATGACGACCCTCTACGGCCACCAATCTGTCGGTCACTTCCCGCATCTGCAGCGCCAATTGCTGCTGCAACTGTTGCGACTGTTGCTGCATCTGCGCTTGCATCTGCGCGAACAGCGCCACCATACTCAGCGGCGCTTCTTGGTCGCGACTCTCACCCACTGCGGGTACGGCGGGAGGAATCCCGCCATTCGACCCCGGAGCGGACGTGTCGGCATCTGCTCTATTTGCATCTGCCATGGCTCGAGTCTGCGCTCGCGTCAGTGGCATGCACCAGCTGACCGATGGGCAAAACAAGAACCAACAAGCCTAGGTTTCGCTGAGAAGAAGCAACAACCAAAGGCTTTATAACAGGTGTCAAGGATAACGACTCGACTAGCCTGCCAGAAAAAGACAAGAGCCAGCAAATTCTGGCTAGTTCTATTTTCTTAAAATCTGTCTCAAGACACTTCCTTTACAAACTGTCAGCCAGGCCGTTCCCTGTACTGCTGATGGTTGCTAAACACTAAAGCCAACGTCTTGGCTTCGAACAGAAGGAAGCAGACTACCGGGTAGTCTCTTCGAGTAAAGAAAGGAGGGCTCTCAGCCGAGGACAAGGAACTGTCCCTCGTGCCTGATAACCACCTTATTGCCTCCCCTGCTATAGAATAATGCTTTCAAAACACACACTTTGCACAGTCTGATGATGAAGCCGCACATGCGGAGTTTATTGAGAAAGTTAATACAATTACAACACGTTGATAGTCTCAATATCGATGCACTCCATGCTCACGAGCCCGCAGTTAGGCAGCGCTCCATGACATGCTACCGGCCTTGCTCCCAAGGAAAGGGAGAAACACGAAGGCCACTAACGAGAGACTCGAAGAGACTACACGCTGCGTGAGAGTCCTCTTCGACTATGAACCAAACCATTCGTCATGCCACACGCATGACACACGCCACACTTGTCAGTCCAGCCAGGAATGCCAAAACTATCTTGCTGCCTGAACCATGCGAATAGAAACCGCATTCCAGTTGCCGTCCTGGCTTTCTACCACACATGCCAACAAAAGCAGGAAGGCATCCCGACAAATCTAAATTGCTACCCTGTTGCCGATCTCATCTCCTAGAGGCTCCGGCATTTCTGTCCCTGGGAATGTCCGACATTGAGTCACGTCCAGCAAGGTCGAAGCATAATATCCTTCAGACAATCTGCACGCTCACACCTTGCGTGTGAGTGGCCCAGCAAACATTGCGTCTAATCGTTCCTTTCTAGAAGAAATCCCTTTGTAGGGCTGCCAGCGATTTCGCATTCATTCCAGCGATCTGGCTCCGCACCGCAAATTGTCCTTTTCCATTTTCTGTCCAGTCCTCATAACGTTGACCCGCTATTCTACACCACAAAGACACCTGGCCTGTCAATAGCCTCGGCGCTGTTGAAGTCCAGCAGTCCAGCTTCAGCTCCAGCTGTCCACTAACACGCGTATGATCCTCTCGACGCTGCACACTTGTGCTGCCGTCCGCTCAAGTCAGTGCTGCGCGCCCAGCTGTGCCTGGCCCGGCGCGCGTGCACGTACACTTTCGTCCGCTCTTATGCTGCAAGTGCTAGTGTCCCCCCCGGTCACTAGCCTTTGTCGAAAATGCGTAGAAAACAAATTCCTTGCGCACGTCACCGGTCTTGTGCATAGTGGGCGCCCGGATGACATAGCTCGCGTCCGTGACAGCAGGAGCGGGGGATGGCGGGGGTGAGGCAAGGGCAGACACGGGAGGCCCCGCCAACGTCGTGCCAGAGGGACAGGCGATCCCAACGGCAGAGGGCGTCAATGGCAGGAGGGCTTCCAACCGGAAGAGGAAAGAGGTGGCACAAGGGGAGGAGCGTGCAGGGTGGCCAACCGACGGCGTGGTGCTGACGGGGGAGGGCCAGAACGATGCTGAACGTCAAGCACCTGGTAAGAGACCATGTGTGCCTGCGTCTGGTGTTCCTGCAGCTAATGTTCCTGCGCCATTAGCACCTGTAGGAGCTGCTGTCATTGGCAGTGACCCTCGTGCGTTGCCTGGGACTAGACCTCATATGAGTGCTGTGGCTGTGATGAATGGCCAGAAGCCTCTCAAGCCTCCTGTGGGACAGGAAGAGCTATAGACAAGTGGTTGGAGGATATGGAGCTAGTTTCCTGCTCTGTAGATCCCACTGTCAACCTTGTGCAGGTATTCCACACATCCACGACTAATAGGGATTCCAGTGAGCGTGTGAGGGACAAGGCTAGGCAAGCTGTCAAGGACAAGCTGACTTGGTCTCAGTTCCTAGAGGGCCTACGTCAGGAGTTCTCTGATAAGGTACTCAACCTCACCAATCACTATAAGCTCAGCTATGATACCTTTGAGATCAAGGGCACGGTAGCTGAGGAGCTGCAGCGGCTCACACGCATCAGGGAGAAGGGGGCCAAGCATGGCTTCAATCTGACTGACAGAGCAGTAGCAGATTACTTCCTGGATCGCATGGGGCTGAGTGTGGATGGGAGAAATGCAGCTAGGATGTTTGCTGATCAGACAGATGGGACATGGACAGCCTTGCAAAAGGTTATATTTAACATCCGTCCATCTGACAATGCTGCTTGCAAGGCAATCCAGGTGACTGGTGCCCCTTCAGCCTCCGCTCATCAGGTCCATGGTGATGCCCCTGGGCAGGGTGCTCAGGTAGATCCCAGGCCTAGTAGGCGTCAGAGGGCTAACAGGCGCAGGCAGAATGGTAACCAGGGTGGCAAGGGCCAGCAGCAGGGATCCAAAGGCAAGGGTCAGCAGCAGGCTGGTGGTCACCAGGGTGGTCAGCAGAACAAGGGTGGCCAAGGGCAAGGCAAGAGCCAGGGCCAGGGCACCCAGGCCAGTCAGAGCAGCCAGAACCAGGGTGGCCTGAAGAAGGCTGCTGCTGGGAAGGATGACAAGTGCTTTGGATGTGGCAGGACGGGTCATTGGCGACGTGACTGCCCAGACCAGGCCAAGTCTGCTGGAGCAGGCTCTGGCCAAGGGGGTAAGCCATGACTTGAGATGTTGTCCCCTGTAAATAGTCAATCACCCCTAGTGGGACGAACAGTTGTACATAGTAATGGGGGTGTCCCTCTTGTGCAGCAGCAAGGGGTTGGGAATGATGAGGTGCTTCCACTCAATGATTGCAATAACGCTGCTGCAGCAGTGGAATTCCCTGTGCCTGTGGCAGGTGCAGGGTCTCCAGTTGATGGGGTTGGCTCTGGGAGTCAAGCCGCCAGACTGGAAGGACCTGCAGCTTCTGTGGGAACCGGGGCTGGCTCTGGGAGCCGAGCTACCTTGGAGGAGGTCCCTGGAGCAAGAGAACAGCAGGTGGGTCGTGCTATCCCAAGCACACAGTCTTTGTCACGTTCCTCTCTGTGCAGCCAGGCTGACAGGGGGTTGAGCTATGCTCAGGCTGGAAACACTCTACACCATATCTTTGGCCACTCTAAGCAGGCAGAGATGTTTGCTTGGAAGATTGGCAAGGAGCCTTTGCTAGAGGCCTGCAGTGCAGCTGCTCAGAATTGTGTCTGTCAGGAGAATGCTGTTCGCCTCCCACAGTCCCATGCCAGAGAACCTGCTAGAGAGCGGGGGGATATCCAGGTGGACATCCAACACATCAGGGGCATGTATCTGTTGGTGGGGGTGGATAGGTTTAGCAGATATAGGTTGCTGACCATTCTTCCTGGAATGCAGGAGCATCAGCTGTTGATGGGTCTCCAGTCTTTGTTGCCAGGCTTTGGGGTGTACACCAAGGTGCAAGCTGACTTGCAGTTTGACTGCTTGATCAAGCTGGCTGACCAGCTTCCTTGTAAGTTGGTAGTGGTCCCTAGGGAATCCCATGGGCAGCAGGGAGCTGTAGAGAGATCTATACGTGAAGTAAAAACAGTGGTGCTAGCAGCTAGGAGTGTGCCTGTTGTGGCATCAGCTCTAGAGCGAGCAGCTTGGTGTAAGGGGATTGAGGAGCAGCTTAACCACAGGGTAACCTATTACTATGATGGTGTGGCAGTCTCTCCCCTGGCATTGCAGTTTGGAATGCTATCACAGGACGTGGTGGCAGCCTGCCTGAAGAAGGCAGACAGGGTGTTTTCCAGATTGAGGCGTAAGGACAAGGGTTGGAAAATGCTGAGGCCCCAGGTGGGACTGAGGGTCAGGATGTGGAAGGAACCGTCATTACCAGGCAAGCGTGGCAAGTGGCAAGATGGGCAGGTTACCCATGTTGATGAAGCTAACCATTCTTGTCTGGTGGCTTTGGAGAGTAATCCCAAGCACGTGTACAGGCTATCCTGGGCTCACGTCAAGGAGAGAAGGCCAACTGCAATCTGGCCTGAAGACGGCCCTGATCCTCCCTTGGAGGGAGATGAGCAGGAAGAGAGCCAGGCAGCAGATGCTAACCCGCCATGCTTGGACTATGGTCTGTCCTGGATGGATGAGGGTGAGCAGGAGTCTGCTGAGACGTCTGTCACAAGGCCAGAGGTGGCCAGGGCTGCACCACAGTCCAGGGGGCTGCTTATGGCGGACATCATTCGAGCTCTGCAGAACAGCAAGCGTGATCCCAAGGTATCTAAGCTCACGGGATGGGGGTCATGTGGGGCACCAGCACTAGAGGTGGATACCAACTCACAGGTGTCCATTCTAAGGGTAGAGGATGCTGCAGGCTTGCAGTGGTCATCCCCTAGCTGCCTAGCTGTGTCTGATTTCTCTGGAAATGTGTCCATGAAGATCTTGGGAGAAGTGAGTGTGCCTATCCTGGGGGTGCCCACCACGTTCAGTGTGGTTGAAGGGTATCAGGGGCCTGCCATTCTAGGACAGAACTTCTTGTGCTTACCAGGGGTGAGGATATCCTCTGAGGAGCTAGCATTAGAAGGGCAGGGCCGCCTTCCCTTGCAGAGATATCGCTATTCCCAGGGTCTTAGTGTGGCTGTAAGGGCTGTGAGGGGTCTAGAGGCAGAGGGTCCTGATACAAAGGAGCCCATTGCTGGGGACCTGCTGATCCTCCCTACTACGTTTGACCCACGTGAGTTGGGTGTGCAGAGGTACCAGATCCCAGGAACGAGTCCTGTACCTTGGCGCAAGCTAGTGGAGATGATGCAAAGCCCCAAGATGGCTAAGGCATGGACTCTTGGCTTTGTTGCTTCTGGGCATGAGTGGATAGTTGCCAACTGTGCAGAACCTGTGGATGTCCTCCCGGAGGATCACCAGCTGCTCAGATTGATGTTTGTCCTCAAGCTCAAGGAAGTAGATGGCGTGCAGGTGCCACATGTTAGACCAGTTGTGACTGAGTACCATGGCACTGGACAGTTAGCAGATGAGGAGCTTTACACACCAGGGATGCTGCATGATACATGGAGGATTTTGTTGTGCATTTATTTGTCTTTTCTGCAGAAGGGGATACCCTATAGCTCTGTGTTGGTAGATTTCAAGAGGGCTTTTCTTAAGGGTGATCAGCAGGAAGCACAGGATACTTGGCGCACAATACCCCCTTTCTTTGTTAAGGTGCCTGCAGTGTGGAGGGCAGAGCTGAAGACGAGGTATTTGAGGATTCTCAAAGGCGTGGAAGGCCTTAGATCGAGTCCCATCATCTGGAGGAAGAGCTTGGAGAAGTACCTCAGGTCTGTCTGTGGTCTCTCAGTCTCTCCAGTTGATCCTTGTCTGTTTCAGGGTAGCTATGAGGGGCTGCCAGCGTTTGCCTCCCTGCATGGTGATGATCTGCATCTCCTGGGCCATCCCACTTGGCAAGAGTTGACTCTGGCCAGGATCCAGAAACGGTTTGAACTGGGTAAGATCCAGTACATGGTTGAGAATGAGCCCATGGTGTTTTGTGGAATGCAGGCGACCTTGGTCCAACAGCAGGGTACATGGTCCATCCAGCTGGAGGGTGGTAAGGATTATCCTCAGCAGATCATAGATGCCTTGCAGGAGCCCATCACCCAGGCCAGATGTGCAACAATACGAGGTATGTTGGCATGGCTGGCCAGCATTTGTGCTCCTGACCTGTTGGTATTGAGTCGGTTGACCGATTCCCAACTGGTTGAGGTGGGTGCTGAGAGAGTGGTAGAGGCTGTTCGCATGTCTCCCCCTCTCATGCTGGGTCCTTTGGATTTGTACAGGCCTTTTGACATGATGCTCTATGTGGACAGTTCTATGGATAGTAGGAAGGTCACAGAGGTCAGGGGCCGTGCAGCAGCATTAATATCCCTGGTGCAGGAACAGTCCTCTCTGGTCTGCTGGTACAGTCGGTTGCAGAACAGGGTAACTCCCAGCAGTGACATTGCTGAGTGCAGGGCAATCTGTGAAGGGCTTCATACTGCTCTTTACTTGAGGGAGCTATTTTACCAGCTATGTCAAGTGGCTTCCTGTCGGTTGCAGATGCACACACTGGTAAGAACTGACAGCATGGGCATGGTGCAGTTTGTGCACAGGCAGCTGGCCAGGAGCAGGGACCTTGATTATTTGTTGCTCAAGGAAATGTCTTGCTTAGCTAACATTGAACATGTGGCTGGCGTGGACAACCCTGCAGATGCTCTCACCAAGCTGGAGGAGAAGGCTGAGCTGCAATACCCTTTGCTTCGTGGGCTCATGGCCTCCAAGGGGGGAGGGCCAGAGTAGACCAAACAGCCTTGCTCTAGGTGGGAGGCATCCCAGTGGGCTGGGCAGCCACGTGGTGGCTGACAGCAGGTCCTTCAGAGTTCAGACACACTCTGCTGGACAGGGGTCAGGGTGGAGTCACTCCCCTGGCTGAGAATTTCGCCTGGCTCTGTCATGGAGCTGCAGAAGAGTCTTAAGGACTTTGTAATGGGCCTTGGGTCTTCATGGAATGGACCCTGCAAGGGCAGCCCAAGTGTTGGCTCTAACAGGTTGCTGTACATTTGTATATATTCTCTGTAACCAACCTGTTGCATGCTAATAAAATCCCTGGTTGTGTGACCATGTTGGACGTGGTTGCCAGGGGCCTCACTATGGGTTATACTTCTTTATAATAAAATATAATCTTGTTATTGTCATGTCTTGTTGTTTGTGATGCTCAGTTCCAGGAGCTGATCCAAACCTGGAGGATATGGGGTGGGGTTCGATTCCCCAGCTGACCTCAGCCTGGCATGTATGAATCCTGAGTGAGACTCAGTGAGGACATGGGCTCCCCATGTGTTGGCTAACATTTGTCAGGGCTCTCTCAGTCTTTGGAAGGATTTAAAAGATAAAGGAGGCTCCGTGGCGGGCGCCATATGAACGGGCGCCTGTGATAACTGGATGACCAGGAACTCACAATAGTACGTTCATGGACTCCTCTATCCAAACTCCTCTGACTAAGTGAAGACCTAACTTTAATCTACACCAGGTTCCCAAAGAAAGGGTTGGGATGTCATGTGGGTCAGAGGGCAACCTTTGAACCAATGAGCAGGCCTAGCTAATATTTGGAGGCACCTCAGGTTCCAAAAGAAAAGGCAGGTCTGGTCTCTGGGAGGGATCAGATGTTCAAGGCTTGTGGGGACAGTGGCTGATAGGTTCTCAGGCTGGTCCAAGCTCCAAAACAAGAAAGGGTTGGAGTTAGCATATTGGGGCACCAATGTGCTAGATGGATGCAGGTTGAGGAGACCTTTCCAACGCCGTGTCAACCGCCTAGAACAGACAAGGGACTAGAAAGTTATCAAGTCCCGAAGTACTGCCGACCGGTGGGCGAGGGCGGTGCACACTCAGGACATAGTGGACAGGACACGTGGCAGGCCGTGCCTGCACAGGCTTAGCCTGGACTCTCACGTGACTGGGACACAGTGTACTGAGGGCTCAACGGTACTGTGGCTAGTAGAAGCCAGTAACCAGCCAGCAGGTCTGCAAGGATGTAAGTCCTTGCAGGACTGTGGCAGGTCCTGTGCTGTCCTAGACACAGGATAGCCAGAGATTCCTGTATGCTGCCTGCAACGAGGATGCAAGGCAGCGATACGAGGCTCTGGCAATGTAGCGTTGCCCAGCGTTGCTCATGACCGAGGAACAAGGATGGAACGAGGTTGCATATAGCTCGAGGCTCAACGAGGCAACGAGCGTCTTCACACACGAACCTTGGTCGTCACGACGAGTGGCGAGCCTATCGAGGGTCGTAGGCCTGGTGTGAGGATAAAGGTTGCTAGCCAGCAGCCTTGGGTCATTCCAGCCGGCAAGGACCAGGAGCTCACAAGCTCTGCTGACGAGTTGCTGTGCAAATCGTACTATTGCTTCCACGCTTTCATGTCTGGTTCATCGTCAAGCAGCCACGGTGCTGGTGAGGCGAACGAGCAGAGAGACGCGCAAGCGTTTTTCCCCTACCGTAACCAAGCAAACGCTCCTACATTCGTGCAAGCGGCCTACGTAGCGAGGCACTTAGCAGAAGAGGGGTGGGTGGCGGTGAGTGGGGGAGGCAGCAGGCCAGCGGCGGCGGACCCGATTATTCAACGGGCTCGCGTCGTGATTTCTCCAGGTGAGACGGGGCGAGTGGCGGTGAAAGAGTTGGTGCGGCTACGTGACGCGCTAGCTGAAACTGCTAATCGTGTGGAGGTCGCCTACCAGGGCGCCCATATTACTCTAGCCGGTCTCGACCTAGCCAGGGAGGCGCTTAGCCAGATTGTGGCAACAGCGCTCGGCAGCACCCGGCTGTTTAACCACTGGGTGGCGACAGCGGTGCTAGGAGAGGGGGTACCAGACGCCGACATCATCCGGAACGCGCGTGCTCGGGAGACGGTAAATCCTTGGAGCACGGCAGAGGTATTTGCCCAAACAATTGAGAATCTTGTTGCTGTCCTTTTGCAAGAGTCGAGAGGGTACGCAGACAGGTTCTTTATCACCACACAGCCTTTCGGGGTATACTCAAGGCTTGATACACCGAGGCCGGAAACCACCAGTGCGTGGGGTCCGGAGGTGGAAATTGTCACGGGGGTCGAGAAGACGCCTGAAGACGTCCATTTCGAGTGGACAGACAAGCCAGAGGGCTCCGTAAAGCGCTCTGCCCAGGAGATAAACCAGGGCGACGGCACTACCGCAACCTACGAGGAAAGGCAGCGAGCTGATCTGCATTTCCCTCGTGAGGTGACTCACGAGTACGACCGTTACGGCCGAGGCGAGCAGAACGAGCTGGTCGGCGGCGGTAAACGGTGGGTGCGCGACCTTGCTTGGCATCGCAACCCAGGTGAGACTCAACATCCAGTCGAACGCAAGGAGGACGGGCGACCTGTGACCTGCGTTCTAGGAGAGTTTAATCCAAGCCTCCAGATAGTCGCAGCGGCAGCAGCAGCCACACCGGTTGCTGAGGGTGTTGAGGAGCGACCAGACCGTGAGGAGGGGCAGGCGAGTGCAAGCCAGGAGGCGGCCTCGTCTGGAGTAAGTGCGTGAGCCTGAGGGAGTTCCAGCAGCCATATCGGCGTGTGTTTTCTGTGGTATTCTATAATGCTTCGTAACACGCGCGGGGGCGGCAGCGGGAGCGGGGCAGTGTCGCGTCTGCGTGCCACAATCTCCGGCGCCACCATGGCGGCTGGCCACTCAGCTTAATTTGGTAAAACCCAAATGAGCTGAGCTGATGTGCCTGCCTTAACTGCATGCCCTGTGGGGTGGGCGAGGACCTGTCCCATGATTAAAGAAAGGAGGGCTCTCAGCCGAGGACAAGGAACTGTCCCTCGTGCCTGATAACCACCTTATTGCCTCCCCTGCTATAGAATAATGCTTTCAAAACACACACTTTGCACAGTCTGATGATGAAGCCGCACATGCGGAGTTTATTGAGAAAGTTAATACAATTACAACACGTTGATAGTCTCAATATCGATGCACTCCATGCTCACGAGCCCGCAGTTAGGCAGCGCTCCATGACATGCTACCGGCCTTGCTCCCAAGGAAAGGGAGAAACACGAAGGCCACTAACGAGAGACTCGAAGAGACTACACGCTGCGTGAGAGTCCTCTTCGACTATGAACCAAACCATTCGTCATGCCACACGCATGACACACGCCACACTTGTCAGTCCAGCCAGGAATGCCAAAACTATCTTGCTGCCTGAACCATGCGAATAGAAACCGCATTCCAGTTGCCGTCCTGGCTTTCTACCACACATGCCAACAAAAGCAGGAAGGCATCCCGACAAATCTAAATTGCTACCCTGTTGCCGATCTCATCTCCTAGAGGCTCCGGCATTTCTGTCCCTGGGAATGTCCGACATTGAGTCACGTCCAGCAAGGTCGAAGCATAATATCCTTCAGACAATCTGCACGCTCACACCTTGCGTGTGAGTGGCCCAGCAAACATTGCGTCTAATCGTTCCTTTCTAGAAGAAATCCCTTTGTAGGGCTGCCAGCGATTTCGCATTCATTCCAGCGATCTGGCTCCGCACCGCAAATTGTCCTTTTCCATTTTCTGTCCAGTCCTCATAACGTTGACCCGCTATTCTACACCACAAAGACACCTGGCCTGTCAATAGCCTCGGCGCTGTTGAAGTCCAGCAGTCCAGCTTCAGCTCCAGCTGTCCACTAACACGCGTATGATCCTCTCGACGCTGCACACTTGTGCTGCCGTCCGCTCAAGTCAGTGCTGCGCGCCCAGCTGTGCCTGGCCCGGCGCGCGTGCACGTACACTTTCGTCCGCTCTTATGCTGCAAGTGCTAGTGTCCCCCCCGGTCACTAGCCTTTGTCGAAAATGCGTAGAAAACAAATTCCTTGCGCACGTCACCGGTCTTGTGCATAGTGGGCGCCCGGATGACATAGCTCGCGTCCGTGACAGCTGTCGCGTCTGCGTGCCACAATCTCCGGCGCCACCATGGCGGCTGGCCACTCAGCTTAATTTGGTAAAACCCAAATGAGCTGAGCTGATGTGCCTGCCTTAACTGCATGCCCTGTGGGGTGGGCGAGGACCTGTCCCATGATTCCCCCCTCGCTGGCGACCGGCCCCATCACGAAGACAGCGATCGTACCAAGACAAGGGCAGCGGTGACCGCAGTCAAGCTGCGGGAGGTAAACTGCGCAGCGGTGCACACTGGACAAAACCAATCCCCCTCCGGAATGCTGGTGACCACGGGCTGCAAGCACTGCATGTGCCAACCACAGTTACACTGATCACACAATAACATGGACTCCGCCTGATCGACCCGGTGACAAACCTGACACTGGGCGTCCTTGACTCGGCGAGATGTGTGCGGTTGGAGGTCGTGGACCAAATTGGGCAGTGAGCAGGGATCGCTGAGATTGCTGAGGTTGTCTGTCGTACGGCTCCCGTCGGCGCCCTCCAAAATTGCCACTCCCGATGGTTTGATAGCCACAATGCGCAAAATGGTGGGCCCCGCCTCCACATCCAAAGTGTGCTTCAGCTGAGTGCGCAGGAAAACATACTGCCCTGGCCTAAACCGCAGCTGGCGAGCCATGTATGCGCCCCCCGGCGCTGAGCGTAACGCAGGGAGTCCCTGTGCTGAGCAATGAACAAGTTGTTCATCGCGATGGGCATGACCTTCTTAAAAGTCTCTGCCCTGGCCAGCACCTCAACCAAAAATTGCTGAGCGTTGTCGAAGGCCATGGGTTCGGGGTGCGCAACCTGTGCCTCCGTAGGCAAAAGAGGATTACGCCCGAACAGAAGGAAATACGGGGAGAAGGTAGCGAGAGACTCCTGGGGAGACATGCGATAACCCATGGCAATCCATGCCAACTCGCGATCCCACCTGGCCGACTCCGGCACCTGCAGGCTCCACTTGCGCAGCGCCTGCTTGACGGTCTGCACCAATCTCTCAGCCAAACCATTGGCCTGAGGATGCTCCCGAGAAGTGCGACGGTGATCAATAAGACATCCATCCAGCAACTCCTGGAACTCACCCCTGAACTCACCACCCTGGTCCGTGACTACCTCCGCGGGAGCCCCAAACCTGGTGATGATGTCTGCAAAATGCTTCGCTGTGGTAGCGGCATGCTTGTCAGCAATGGGGATCAACTCAACCCATTTGCTAAAGCTCTCCACGCATACCATGACATAGAGGTTGCCGTCAGGGCTCTCCTGAAACGGCCCGCACAGATCGACGTGCCAGCGATAAAACAAGCCCTTGATGGGAAGCGACATCAGCTCCTTGGCACCATGATCTGCGCTAAAGTTAGCCTTGGTTCGAGCACACGGGACACAGCTGGCCACTACCTGGGCCACTGTGTGTCGCATGTTATTCCACCAATAGCTGGTCCGTACGAGGCTGAGCGTGCGATTGCCACCCAAGTGACCATACCGCTCGTGGTACGCCTGCACTATAGCAACGCGCTTGTCAGGCGGTGGGACGACCACCCTACGCTTGCCCAACAGCTTGTACAAAACCCCATCTTCCCAACCATAGGTTGCAGCCCTGTGCTGCACCCTGTTCAACTCCGTCGCCTTCTGAGCAGGAGTCCAATCGACTGGAGTAGGAGTCAAGACAGCACCCTGCACTTTGTTGGGGATCATATACCCACCTGCCCACACTATATTCCAGCCTGACTTTCTTCTTCTTCTTTGTTTTACTTCACAAGGGCTGAGAATTTGATAGATCTGATAAGTTAGATGAATTGCTCTCAATGAGCTGATCAATGTTCATGTGCCATAGTCCTATATTTGGCCATAGATCTCTTGTACCTGAGTTGGTCTAGTAGCATCACTTCCATGCTTGACAAGTGGTGTACTTCTTTGGTAGACAAGTGTCCATTCCATGAGCTGACATGTGTTGGAAGCTCATAGTGACAAGTGTTGCATTCCATTGACTGACAAGTGGATAGACTCATTGGATTACACTTGTCATTCCAAGTAGAAACCATGTGTCACTTTATTAAGCATTAGATGTGGCACATTGTTCAGAGGACATTTGGCAATCAACTGTCATGCCAGCTCATTAGAACCTTTCTAGAATGACCTTGGAATGTTCTAGGAATATACCAGGAATATTCCTGGAATATACTGAGAATATGCTGGGAATATGCTTAGATGTTTCTACAAGCTTCTATGATGACATCAGCATCTGATGTCATCCTTCCTAGCTAGAAAGGTATAAAAAGAAACTGGCTCCTAAGGCCAGGTACCTCTTTTCCTAACCTCTCAGCCTAAGAAATAAAACTCTTTTTCTGGTCTCTCTTCCATTGTCTTCAAGCTCAGTCTTTCATCACCTGCAAGGTGCAAGGGTAACAAGGCCAAGCACAAGGCATTGTGTAAAACCCATTAGTTTCCTCTACCTTTCCAACATGGTATCGGAGGAATCTTCATGAGCTCCAAGAAGACCACCAAGAAACCCAGCCCAGCTACAAGCTCCATGGCAAGCGACGTCGACTACACTCCTATGCTGAATGTGTGCTCCAAGATGGTGCTGAAATTCGATGGCACAAGCCTACGTGGCTGGGAGGAGACCAAGACATCTCTTGAGGGTTTCTGTTCCTTCTATGAGGTTAAGGACGTCCTGCTGGGCACCAGGCAGGACCGCAAGGCTGACCAAGCTGTTGGCCTTGTCATCTCAGCTGCACTT
Source organism: Mesostigma viride (assembly GCA_009746045.1). Classification (NCBI taxonomy): domain Eukaryota; kingdom Viridiplantae; phylum Streptophyta; class Mesostigmatophyceae; order Mesostigmatales; family Mesostigmataceae; genus Mesostigma; species Mesostigma viride. The sequence continues at coordinate 2,490,359 of RPFO01000165.1, read as the reverse complement.
GTGGGAGAAGCGAGGCGCATCCTATCGCTCGTGCCAGACCAATCTGGCAGCAAGCTCTACAAGACGCTGAGGGAGGTCTACGAGCAACAAAAGCTCACCAAGAGTCACCGCATGGACCTCAGGATTCAGCTTCACCGGCTGCAAATGAAGCCTGGGGAGACCATGGGGCAGTATATCCTACGTGGATTGCTGCTGCTGGCGGACTACCGTGCGGTGGGAGGCGTCATGAGCGACCAAGATTTTGCGGCTATCCTCAAGAGCGGCCTGCCTGACCGATATCGCCCTGCCCTGATTTCAGCGCACTTCAAAGAGGAGGACAGCTTGGAGGAGGTCAAGGCTGCGCTGCTGGAGGCGGAGGACATGCTGCTGGGAGGACGGCCTTCTCAAGCTACCAAGGAGGAGCCAGCCCAAGGTCAAGCTTTCCACACTGCCAACAAGGGTGGTGAGAGGAAGCACTGCGCCTACTGCAACAGGAGTGGGCATGCGGAGACCCAGTGCTGGCAAAAGAACTCCCAGCTCAAGCCACGAAGCAAGAACCAAGGACGGCGGGGCAACCAGCGCAGGAGGGGCAACCAAGCGACCAAGAAGGAGTCCTCACCTGGCGGAAGCGTGGCCAACAACACCCAGGAGGCCGCGGAGCTGCCGGAGGGCTTCGTCTTCACCACCATCGCCGAGTCGGCGCCGTCGCAGGAGGCTGCTGCACTCACGCAGTATAGCCCCAAGCCCCCTGCCTGGGTTCTGGACTCCGCTGCAAGCAGCCACATGTCCCCATGCCGCACTGACTTTGTGTCCCTCACCCCCACCACTAGGAACATCGTCGGATCAGGAGGACGTCTTCGCGCGACGGGAGTGGGCACGATTCGGCTCAAACTGCCCAACCAGCATGTGCACCTGAATGGTGCGCTCTTCGTGCCCGGCTTGAGCGCCCGACTGCTATCAGCTGGGCAGCTCGCCAAGGACGGCCACAAAGTCGACCTCACCGAGCAGACAGTGGTGCTGGACAACGAGACGCACAAGATTGCGCTGCAGAACAACATCTACGTGTTACCTGCGGAGCGCGACGAGGCGGCAATGGCTGCCACGGCCATCGAGCGGCCGGCGAGCCTGCTCTGGCACTGGCGTCTTGGGCATGCTGGCGAAGATCGGATCAAGAGGCTGGCCGCCATTCCGGAGTCTAACCTTTTTTCGAGGCGCCTGTCATCGCCTGGCTGCCCATCCTGCCCTGCTGGCTTCATCAAGAGGCGCTCATTTTCGCCTGGACAGCTCCGATCGACTGTTCCCCGAGCCAAGCTTCACAGCGACATTCTCGGGCCGATGCAGCCAGCAATTGGAGGCGCCCGCTACATGCTCGGCTTCACCGACGATGCTACCCGCTGGCGATGGTGCTTTCCGCTTCGACACAAGGACGAGGCTGTTGACGCCCTACAGCAGCTGCTCGCGCGCGAAATTCGCCCCTTCTACAACGGTTCGATTCTTCTCCGGACCGACAACGACGCAGTCTTCACTGGGCAGGCGTGGCGGGCCGTCTGCGCTGAACACCGAGTGCACCAGGAGTTCTCCAGCCCCTACACTCCTGAGCAGAACGGAGTGGCGGAGCGGCTGTGGGGTCTGGCCATGGGCATGACACTGGCAATGCTCACGCATGCCGGTTTGCCCAAAGGATTCTGGGCACTAGCCTTCAATTGCGCGGTTTATATACTTAACCGCCTGCCGTCTAGCTCGAATCCTGGAGGTGCCACGCCACACTTCCTGCTCACCGGTCGCAATGCGGATCTCTCGAATCTTCGAATTTTCGGCTGCCCTGCCTTCTATCGGGTGGAGGGCCCACGTGGCAAGCTGGAGGCCAAGGCTCTGCCTGGAATCTTCGTCGGCTATGATCTGGAATCGCCGGCGTACCTCATTTACCGTCCAGAATCCAAGGATGTCATTCGCCGCCTGCATGTCACCTTCAATGAGGCCTGGCGCAATGGGGCCATGCCAACTCCTGCGCCGCTTCTGGAAAGTTCTGCCGCACTGGAGGAAACTTCACCAACTGATCTTCCGGCTGTAGCAGAAGTTCAGCCAAATTCTCTGGCCGAACCTAGCGGACCGGTCACCCGGTCTCAGGCGAGGTTTCTGGACGCCACCAGAAGGGATATTCCTGAGGAGCTTCGCCACGAGGGAGCGGACGCACCAAGTCCTGATGCAGTCAACGTCCCAAGTCCTAGACCAGTTCCGGAGGCGCTCGACGGTGCTCCAAACTTTTCACAGCCCGTCCTAACTACTGACGACGTCTCCCCAAGTGACGCACGGGAGCTGTCTGCTGGTCCACCGGTCACTGCCACTTCAAGTGCTGCTCGACTGCAAAGTACAATCTCTGCGCTGCGACGTAACCCAGCTGGTAATGTCGCCATGGCAACTGCTGATGAGCTGATGTTTTGCGGTAGCACCCGTGAACCCCTCGCGATGGAGATTACTACCTATGCTCCCCCTGTCACGGTGTCGCCTAAATGGGCTCGTTTTTTTCCGCATTACCAGTCAGTTCGTGATCTTTTTGACACAGTGCATTTTACTGGCAGTGACGTTTCCCTTCCCGTCTCCTTTACTGAGGCTAACAACAGTCCAGAGTGGCGGGCTGCGATGTTGAGCGAAATTAATAGCATTCGTGATCATGCAGTATACTCGCTTGTGAGCCCGCGTACTTTGCCCGCCGGTGCCAAGGTCCTCCCTTCCCGGTGGGTATTTGCTGTCAAGTCCGACGGCCGTCACAAGGCCAGGTTTGTCGTGAAAGGTTTTGCCCAACGTGAAGGTATCGACTTTAATGAAGTCTTTTCCCCCACTGTTCGTGCGTCCACCGTGCGACTTGCTCTTGCTTTAGCTGTCACGTCTGGCTTTACTGTCAAGCAGCTCGATGTCCGAACCGCTTTTCTCTATGCTCCCCTACAGGAGGATGTCTTTGTGCGTCCCCCTACTGGCTTTGAAGAGCGGGATGCCAATGGCGATGTGCTTGTGTGGAAGCTGCACCGCAGCTTGTATGGCATCAAGCAAGCGCCACGCAATTGGCATAAAACGTTCCGTGCACACCTTCTTTCTGACGGCGCCATCCAAAGCCAAATTGATGCGTGCCTGTATTACTACCCTTCGTCTCGTGGTTTCGTGTTCGTGCACGTCGATGACATTCTTGCTGCTCATCCTTCCCCTTCCTGGCTGGCATCCTGGTCTCGCCGTTTGGCTAATACTTTTCAAATCACTGAGTCGGACAATCCCTCTCTTTTCCTCGGTGTTTCCCTTACTATCGACCCTGCGTCTCGTTCCCTTACCATGCACCAACGGCCCTACATTGAAGCTATTGCTGCCCGTTTTGGGCTTTCTACCCCTCACCCTGTGCACACCCCTATAGTGCCTGGTAGTCCCCGTCGCGAGGGGGGAATGTGTGATGCCCCAAACCATCAACTCTTTCAGCAGATTGTTGGTGCTCTCATGTACGCCGCGACATGGACGCGCCCAGACATTGCTTTTGCTGTCAACCAGCTGGCCCAATGCATGCAGGCACCCACGGAGGGCGACTTGGAGCTGGCCAAGCGATTGGTGCGCTACCTTGTCCACACCAAGGACTTGGGACTGCGCTATGGTGGCCAAGGGGGGCTGGAGGGGTGGACGGATGCCGATTGGGGGAACTGCCCTGAGACACGCAGATCTGTCTCTGGCAATGTAGTGATGTTCAGGGGGGCCGCAGTCGAGTGGTGCAGCCGCAAGCAGCACGTTACCGCCCTGTCTTCCTGCGAGGCGGAGTACATTGCTGCTAGCAGCGTAACCCAGCTAGTGCTTCCACTGAGGCACATGTTGGGGGAGCTGGGGCATCCAGTTCAGGGGCCCACGCCTGTCTTCTGCGACAACACAGGCGCCGTGGCACTCGCTCGTGACCCTGTTCATCCCAAGCGCACGAAGCACATTGACGTGCGTTTCCATTTCATCCGGGAGAAGGTGGAGGGGGGACTCATCGCCATGAAGCATTGTCCTGGGGAGGACATGCTTGCTGATCTTCTGACGAAGGCACTTTCACGTGCCAGGTTCACTGCCCTGCGTGGCAAACTCATGTCAACTTAGTCCTTTGTGTTCAGCTGGCTAAGGGGGGTGTTGGGGATCATATACCCACCTGCCCACACTATATTCCAGCCTGACTTTCTTCTTCTTTGTTTTACTTCACAAGGGCTGAGAATTTGATAGATTGATAAGTTAGATGAATTGCTCTCAATGAGCTGATCAATGTTCATGTGCCATAGTCCTATATTTGGCCATAGATCTCTTGTACCTGAGTTGGTCTAGTAGCATCACTTCCATGCTTGACAAGTGGTGTACTTCTTTGGTAGACAAGTGTCCATTCCATGAGCTGACATGTGTTGGAAGCTCATAGTGACAAGTGTTGCATTCCATTGACTGACAAGTGGATAGACTCATTGGATTACACTTGTCATTCCAAGTAGAAACCATGTGTCACTTTATTAAGCATTAGATGTGGCACATTGTTCAGAGGACATTTGGCAATCAACTGTCATGCCAGCTCATTAGAACCTTTCTAGAATGACCTTGGAATGTTCTAGGAATATACCAGGAATATTCCTGGAATATACTGAGAATATGCTGGGAATATGCTTAGATGTTTCTACAAGCTTCTATGATGACATCAGCATCTGATGTCATCCTTCCTAGCTAGAAAGGTATAAAAAGAAACTGGCTCCTAAGGCCAGGTACCTCTTTTCCTAACCTCTCAGCCTAAGAAATAAAACTCTTTTTCTGGTCTCTCTTCCATTGTCTTCAAGCTCAGTCTTTCATCACCTGCAAGGTGCAAGGGTAACAAGGCCAAGCACAAGGCATTGTGTAAAACCCATTAGTTTCCTCTACCTTTCCAACACACTTGCTCCAAAACTCGACCATCTAGCCAGATATCAGCGGTGTAGCAATCAGCAAGAGAGCTACGCGCTAAGAGAGCCTGCACAGCGATCAGCTGCTGCAGAGAAGGATCAATGTCAAAGGACAGAGACCTACCCTCTTCCATAGCGCACACAGCTTTGGATGGCGTGAATGGCGACGGCCGCACCGGGTCGTCGCTGATGCCGAAGTCCGCCACAGAGTACTCGACACTGCGCCACCACGCCTCCTCCTCATCGTCGGCCGCATACCCAGCAGCGTTCACAAAGACCACAGAACCCGACGAGCCCTCGGCACCCATGGCCCGGGCTCCAGTGTGGTCAACAGTGGTAGGCATGGCGTATCGGGATAGCACATCGGCGTTGACATGGTCCTTGCCGGCCCGATGCACAATGGTCATGTGGTACTCCTGGATAATCATGGCCCATCGGGCGAGCTTACCCGTCAGGTTGGTGTTGGTCATTAGCCACTGAAGCGGCTGGTGGTCTGTCACCAGAGTAAACACGCGCCCAACTAAATACGGGCGAAAGTGCTTGATGGCCCACACCACAGCCAGTGCCTCCCCTCATAGGAAGAATACCGGCTCTCCGCTGGGTTGTTGCTGCGACTAGCATAAGCAATAACGTGCTCGCGCCCATCACCATCCTTTTGCGCCAAGACCGCACCCAGTCCTACCTTGGACCAGTCGGTATATAACACAAATGGCAAAGCATAGTCAGGGGCGCGCAGAATCGGGGCCGACGTGAGCTCCTGCTTGATTGTCTCGATGGCGCGTTGCTGTGCGGGACCCCACGCCCACACGCACCCCTTCTTGAGTAACTCGGTCAAGGGCTTCACCTTGCTGCTGAAGTTCTCAATGTAACCTCGGTAATAGCCAGCCAAACCCAAATACGCCCGCACCCCTGAGACATCCGTGGGTACGGCGGCCTGCACAATGGATTCGACCTTGGCGGCATCAGGCGTCCGGCCACCCGGTTGCAGCAAAGTGAGGCCATGGCTGGCCATCTGAGGAATGGTGATGACGGCTTCAGACCCGCTTGCGCATAGCCAGCTGCCGCGTGGACGTCACAGCATCCAGCGACCACTGCGTGCGCATCTTGGCAATGCTCGCCGTTGGCTGGGGCAGCACCGTCCGATGCTTGTCCCACGCCGATGAGCCCGCCGCCCGTACCTCCACCATGCTGACCTCCACCACGCCCGCAGCCGCGGAAGGGTTGAGGCGTGCAGCCCCGGCTGAAGAACTGAAGCATGAGACCGGCACACTGGCCCGCTTCAGGCCAGCCCCATCCCAATCAGGGATGTAAGATGCCTCCTCCGCCCTATAGTCCACCTGAACCATGGCGCGAGCAAGGACATCCACCCCGAGTAGTGCGGAATATCCACACTTGTTGACCACCAGCGCATACGCGGACACGGTGGTCATGCTAGAGGCGCGCAACGGATTGAAAATCACGTTGACTTTAACCGCCGTCATAGCGTACGGCTTACTAGCCGGACCCTGCCAACCTGACACAGACACGGGGCTTTCCACTAAGCCACCGTTCTCGTAGGTCAGGTTCAGCATGGTGGCCAAGTCCGTGCTGATGACTAGCGGCTGAGCACCGCTATCAAGCTTGACTGCGCCAACCAACGGACATGTCACCATGTCGCTCCATACATCTCCACAGGCTCCAACTGCTTGGAACGCCATGGACGGCTCACCATTGGGGTATGGAACCACCGTGGGAACCTGGGGGACTGCACTAGTGCGCTGCTGGCTACTTGTGCTGACCACTCCCGCTTGCACCACGGGCACTGCGGCTTCTACCGGCTGGCGCCCGTAGGTGACGGACTCAGAATTGCGCAAGGTGCGCACATCATGCCCATCTGCGAACAACTGGATCTCGGACACAACCGACCCCAGCCACTCAACCCCCTTCTGCCCGAAGGTGTCGACCACCTGCCGTGCTGAAAACATGGGTACGTCCACAATGAACGGCATTGGGTACACAGGCGCCAATCGCCTACGCTGCTCCAGCCCAGCAGGGTTCGCATGCTCAAAAGCAGATTGCACCCCAGCCAGCGGCATGGAAAAGGACGCGGGCAACTGCCCGGCAGGCAACATGGGTGCCTGCTGAAAAGAAAGCGGGCTGCGTGCCTGCTTGCCTTTGGTAGCCTCCGCAGCGTTGATCTCGACGTCACCCGGCATGGGCGCCCAGAATGGGTCCTCCCGGTACACCGTCTCGAATTGGTTGGGGGGCGCCGTCGCCTCCTCACCATGCTTGATGGCAGCCACCTGGGCTTCCATCGAGTCGGTCTTGCCCGCCATCTCGGCGAAGTGGACCGTCTTGATGCCCGCGGCTGGACACTTGTTCATCAGGTGCCACTTCGTGTCTGCCCCATGCGGCTTCGTGCAGCGGCTTGGACACTCGCGACTAAGGTGCCCATCCTTGTCGCAAAGGAAGCAGCCCGATTTGCGCGCATCCGTCCTAGTACCCGTCTGTGAGGACGTGCCCCCCCAGCTCGCGTCGGGGCGGCAGCGTCTTTGTTGCCGCCAGCGGCGTTACCCTGGGTTGCATCATGCGATGAGGCGTTGCGAGACCCCCCTTGGTTCCTGCTAGCACCGTGGCCGCCTTGCGGGCGCGCTTGTCTTGTGGCAGACGACTCACCCGACTTGGCCTTGGTCAGCGCGTCGACCTTGGCCTGCAGCTCGGCCACCACCGTGCTTACCGAGATCCGGCCTTGCGCGTGTCGTCGCATCATGGCCCTGACCTCAATGCACAGTGACCGCAATCGCCACGGCTGGCCGTTGGGCGGCGTGGGCAGCTCCATCTCCTTGGAGCCTAGCGCTTGCAGCCATTTCTGACACGCCAGCTTTTCGGACCAGTCCTCCACTTCGCCGGCGAACTCCATGAGGCGCTCGTAAGATTGCTCCGGGGTTTCACCCTCGGCTATCTTGAAACTGCGCCACTCACGCTCTGCCTTGATGGTCTCCACCGGGTATTCCTGGCGAAGGAGGCCCCACAGTTCCTCGGCAGGGTCGACACCATACATGATGTTGTCATAGTCGGGCTGGCCACGCCCGTCGAAGCCGAACCACACGTCCGTGTGACGCGTGTACAGCGAGACCTCTCTCCACTGCTCCACCAGCCTAGCCACTCGCCTCAGCGTAAGGCCGTGAAAGAAAAAATGCATGTTGTTCATCACAAACTCATGCATTACAGCGCCTTGCGTAGTCATGTATTGCAGATCAATCCATGACTTGTACGCGTTGTAGGCCTGCGCCAGCGTGGCCAGATTGCCGGTTGTGGAGAACTTCTCGCGCATGTCCACCCGTGGTAGGGTGGGCATCTTCGCGCCTTCCGGTATGAGGCGCACCCTTTGCGGGTACTGCACCCCATCGGCATCCTCCGGCGGTCGCTGAGCTGCGCGTCCCTGCGCCAGCGTGCTTGGTCGTGCTGCCTCCCGTACTCGGAAAGCCAGCGGCGTGGTTATGTCCTCCATGGGCGGAATGCGCCCGATTGGCACACTTGACCACCGTGCAGTCGACCCGCCGGTCAGCGCCCCACCGCCTCGCCCAAACGGAATTGAGGCCCCGCCTGGCAGCATGCGTCCTGGTGCACCCCTGTGTGGGTCCATCGCGCGCGCCAGCCCTGCCCCGTTCTCCTCGTGCAATCCGTCTCGCGCTTGATCGAAAGGCAGGCGCCTGGGCGCCAGCGTATACTCGCCCCGTGGCTGACCATCCGCCTCACCAAGCAAGTCGTGTTGGGTTAGCGACCCAGCCAAAACCCCCGGTTCCATCGAAGCCCTTCCCGCCGCATTACCTGAGGTTGGCGGCTGGTCCCGCTCCCTCGGCTCCGCGGCAACACCACTGGGGCCCGGCATCGATGCCTGCCCGTCCCATCGTGTGGACTGCAGATGACGACCCTCTACGGCCACCAATCTGTCGGTCACTTCCCGCATCTGCATCGCCTGCAATTGCTGCTGCAACTGTTGCGACTGTTGCTGCATCTGCGCTTGCATCTGCGCGAACAGCGCCACCATACTCAGCGGCGCTTCTTGGTCGCGACTCTCACCCACTGCGGGTACGGCGGGAGGAATCCCGCCATTCGACCCCGGAGCGGACGTGTCGGCATCTGCTCTATTTGCATCTGCCATGGCTCGAGTCTGCGCTCGCGTCAGTGGCATGCACCAGCTGACCGATGGGCAAAACAAGAACCAACAAGCCTAGGTTTCGCTGAGAAGAAGCAACAACCAAAGGCTTTATAACAGGTGTCAAGGATAACGACTCGACTAGCCTGCCAGAAAAAGACAAGAGCCAGCAAATTCTGGCTAGTTCTATTTTCTTAAAATCTGTCTCAAGACACTTCCTTTACAAACTGTCAGCCAGGCCGTTCCCTGTACTGCTGATGGTTGCTAAACACTAAAGCCAACGTCTTGGCTTCGAACAGAAGGAAGCAGACTACCGGGTAGTCTCTTCGAGTAAAGAAAGGAGGGCTCTCAGCCGAGGACAAGGAACTGTCCCTCGTGCCTGATAACCACCTTATTGCCTCCCCTGCTATAGAATAATGCTTTCAAAACACACACTTTGCACAGTCTGATGATGAAGCCGCACATGCGGAGTTTATTGAGAAAGTTAATACAATTACAACACGTTGATAGTCTCAATATCGATGCACTCCATGCTCACGAGCCCGCAGTTAGGCAGCGCTCCATGAAGCCTTGCTCCCAAGGAAAGGGAGAAACACGAAGGCCACTAACGAGAGACTCGAAGAGACTACACGCTGCGTGAGAGTCCTCTTCGACTATGAACCAAACCATTCGTCATGCCACACGCATGACACACGCCACACTTGTCAGTCCAGCCAGGAATGCCAAAACTATCTTGCTGCCTGAACCATGCGAATAGAAACCGCATTCCAGTTGCCGTCCTGGCTTTCTACCACACATGCCAACAAAAGCAGGAAGGCATCCCGACAAATCTAAATTGCTACCCTGTTGCCGATCTCATCTCCTAGAGGCTCCGGCATTTCTGTCCCTGGGAATGTCCGACATTGAGTCACGTCCAGCAAGGTCGAAGCATAATATCCTTCAGACAATCTGCACGCTCACACCTTGCGTGTGAGTGGCCCAGCAAACATTGCGTCTAATCGTTCCTTTCTAGAAGAAATCCCTTTGTAGGGCTGCCAGCGATTTCGCATTCATTCCAGCGATCTGGCTCCGCACCGCAAATTGTCCTTTTCCATTTTCTGTCCAGTCCTCATAACGTTGACCCGCTATTCTACACCACAAAGACACCTGGCCTGTCAATAGCCTCGGCGCTGTTGAAGTCCAGCAGTCCAGCTTCAGCTCCAGTTAGACGAAACCAGCCCAGAGCGTGTGAGCTCTTGGTCTTTCACGCAAAGCTTGAGCCAATTGCTGGAGACAGCAATCCTTAGCCCAAACACCAAGCCACACCTTGTTGGTCACTTCCACGTTCAAGTGGGCAACCAGAGCGCGTGCTTCCGAGATAGCTTGGCCATCCCCATGACCAAGCTATATGCCTCTTTGTTGCTCCTCGTTCCCATCGGTGTGACGAGGCATGTTGCAGGCTTGCTAGCAAATCCTCAACGTCCACTGGCATCCTTGCAGAGCCAGGACGAACTGGATTTACCTAGCTACCTGCAACCTAGGAAGTACAGGACCTGTCACAAGCCTGCAAGACCTAGTATCCTTGCAGCCTTGCGCCAGTTCCAGTACCCCACCAGTCGCAGGCTGCTGCCCCTCCTGGTCTACGTGGACCACAGTCACGTGATAGTCAGGCTAAGCCTGTGCAGGCACGGCCTGCCACGTGTCCTGTCCACTACCCAGAAGGTTGCACCCTCGCTGACCGCGGACGGCTAGGACTTCGGGACCTCATATCTTTCTTGTCCCTTGTCTGTTTCAGGCGGTCAGCACGGCGTTGGAAAGGTCTTTCCAAACTGCATCCACTTAGCATATTGGTTGCCCAAAATGCTAACTCCAACCCTTTCTTCTTTTGGAGCTGGACCAGCTTGAAACAACCTAGCCTAGCTTGTGCCCACTCAGCCACAGATCGCTTGGTCCCTTGAGGTTGATCAGACCTGTCAGGGCCCAGGTTCCTGCCTTCCTTTTGGGAACACAACATATGTGCCCTTGGAATAGCTTAGGTATGCTGGCCAGTGAATCAGAGGTCACCCCAGGTTATCCCCTGACCCCTTGGTCAGCTCCCAACCTTTCCTTGGGAACTTGGTGTTGGATTAATGTGAAGGTACATTACCTAGCTCAATGGCTGGGATTACAGGATGCCAAGAACGTACTATTGTGAGTTCCTGGTCTTTCACAGTTATCACAGGCGCCCGTTCTTATGGCGCCCGCCTTGGCCAACCTTTCCCTTCTGCTCAAAGAACTCAGGTAGCACCTAGATTAATGCTGTCTCCTTGGGGAGCCCATGTCTTCACTGGGTGTTAAGCCCAGGAGTCATTCACGCCAGGCTGTGGCTCTGCTGGGGAATTGAACCCCACCCCAACCTCCAGGTTTATAGGTGACCTGGAACTTTTCACAAAACAAACATGACAACCAGGTGAACAACATACATGAGAATGACATGATTATGTTTTATTCAAGCATTATATAACCCAGAATGTGGCTCCCTGGCAACCATGTCACATGGTCACACAACCAGGTTCTTTATTAGCAACAGGTTGGAAACAAGCACTAGAAAACATATGTACAGCAACCTGTAAGAACCAGCATTCGGGTTGCCCTTGCATGGCCTAACTGTTTGAGGCCAAAGGCGTCGACTTAAGTCCTGGCGACTCTTCTGAACCCCATGGGGAGGGCCAGGCATTATTCTCAGCTGGTAGGAGTGACATTCCACACCAACTCCTGTCCAGGAGGGTGTACCTAACCCTGAAGGACCAGTTGTCAACCAGCAAGCACCAGTCACCACTTGGCACTTTGGTCAAACAACCCACCGGGGACACCCAAGCTGAAGCAAGGCCTGGTCTCTATGGCTGCCCATGCAAGGGGTCCATGAGCCCACGGAGCAGGGGGTACTGCCGCTCCGCCTTCTCCTCCAGCTTGGTGAGGGCATCTGCAGGGTTATCCACACCAGGCACATGTTCAATGTGAGCTAGGTAGGACATCTCCTTGAGCAACAAGTAGTCAAGGTCCCTGCTCCTGGCTAACTGCCTGTGCACAAACTGCACCATGCCCATGCTATCAGTCCTCACCAGTGTGTGCAGCTGCAACCTACAGGAAGCCACTTGACATAGCTGGTAGAATAGCTCCCTTAAGTAAAGAGCAGTATGCAGCCCTTCACAGATTGCCCTGCACTCAGCAATATCACTGCTGGGTGTAACCCTGTTTTGCAACCGACTGTACCAGGTAACAAGTGAGGTGTGATCTTGCTCCAGGGTGACTACTGCTGCTGCCCTGCCCCTGACTTCAGTGACCTTCCTATTGTCCATAGAACTGTCAACATAAAGGATCATGTCAAGGGGCTTGTACAAATCTACAGGACCCAGTATAAGAGGGGGAGACATCATGACAGCCTGCACCACACTCTCAGCCCCCACCTCAACCAGCTGGGAGTCAGTGAGCCGACTCAAAACCAGCAGGTCAGGGGCACATATACTTGCAAGCCATGCCAGCATGCCCCTGATGGTAGCACACCTAGCCTGCGTGATGGGCTCCTGCAATGCATCTACAATCTGCTGTGGGTAGTCCTTACCACCCTCCATCCTGATGAACCACGAGCCCTTGGCTTGGAACAACGTAGCCTGCATGCCACAGAAGACCATAGGCTCATTCTCCACCATGTGCTGTATCTTACCCAGCTCAAACCGCTTCTGGATCTTGGCCAAAACAGCCTCAACCCAGTCTGGTGGACCTATAAGATGCAGGTCATCACCATGCAGTGAGGCAAAGACAGGAAGGCCATTGTGGGACCCTTGGAACAAACAGGGATCCACTGGAGACACAGAAAACCCACAAGTATTCTTCAAGAATTTCTCTAGGCTCTTTCTCCAGATAATGGGACTGGACCTGAGACCTTCCAACCCTTTCAGAATTCTCAGGTACCTGGCCTTTATCTCTGCTCTCCATACAGCAGGTACAGTCACAAAGAAAGGAGGGATATCTCTCCAAGTCTGCCTAGCCTGATCTTGGTCACCCTTGAGAAAAGCCCTCTTGAAATCAATCAGCACAGAGCTATAGGGCACACCCTTGACCAGAAAAGACAGAAATATACACAGCAGAATCCTCCACGTGTCATGCAGCATCCCTGGAGTATAGAGCTCCTCATCTAACAACTGGCCAGTGCCATGATACTCGGTTACAACTGGTCTGACATGTGGCACCTGGACACCATCTACCTCCTTGAGCTTGAGGACAAACATCAATCTGAGCAGCTGGTGAACTTCTGGCAGCTCATCCACAGGTTCTGCACAGTTGGAAACTATCCACTCATGCCCAGAAGCAACAAAGCCAAGAGTCCATGCCTTAGCCATCTTGGGGCTTTGCATCATCTCGACTAGCTGGCGCCAGGGAATAGGACTGTGAGCAGCTATCTGATACCTGTTTACCCCTAACTGCCGCGGATCAAAGGTGGTTGGGATTATCAACAGGTCCTCAGCTATGGGCTCCTGACCTTGAGGACCCTCAGCTGGCTGACTCTTAACAGCCTTCACCGCCACTGCAAGACCCTGGGAATAGTGATATCTTTCAAGGGGGAGGCTGCCCCTGCCTTCTAGTGCCAACTTATCAGAGGTCAAAGTAACCCCTGGCATGCACAAGAAATTCTGACCCAGAATGGCAGGCCCCTGATAGCCCTCTACCACACAGAACGTGGTGGGCACCCCTAAGATAGGCACACTCACTTCCCCAAGGATCTTCATGGACACCTTTCCTGAGAAATCAGACACAGCAAGGCAACTGGGATGGGACATCTGTAAGCCTACAGCATCCTCTTCCCTGATGACAGACACCTGTGAGTTGGTATCTACCTCCATTGTAGCTGCCCAGCACGACCCCCACCCCGTGAGCTTGGATACCTTGGGATCATGTTTGCTGCGCATGAGTGCTCGGATGACGTCCGCCATGAGAGGCCCCCGGGCCTTAGGTGGCTGCCCCGTCCCCTCTGGCCTTGTGACAGTTGCTTCAGCAGCCTCCTGCTCGTCATCTTCCAGTAGGGACAGACCATCATCCACCACCAGAGGATTGTTAGCTGCTGCTGCCTGGCTCTGGCCTGGCTCCTCAACCCAACTGGGAGGGCCTGGCCCGTCTGCAGGCCAGATTGCATGTGGCCTTCTCTCCTTGACATGAGCCCAGGACAACCTGTACACGTGCCTTGGATCCTTCTCCAAAGCCACCAGGCAAGATCTGTTAGCTTCCTCCACACGAGTGACAACCCCATCCTGCCACTTCCCCCGCTTGCCTGGAATAGATGGTTCCTTCCACATCCTGACCTTCAGCCCCACCTGAGGCCTCAGCACATTCCAGTTCTTGTCCTTACGTCTCAGCTGGGCAAACAGCCTGTCTGCCTTTCTAAGACTGGCCTGCACCACATTCTCAGGTAGTAAGCTATACTGCAGGGCCAGGGGAGAGACAGCCACACCATCAAAGTAGTAATTAACCCTGTGGTTCAGCTGCTCTTCTATCCCCTTACACCAGGCTGCCCTCTCTAAGGCAGATGCCACAAGTGGCACCGACTTTGCTGCTAGCACCACTGTCTTCACCTCACGTATGGATCTTTCTACAGCCCCTTGCTGCCCATGACTCTCCCTGGGGACTACTACCAGCTTACAAGGCAGCTGGTCCTGATGCTTGAGCAAACAGTCAAACTGCAAGTCTGCCTGCACACTCTTGCATACCCCAAAGCCTGGGATCAGGGCCTTCATACCCAACAACAAGTGATGCTCCTGCATACCAGGTAGAATGTCTATCAGTCTATATCTACTGAACCTGTCCACCCCCACTAATATATACAAGCCCCTGATATGCTGGATATCCATCTGGATGTCGCCACGCTCCCTAGCAGGCTCCCTAGCATGGGACTGGGGTGGGTGAACAGCATTCTCCTGGCAACCACAGTTCTCAGCAGCAGCCTGGCATGCCTCCCACAAAGGTTCCCTACCTAACTTCCAAGCAAACATTGCTGCCTGCCCAGAGTGTCCAAACATGTGATGCAACCTATGGCCAGCCTCAGCATAGCTCAGCACTCTCTCAGTACTGACCTGGCGAGACGTCTGAACCGTGTGTGGGGACACATGATCCACTCCTGAGGTTCCAGGGCTTCCCTGCAGGCCATCCTGACGCCCCAAGCCAGGCCCTGCACCCTGGACCGCTCCAGGCCCTTCCAGCAAGGTCCTTTGGCCTTCCAGGCCAGCACCTGCTGGAGACCCACCACCTGCATGAGGCATAGGGGATTCAGCTGCAGCATTATTATTGCAATCCAGTGGAAGAACAACATCCTTACACCCTTGGTGCTGCACAAGGGGCACACCCCCATCCTTATGTACATTCAGCACACCTTCCCCAAGGGGTGATTGACTATTTACAGGGGATGATGTAGCTAGTCACTGCTGCCCAGACTGGCCCCCTGCCCCAGCAGGCTTGGCCTTCCTGTCAGGGCACTCACGACGCCAGTGACCTTCCTTGCCACACACAAAGCATGCTCCACCCTTCTTTCCAGACCCAGCCCCACCCTTGCCAGGCTTCCCCTGGCCTCCCTGAGGCTGCCCACCCTGCTTGCCCTGATTGCCTTGAGCTTGGCTCTTGCCTTGCCCTTGGCCACCCTTGCCCTGCTGACCACCAGCTTGCTGGCTCCCAACCCCTCCTTGGGAACCTGCACCCTTGCCACCCTGAGCCCCATTCCTCTGGCGCCTGAAGCGCCTACGCTTGTTAGGCCTTGCCCCACCACGGGCTGGGTACCCGGGGACATCACCTTGGGCCTGTGCAGCGGAGGTGGCATTGCTGCCGTGGGACTGAATGGCTTTGCAGGCAGGGTCTGGCTTCCTGATACTAAGGATAACCAGCTCTAGAGCACGCAAGGTCCCATCTGTCTGGTTCAGAAACATGCGGGCACTGTTCCTCCCATCCACACTCAACCCCATTCGGTCCAGGAAATAGTCTGCCAAGGCTCTATCTGTGACCAGGAAGCCATACTTGGCCCCCTTGTCTCTGATACGGTTGAGCCTGGCCCACTCCTCTGCAACAGGGCCAATGATCTCGAACGTGTCATACTGGTGTTTATAGTAGTTTGTGAGGTTCAAAACCTTGTCTGAAAACTCCTCCCTCAGTCCATCCAGGAACTGTGCCCAGGTTAGCTTGTCCTTCACAGCCACCCTAGTCTTCTCACGCACACGTTCAGAGGAATCCCGGTTGCATGTTGAGGAATGAAAGACTTGCACCAGATTCACGGTGGGATCCACAGAGAGCACCACCAGCTCCATGTCCTCAAGCCATTTATCTAGTGCTTCCTGCGCTAATGGTGGACAGAGAGGCTTTTGGCCATTCATGACGGACACGGCGCTCATGTGAGGCCTCGACCCCGGTAACGCCCTAACTGTCTCAGCCACAGGGGGCGTCACAGCAGCGACACCAGTCACAGCGGGCGTCACAGTTACGACACCACTTGGGCCAGCAGGGTTGGGGGAGGGCACGTCTACATGACGACGCTTACCATTATCGTCAGAGGACAAGTCCCTCTTACGTTTCTCCAGCGTTGGTTGTCCGTCAGCCACCAGCACAGCATCTGAAGGCCACCCCGCCCGCGCCCGCTTGGCCTCCTCCATCGCCTCCTCATGTTTGCGCTTTCCTCCCGGCCTCTTGCTCCCGTCACCGTTGCTAGCAGGGATTGCTTCCCCCGCCATGGGCTCCTTCTCCTTTCGCATCACCTGGCCCGTTTCCACAGGCCTCTCCTCCTCGCCTTTGTCGCCGTCGCCGGCCTTCCCACGAGGCATTATATTATGTACAAAGCGACACTGCAACACGCAAGGGTATGCAAAAGAAGACAGGACTTCAAGCGTCGGGCAGTTCCTCTGCCTCGCGCTCTGCCTCAGCAGCGGCTTCTCTCTCCCGCTCTTCAGCAGTGACAGCCACCGGCGTCCTCACCCGAGGAATAGCTCGCACCTCCTCCTCAGAATAAGGTCCAAGAAGGCGACTGACGGGCCTCCCGTCTGTGGTTTGGTCAAACGGCACACTCCTCTCGTTAGGGCGCCTGCCCCACACCACGTTACGCACCCAGCGTCCTCCTCCACCTCGTCGCTCGTTGTATGCCCCAAGGCCGAAGGTGCTGTAGTCGTGCAACGGCTCCGGCGGGATGTGATAATCTGCACGTTGCCGCTCGGAGAACCCTGCTGCAGAACCGTCTCCCTCGTCCAACTGCTGGGACGAGCGTACAATAACTCCCGGCGGGCGGTCGACGAACTCGTCGTGCACTGCCTGTGGGGACAGCTCCCGACCTGTGACGATTTCCACCGACGGACCGTATGCACCGGGGGCTCCAACAACACGAGGGGTGTCTAATGTGGACCAGATGCCGGCAGGACGCGTGGTGATAAGCCACCGATCTGCGTGGCCTCGCGACTCTTGAAGCAAAATGTTAACAAGGTGCTCACAGGTTTGAGCAACTACTTCTTGCGAGGACCAGGGGCTGTCCTGCTCACGCACTTGCGCGTCACGCACGAGATGTGAAGCGTTCGTCCCCTCACCGAGGGAACTCGTCGCGACCCAATGGTTGAATAACCGGGTGGCACCAAGGCTGATGGCGACTAACTGTCCCAACGCCTCTCGAGCAAGATCCAAACCGTGCAGCGTAACGTGACCACCTTGATAGGCGATCTCAAGGCTGTAGATAAGCGCAGCAACCTCGTCTCTCAGCGCAATCAAGCGCTCCACCGTCACACGACTCGTCTCCCCCGGAGAAGTCGTGGCCCGCACACGCATCACAACAGGGTCGTTGGCAGACGGCCCTTCCGAGTTGCCGAAAACAGCTACCCAGCCTCCCCGCGCCAAGCCTCTCGCCAAATGCGCAGCTTGCACAAACGTGGACGCGGTTTCTGGCTGGCTGTATGGATGCAGGGGTCCTTCTGCCTCCTGCCGCGGCACTGCAGCTTCTTGGCTTGGCGATTGCGTAAGCGCCGGAATTTCTTCCGACATGAAATGCGCCGCGGAACCAATAGTACGAGTTAGACGAAACCAGCCCAGAGCGTGTGAGCTCTTGGTCTTTCACGCAAAGCTTGAGCCAATTGCTGGAGACAGCAATCCTTAGCCCAAACACCAAGCCACACCTTGTTGGTCACTTCCACGTTCAAGTGGGCAACCAGAGCGCGTGCTTCCGAGATAGCTTGGCCATCCCCATGACCAAGCTATATGCCTCTTTGTTGCTCCTCGTTCCCATCGGTGTGACGAGGCATGTTGCAGGCTTGCTAGCAAATCCTCAACGTCCACTGGCATCCTTGCAGAGCCAGGACGAACTGGATTTACCTAGCTACCTGCAACCTAGGAAGTACAGGACCTGTCACAAGCCTGCAAGACCTAGTATCCTTGCAGCCTTGCGCCAGTTCCAGTACCCCACCAGTCGCAGGCTGCTGCCCCTCCTGGTCTACGTGGACCACAGTCACGTGATAGTCAGGCTAAGCCTGTGCAGGCACGGCCTGCCACGTGTCCTGTCCACTACCCAGAAGGTTGCACCCTCGCTGACCGCGGACGGCTAGGACTTCGGGACCTCATATCTTTCTTGTCCCTTGTCTGTTTCAGGCGGTCAGCACGGCGTTGGAAAGGTCTTTCCAAACTGCATCCACTTAGCATATTGGTTGCCCAAAATGCTAACTGCTCCAGCTGTCCACTAACACGCGTATGATCCTCTCGACGCTGCACACTTGTGCTGCCGTCCGCTCAAGTCAGTGCTGCGCGCCCAGCTGTGCCTGGCCCGGCGCGCGTGCACGTACACTTTCGTCCGCTCTTATGCTGCAAGTGCTAGTGTCCCCCCCCGGTCACTAGCCTTTGTCGAAAATGCGTAGAAAACAAATTCCTTGCGCACGTCACCGGTCTTGTGCATAGTGGGCGCCCGGATGACATAGCTCGCGTCCGTGACAGCAGGAGCGGGGGATGGCGGGGGTGAGGCAAGGGCAGACACGGGAGGCCCCGCCAACGTCGTGCCAGAGGGACAGGCGATCCCAACGGCAGAGGGCGTCAATGGCAGGAGGGCTTCCAACCGGAAGAGGAAAGAGGTGGCACAAGGGGAGGAGCGTGCAGGGTGGCCAACCGACGGCGTGGTGCTGACGGGGGAGGGCCAGAACGATGCTGAACGTCAAGCACCTGGTAAGAGACCATGTGTGCCTGCGTCTGGTGTTCCTGCAGCTAATGTTCCTGCGCCATTAGCACCTGTAGGAGCTGCTGTCATTGGCAGTGACCCTCGTGCTTTGCCTGGGACTAGACCTCATATGAGTGCTGTGGCTGTGATGAATGGCCAGAAGCCTCTCAAGCCTCCTGTGGGACAGGAAGAGCTAGACAAGTGGTTGGAGGATATGGAGCTAGTTTCATGCTCTGTAGATCCCACTGTCAACCTTGTGCAGGTATTCCACACATCCACGACTAATAGGGATTCCAGTGAGCGTGTGAGGGACAAGGCTAGGCAAGCTGTCAAGGACAAGCTGACTTGGTCTCAGTTCCTAGAGGGCCTACGTCAGGAGTTCTCTGATAAGGTACTCAACCTCACTAATCACTATAAGCTCAGCTATGATACCTTTGAGATCAAGGGCACGGTAGCTGAGGAGCTGCAGCGGCTCACACGCATCAGGGAGAAGGGGGCCAAGCATGGCTTCAATCTGACTGACAGAGCAGTGGCAGATTACTTCCTGGATCGCATGGGGCTGAGTGTGGATGGGAGAAATGCAGCTAGGATGTTTGCTGATCAGACAGATGGGACGTGGACAGCCTTGCAAAAGGTTATATTTAACATCCGTCCATCTGACAATGCTGCTTGCAAGGCAATCCAGGTGACTGGTGCCCCTTCAGCCTCCGCTCATCAGGTCCATGGTGATGCCCCTGGGCAGGGTGCTCAGGTAGATCCCAGGCCTAGTAGGCGTCAGAGGGCTAACAGGCGCAGGCAGAATGGTAACCAGGGTGGCAAGGGCCAGCAGCAGGGATCCAAAGGCAAGGGTCAGCAGCAGGCTGGTGGTCACCAGGGTGGTCAGCAGAACAAGGGTGGCCAAGGGCAAGGCAAGAGCCAGGGCCAGGGCACCCAGGCCAGTCAGAGCAGCCAGAACCAGGGTGGCCTGAAGAAGGCTGCTGCTGGGAAGGATGACAAGTGCTTTGGATGTGGCAGGACGGGTCATTGGCGACGTGACTGCCCAGACCAGGCCAAGTCTGCTGGAGCAGGCTCTGGCCAGGGGGTAAGCCATGACTTGAGATGTTGTCCCCTGTAAATAGTCAATCACCCCTAGTGGGACGAACAGTTGTACATAGTAATGGGGGTGTCCCTCTTGTGCAGCAGCAAGGGGTTGGGAATGATGAGGTGCTTCCACTCAATGATTGCAATAACGCTGCTGCAGCAGTGGAATTCCCTGTGCCTGTGGCAGGTGCAGGGTCTCCAGTTGTGGGGTTGACTCTGGGAGTCAAGCCGCCAGACTGGAAGGACCTGCAGCTTCTGTGGGAACCGGGGCTGGCTCTGGGAGCCGAGCTACCTTGGAGGAGGTCCCTGGAGCAAGAGAACAGCAGGTGGGTCGTGCTATCCCAAGCACACAGTCTTTGTCACGTTCCTCTCTGTGCAGCCAGGCTGACAGGGGGTTGAGCTATGCTCAGGCTGGAAACACTCTACACCATATCTTTGGCCACTCTAAGCAGGCAGAGATGTTTGCTTGGAAGATTGGCAAGGAGCCTTTGCTAGAGGCCTGCAGTGCAGCTGCTCAGAATTGTGTCTGTCAGGAGAATGCTGTTCGCCTCCCACAGTCCCATGCCAGAGAACCTGCTAGAGAGCGGGGGGATATCCAGGTGGACATCCAACACATCAGGGGCATGTATCTGTTGGTGGGGGTGGATAGGTTTAGCAGATATAGGTTGCTGACCATTCTTCCTGGAATGCAGGAGCATCAGCTGTTGATGGGTCTCCAGTCTTTGTTGCCAGGCTTTGGGGTGTACACCAAGGTGCAAGCTGACTTGCAGTTTGACTGCTTGATCAAGCTGGCTGACCAGCTTCCTTGTAAGTTGGTAGTGGTCCCTAGGGAATCCCATGGGCAGCAGGGAGCTGTAGAGAGATCTATACGTGAAGTAAAAACAGTGGTGCTAGCAGCTAGGAGTGTGCCTGTTGTGGCATCAGCTCTAGAGCGAGCAGCTTGGTGTAAGGGGATTGAGGAGCAGCTTAACCACAGGGTAACCTATTACTATGATGGTGTGGCAGTCTCTCCCCTGGCATTGCAGTTTGGTATGCTATCACAGGACGTGGTGGCAGCCTGCCTGAAGAAGGCAGACAGGGTGTTTTCCAGATTGAGGCGTAAGGACAAGGGTTGGAAAATGCTGAGGCCCCAGGTGGGACTGAGGGTCAGGATGTGGAAGGAACCGTCATTACCAGGCAAGCGTGGCAAGTGGCAAGATGGGCAGGTTACCCATGTTGAGAAGCTAACCATTCTTGTCTGGTGGCTTTGGAGAGTAATCCCAAGCACGTGTACAGGCTATCCTGGGCTCACGTCAAGGAGAGAAGGCCAACTGCAATCTGGCCTGAAGACGGCCCTGATCCTCCCTTGGAGGGAGATGAGCAGGATGAGAGCCAGGCAGCAGATGCTAACCCGCCATGCTTGGACTATGGTCTGTCCTGGATGGATGAGGGTGAGCAGGAGTCTGCTGAGACGTCTGTCACAAGGCCAGAGGTGGCCAGGGCTGCACCACAGTCCAGGGGGCTGCTTATGGCGGACATCATTCGAGCTCTGCAGAACAGCAAGCGTGATCCCAAGGTATCTAAGCTCACGGGATGGGGGTCATGTGGGGCACCAGCACTAGAGGTGGATACCAACTCACAGGTGTCCATTCTAAGGGTAGAGGATGCTGCAGGCTTGCAGTGGTCATCCCCTAGCTGCCTAGCTGTGTCTGATTTCTCTGGAATGTGTCCATGAAGATCTTGGGAGAAGTGAGTGTGCCTATCCTGGGGGTGCCCACCACGTTCAGTGTGGTTGAAGGGTATCAGGGGCCTGCCATTCTAGGACAGAACTTCTTGTGCTTACCAGGGGTGAGGATATCCTCTGAGGAGCTAGCATTAGAAGGGCAGGGCCGCCTTCCCTTGCAGAGATATCGCTACTCCCAGGGTCTTAGTGTGGCTGTAAGGGCTGTGAGGGGTCTAGAGGCAGAGGGTCCTGATACAAAGGAGCCCATTGCTGGGGACCTGCTGATCCTCCCTACTACGTTTGACCCACGTGAGTTGGGTGTGCAGAGGTACCAGATCCCAGGAACGAGTCCTGTACCTTGGCGCAAGCTAGTGGAGATGATGCAAAGCCCCAAGATGGCTAAGGCATGGACTCTTGGCTTTGTTGCTTCTGGGCATGAGTGGATAGTTGCCAACTGTGCAGAACCTGTGGATGTCCTCCCGAGGATCACCAGCTGCTCAGATTGATGTTTGTCCTCAAGCTCAAGGAAGTAGATGGCGTGCAGGTGCCACATGTTAGACCAGTTGTGACTGAGTACCATGGCACTGGACAGTTAGCAGATGAGGAGCTTTACACACCAGGGATGCTGCATGATACATGGAGGATTTTGTTGTGCATTTATTTGTCTTTTCTGCAGAAGGGGATACCCTATAGCTCTGTGTTGGTAGATTTCAAGAGGGCTTTTCTTAAGGGTGATCAGCAGGAAGCACAGGATACTTGGCGCACAATACCCCCTTTCTTTGTTAAGGTGCCTGCAGTGTGGAGGGCAGAGCTGAAGACGAGGTATTGAGGATTCTCAAAGGCGTGGAAGGCCTTAGATCGAGTCCCATCATCTGGAGGAAGAGCTTGGAGAAGTACCTCAGGTCTGTCTGTGGTCTCTCAGTCTCTCCAGTTGATCCTTGTCTGTTTCAGGGTAGCTATGAGGGGCTGCCAGCGTTTGCCTCCCTGCATGGTGATGATCTGCATCTCCTGGGCCATCCCACTTGGCAAGAGTTGACTCTGGCCAGGATCCAGAAACGGTTTGAACTGGGTAAGATCCAGTACATGGTTGAGAATGAGCCCATGGTGTTTTGTGGAATGCAGGCGACCTTGGTCCAACAGCAGGGTACATGGTCCATCCAGCTGGAGGGTGGTAAGGATTATCCTCAGCAGATCATAGATGCCTTGCAGGAGCCCATCACCCAGGCCAGATGTGCAACAATACGAGGTATGTTGGCATGGCTGGCCAGCATTTGTGCTCCTGACCTGTTGGTATTGAGTCGGTTGACCGATTCCCAACTGGTGGAGGTGGGTGCTGAGAGAGTGGTAGAGGCTGTTCGCATGTCTCCCCCTCTCATGCTGGGTCCTTTGGATTTATACAGGCCTTTTGACATGATGCTCTATGTGGACAGTTCTATGGATAGTAGGAAGGTCACAGAGGTCAGGGGCCGTGCAGCAGCATTAATATCCCTGGTGCAGGAACAGTCCTCTCTGGTCTGCTGGTACAGTCGGTTGCAGAACAGGGTAACTCCCAGCAGTGACATTGCTGAGTGCAGGGCAATCTGTGAAGGGCTTCATACTGCTCTTTACTTGAGGGAGCTATTTTACCAGCTATGTCAAGTGGCTTCCTGTCGATTGCAGATGCACACACTGGTAAGAACTGACAGCATGGGCATGGTGCAGTTTGTGCACAGGCAGCTGGCCAGGAGCAGGGACCTTGATTACTTGTTGCTCAAGGAAATGTCTTGCTTAGCTAACATTGAACATGTGGCTGGCGTGGACAACCCTGCAGATGCTCTCACCAAGCTGGAGGAGAAGGCTGAGCTGCAATACCCTTTGCTTCGTGGGCTCATGTGTTGAAAGAACTAATGGGTTTGCCTTCTACAATGCTTGTGATTGGAACCCAAATGTGCCTGTCCTTGCAGGTACAGGCTATGGAGGATGGAAGCAAAGAGACAGAGACTCAGTTTGAGGCAGAATGATAGTGAGGAGTACCTTAGGCAAGGCTCCTCAGTTGTTTTATTAACTCGAGGAAAAAACACAGGCAGAAAACTGGAATGACCTGATTGGCTGGCTAGGAATGTGCCTAGGAATATTCTCATGTAATACTCAGGCCACCAATCAGGTTAGGTCAGTGTACAGGCTACCAATCAGATCTAGACAAGAATAAATCTTATCTTGTAACTGCTGTACAGTCTTATCTTGTAACTGATGTACAGCCTTAACTTGTAACTGCTGCACAGTAATCTAACTATTTAATAAAAGATCTCTCTATGTGTGATCTGATGATGATGAAGTAAATCTGGCGTGAACATATCAGCGCCACATCTGACATGCACAGTGTACATGTCAATCAGTCAGCTGTCCTGTCATAGATTCTCATCTGACATGTCATAGGTCAGCTGACATAGACAGATTTGTCAGCTGCCTATAAGGATCCACTTGGCATAGGTACTAATCCCTGATTACTAAAACTGGCCACAACTTTCTCATTTGTGGGCCAAATCCAACGGGATAAAGAACAGTGGCTCCTGTACAAGAGCCTCTATCTATCTAGCCAGGTCAGGTGGGTACAAATACAAGGACCATGTCCTTGACACCCCCCTTACAACACATGACCTTGCTCTAGTGCTATCCTGTCAAGTATAACACTTAGAGGAAAAGCTCTCAGCCATAGCTAAGTCAAGCCTTGACCAAACATAGGACTCTAGAATTAAATTCAGTACTCACTATCAAGGTGACATTTGGGTACAACCTTGACACCCCCCTTACCCACATGGCACCAAACCAAAAATGGGATGCAACCCAGGCCAGTGGTAAGGATCAAACACTAACTGATCACGGGTAAGTGGGCGAAAAACATCCACCCCCCTCGCTAGCAAACACCGTGGTCAAAGTAGTCAAAAGACGATCTCCACGGAAACTGGAAACTGGAACTCCGGACCGGTGACGCGCCGAGTGTCCAACGAAAGCAGCAGGAAAGATTGCCGCATCGCCCAGCAACTAGCATGTGTTGCCAAGTCAAAAACTTCGTTGGGAAGATGCGCTTTGGATCACACCCCCCTCACTCTAGCGTCGCCTGAAAACATGAAGAAGCACACAAAATGCTCTAACACAGGCAAACTCTTAGACAATGCAGGGGACATGATGTATGATTAACGCATAAAACATGTGATTAACGACATAAAGCATCCGACCTACGGCAGAGCACCAACGGTGAACAAGGAGCAGAACACGTAGTCCTGAAACACCTTAATCACACAGGTAACTAACATAAACCGACATAGTCATGGATCTTAGCATTAGCCAACATGAACGAACTGAAAAGACAGCTCTGATTAACCAACGATAGTTGAAAGCGACTAAAAACGGGACATGAAGCGACGACAAAGTCAGGAGCACAAACGCAGGCTATGTACAAAAGACACAACCGCAAACTGCATGAACAAACCTAGCATGCAACGAGAAAGTATGCCCTAAGAATGGGCAACACACACGACATGAAATGAACGTGCAGATTGACCACAAAAAGGGTCAGCAAGAACGGAGACATGGCCAGCAAACCGGCGCTAGCCAAACGTACCAAGATTACAAAGAACTTGGAAAACATACCATTGCTGGTAGAAGAACGTCATGGGGACGATGAACACAGGTGGTCTAGAACTCAAATAACGCATCCCGACGAAGCGCTATGAAAAAGTCTAGCAGAAACAAAACAAGACTATGCGAGATGCATAAGGCCGGAAGGACCCCGCACCTAACAGCACAATAGACCACAAAATATTCGTGTCTAAAGCAATTTTTCACGAACGAAAAACAGTGGCGACTTGAGATCATAGGGGTTAGTTAAGCTAGCTATCAAATTCCCAACGAACGTGACCATAGCGCATCCCCAAAAATCGCCATGAAAATAGCGGAAGCAGGGCTCCCGCACCGACCGCCTTAGTGCTCAAGGCAGCACTTGTGCCGGCAACTTGTTGGCTCAGCACAGTCCCAAATTGACAGGGACACGTGGCAGCCGACGACTCCAGCTCCAGGACTTGGCTCCAGGACTGGGCTTGGACTTGGTGCATCTGGTGGCCTCCCCTCACCAGGAATTCCCCCCGCAGCAAAATCCAAAATGCTGGCGCCCGAGACGCGCCACGCCAAACCCCCACTTGATTCTGGCCAGGGAGCGAAACCGTCACGCAGCAGGCTTGGTGACGTCTGCGTGTTGGCACTAGTAGGCCAAACGATGCCAGGCTGGGGAAGCTCTCCCAGCACGCCACGTAGGTTGACATCCATGGACAACGGCAAGCCAGGTGAGCTCGCCGCTGGAGGGGTCAGGGAAACTGGTGGAGCAGAGTCCACCTGATCTGGCACGAGAGGGCTATAAGTAGTACTGCCCGACGCAGAACTCCAGGAACCGTCCTCCCCGTGTGCCCCAACGACCGGTACTAAGCCGATCCCATTCCTTGCCGTCCCCACCACGCCAAAATCCTGCACAATTGCAGGTTTGTCAGCGGAAAAACCGCCCTTGCCGCCACACGACAGTGGCGACGACACCGGGCGCAGCAAAGCGCCTCGGGAAGAAGCCTGCAGTCCCAAAGGCCGCGAAAAGCCAGGCAGAAAGCCCAGCGTCTTGGACATGGCCGCCACTGGCAGGCCAGCGCTCCACAGCGACCCCAACGGCCGCACGGTCGTGGCCGCCAGCGCCGCCTTCTTGTTGAGAGCAGGTAACACGTAACGTTGTCCCTCTGCTCCATCTTGTGCGCCTTGTTGTCCACCACAGCGATTTCCTGGTTGAAATCCAGCTTGTGGCCAGCCTTCACGAGCGCTCCAACAGAGAGCACCCGAACGGGCAGCTCGGGGACCAGAAGGGCTCCATCCAGTCGGAGCTCGCTCCCCGGCAAATGCACAGAAACTGTGCCAACTCCAGCAGCTTGCAGGTCGCCGCCTGATCCGACGATCTGCCTGTTGTGGGGGATAAGTGACACGAAGTCAGAACGGCACGGGGACATGTGGCTGCTCGCAGCCGAGTCCAGCACCCAGTTGAGTTTGTCGCCCGTATACTGCGTGAGAGCAGCAGCCTCCAGCGGCGTCGACGGCGACTCCTCGGCGATGGTGACCATGCAGAAGCCAGGCGGCAGTTCAGCCGCCTCCTGAGTTGCGTTGGCAGCGGATCCAGCAGGTGCGTTGCGTCCCTTGCTCTGGTTCCCTCGGTTGCCGCCCTTGCCCCCCCTGTGCTGGTTGGGGTACCACCGTGGGGCCTTCTCAGGATGCTCCTTCCAGCAGTCTTTGTCCTTGTGATTTGACAGGCCACAGTGACTGCATTTCTTGGTCCCCCCGTTCCCCTTGCTGTTGGTGTGGTAGGCCTGGCCAGTGCCAGCACTCTCCTTTTTCACCACAGCACGTCCCCCCTTGAGCAGATCCTCCGCCTCCATGAGTGCCCTCTTCACCACAGGTAGTGGGTCCTCCTCGTTGAACCGTACAGACACCAGCGCAGGGCGGTACTCGTCTGTCAGTGCTCCCAGTAGAATGGCAGCAAAATCACGGTCCTGGATGACTCCCCCTGCAGCCTGGTAGTCAGCACGTAGAAGCTCCGCCCTCCTCACAAGCTGTTGCATGGTCTCGTTAGGAAGCTTCTGTAGGCGGTGCAGCTTGCTCCTCAGCTCAAACCTGTGACTCT
Source organism: Mesostigma viride (assembly GCA_009746045.1). Classification (NCBI taxonomy): domain Eukaryota; kingdom Viridiplantae; phylum Streptophyta; class Mesostigmatophyceae; order Mesostigmatales; family Mesostigmataceae; genus Mesostigma; species Mesostigma viride. Next base: position 2,462,687 of record RPFO01000165.1, on the reverse strand, counting down.
TGGTTAGCCTGGTTTGCTCATAGTTCTCCATGAGACACTGCCATGCTTGGCTACCAGTTTTGTTGGCCACAGTGGCCATGAGGCGTGCAGCTTCACCTGTTAGACAGGTGAGCAAAGCTGCCCACAGGGCCTTATCAGCCCTGTCATTCTCCTCAGTGCCCAGCAGGACAGCATCCAAATTGAAAAGACTGACAACAGCCAAAAACAGATTCTTCCACTCCTCCCACTTGCTGTAATCATCACCAGCTGCACCAACAAATTTCTTGCAGCTCTTGGCAACTGTTGAAACAAGAGAGGTGTAGTCAGGCTGTCTGGTAGCAGTTTGGGTGTCTTGATCCTCCATGGTTGATCTGGGTCTGGGTGTTGTCTCTGGGGTAGTCAGATGAATGTCTCTGCTCCTCAAATGCAGGGTAGGCATCAAACCTCCGATACCATGTTGAAAGAACTAATGGGTTTGCCTTCTACAATGCTTGTGATTGGAACCCAAATGTGCCTGTCCTTGCAGGTACAGGCTATGGAGGATGGAAGCAAAGAGACAGAGACTCAGTTTGAGGCAGAATGATAGTGAGGAGTACCTTAGGCAAGGCTCCTCAGTTGTTTTATTAACTCGAGGAAAAAACACAGGCAGAAAACTGGAATGACCTGATTGGCTGGCTAGGAATGTGCCTAGGAATATTCTCATGTAATACTCAGGCCACCAATCAGGTTAGGTCAGTGTACAGGCTACCAATCAGATCTAGACAAGAATAAATCTTATCTTGTAACTGCTGTACAGTCTTATCTTGTAACTGATGTACAGCCTTAACTTGTAACTGCTGCACAGTAATCTAACTATTTAATAAAAGATCTCTCTATGTGTGATCTGATGATGATGAAGTAAATCTGGCGTGAACATATCAGCGCCACATCTGACATGCACAGTGTACATGTCAATCAGTCAGCTGTCCTGTCATAGATTCTCATCTGACATGTCATAGGTCAGCTGACATAGACAGATTTGTCAGCTTCCTATAAGGATCCACTTGGCATAGGTACTAATCCCTGATTACTAAAACTGGCCACAACTTTCTCATTTGTGGGCCAAATCCAACGGGATAAAGAACAGTGGCTCCTGTACAAGAGCCTCTATCTATCTAGCCAGGTCAGGTGGGTACAAATACAAGGACCATGTCCTTGACATCATGGCCTCCAAGGGGGGAGGGCCAGAGTAGACCAAACAGCCTTGCTCTAGGTGGGAGGCATCCCAGTGGGCTGGGCAGCCACGTGGTGGCTGACAGCAGGTCCTTCAGAGTTCAGACACACTCTGCTGGACAGGGGTCAGGGTGGAGTCACTCCCCTGGCTGAGAATTTCGCCTGGCTCTGTCATGGAGCTGCAGAAGAGTCTTAAGGACTTTGTAATGGGCCTTGGGTCTTCATGGAATGGACCCTGCAAGGGCAGCCCAAGTGTTGGCTCTAACAGGTTGCTGTACATTTGTATATATTCTCTGTAACCAACCTGTTGCATGCTAATAAAATCCCTGGTTGTGTGACCATGTTGGACGTGGTTGCCAGGGGCCTCACTATGGGTTATACTTCTTTATAATAAAATATAATCTTGTTATTGTCATGTCTTGTTGTTTGTGATACTCAGTTCCAGGAGCTGATCCAAACCTGGAGGATATGGGGTGGGGTTCGATTCCCCAGCTGACCTCAGCCTGGCATGTATGAATCCTGAGTGAGACTCAGTGAGGACATGGGCTCCCCATGTGTTGGCTAACATTTGTCAGGGCTCTCTCAGTCTTTGGAAGGCTTTAAAAGATAAAGGAGATTCCGTGGCGGGCGCCATTTGAACGGGCGCCTGTGATAACTGGATGACCAGGAACTCACAATAGTACGTTCAAGGACTCCTCTATCCAAACTCCTCTGACTAAGTGAAGACCTAACTTTAATCTACACCAGGTTCCCAAAGAAAGGGTTGGGATGTCATGTGGGTCAGAGGGCAACCTTTGAACCAATGAGCAGGCCTAGCTAATATTTGGAGGCACCTCAGGTTCCAAAAGAAAAGGCAGGTCTGGTCTCTGGGAGGGATCAGATGTTCAAGGCTTGTGGGGACAGTGGCTGATAGGTTCTCAGGCTGGTCCAAGCTCCAAAACAAGAAAGGGTTGGAGTTAGCATATTGGGGCACCAATGTGCTAGATGGATGCAGGTTGAGGAGACCTTTCCAACGCCGTGTCAACCGCCTATGTAGAACAGACAAGGGACTAGAAAGTTATCAAGTCCCGAAGTACTGCCGACCGGTGGGCGAGGGCGGTGCACACTCAGGACATAGTGGACAGGACACGTGGCAGGCCGTGCCTGCACAGGCTTAGCCTGGACTCTCACGTGACTGGGACACAGTGTACTGAGGGCTCAACGGTACTGTGGCTAGTAGAAGCCAGTAACCAGCCAGCAGGTCTGCAAGGATGTAAGTCCTTGCAGGACTGTGGCAGGTCCTGTGCTGTCCTAGACACAGGATAGCCAGAGATTCCTGTATGCTGCCTGCAACGAGGATGCAAGGCAGCGATACGAGGCTCTGGCAATGTAGCGTTGCCCAGCGTTGCTCATGACCGAGGAACAAGGATGGAACGAGGTTGCATATAGCTCGAGGCTCAACGAGGCAACGAGCGTCTTCACACACGAACCTTGGTCGTCACGACGAGTGGCGAGCCTATCGAGGGTCGTAGGCCTGGTGTGAGGATAAAGGTTGCTAGCCAGCAGCCTTGGGTCATTCCAGCCGGCAAGGACCAGGAGCTCACAAGCTCTGCTGACGAGTTGCTGTGCAAATCGTACTATTGCTTCCACGCTTTCATGTCTGGTTCATCGTCAAGCAGCCACGGTGCTGGTGAGGCGAACGAGCAGAGAGACGCGCAAGCGTTTTTCCCCTACCGTAACCAAGCAAACGCTCCTACATTCGTGCAAGCGGCCTACGTAGCGAGGCACTTAGCAGAAGAGGGGTGGGTGGCGGTGAGTGGGGGAGGCAGCAGGCCAGCGGCGGCGGACCCGATTATTCAACGGGCTCGCGTCGTGATTTCTCCAGGTGAGACGGGGCGAGTGGCGGTGAAAGAGTTGGTGCGGCTACGTGACGCGCTAGCTGAAACTGCTAATCGTGTGGAGGTCGCCTACCAGGGCGCCCATATTACTCTAGCCGGTCTCGACCTAGCCAGGGAGGCGCTTAGCCAGATTGTGGCAACAGCGCTCGGCAGCACCCGGCTGTTTAACCACTGGGTGGCGACAGCGGTGCTAGGAGAGGGGGTACCAGACGCCGACATCATCCGGAACGCGCGTGCTCGGGAGACGGTAAATCCTTGGAGCACGGCAGAGGTATTTGCCCAAACAATTGAGAATCTTGTTGCTGTCCTTTTGCAAGAGTCGAGAGGGTACGCAGACAGGTTCTTTATCACCACACAGCCTTTCGGGGTATACTCAAGGCTTGATACACCGAGGCCGGAAACCACCAGTGCGTGGGGTCCGGAGGTGGAAATTGTCACGGGGGTCGAGAAGACGCCTGAAGACGTCCATTTCGAGTGGACAGACAAGCCAGAGGGCTCCGTAAAGCGCTCTGCCCAGGAGATAAACCAGGGCGACGGCACTACCGCAACCTACGAGGAAAGGCAGCGAGCTGATCTGCATTTCCCTCGTGAGGTGACTCACGAGTACGACCGTTACGGCCGAGGCGAGCAGAACGAGCTGGTCGGCGGCGGTAAACGGTGGGTGCGCGACCTTGCTTGGCATCGCAACCCAGGTGAGACTCAACATCCAGTCGAACGCAAGGAGGACGGGCGACCTGTGACCTGCGTTCTAGGAGAGTTTAATCCAAGCCTCCAGATACTGTCGCAGCGGCAGCAGCAGCCACACCGGTTGCTGAGGGTGTTGAGGAGCGACCAGACCGTGAGGAGGGGCAGGCGAGTGCAAGCCAGGAGGCGGCCTCGTCTGGAGTAAGTGCGTGAGCCTGAGGGAGTTCCAGCAGCCATATCGGCGTGTGTTTTCTGTGGTATTCTATAATGCTTCGTAACACGCGCGGGGCGGCAGCGGGAGCGGGGCAGTGTCGCGTCTGCGTGCCACAATCTCCGGCGCCACCATGGCGGCTGGCCACTCAGCTTAATTTGGTAAAACCCAAATGAGCTGAGCTGATGTGCCTGCCTTAACTGCATGCCCTGTGGGGTGGGCGAGGACCTGTCCCATGATTAAAGAAAGGAGGGCTCTCAGCCGAGGACAAGGAACTGTCCCTCGTGCCTGATAACCACCTTATTGCCTCCCCTGCTATAGAATAATGCTTTCAAAACACACACTTTGCACAGTCTGATGATGAAGCCGCACATGCGGAGTTTATTGAGAAAGTTAATACAATTACAACACGTTGATAGTCTCAATATCGATGCACTCCATGCTCACGAGCCCGCAGTTAGGCAGCGCTCCATGACATGCTACCGGCCTTGCTCCCAAGGAAAGGGAGAAACACGAAGGCCACTAACGAGAGACTCGAAGAGACTACACGCTGCGTGAGAGTCCTCTTCGACTATGAACCAAACCATTCGTCATGCCACACGCATGACACACGCCACACTTGTCAGTCCAGCCAGGAATGCCAAAACTATCTTGCTGCCTGAACCATGCGAATAGAAACCGCATTCCAGTTGCCGTCCTGGCTTTCTACCACACATGCCAACAAAAGCAGGAAGGCATCCCGACAAATCTAAATTGCTACCCTGTTGCCGATCTCATCTCCTAGAGGCTCCGGCATTTCTGTCCCTGGGAATGTCCGACATTGAGTCACGTCCAGCAAGGTCGAAGCATAATATCCTTCAGACAATCTGCACGCTCACACCTTGCGTGTGAGTGGCCCAGCAAACATTGCGTCTAATCGTTCCTTTCTAGAAGAAATCCCTTTGTAGGGCTGCCAGCGATTTCGCATTCATTCCAGCGATCTGGCTCCGCACCGCAAATTGTCCTTTTCCATTTTCTGTCCAGTCCTCATAACGTTGACCCGCTATTCTACACCACAAAGACACCTGGCCTGTCAATAGCCTCGGCGCTGTTGAAGTCCAGCAGTCCAGCTTCAGCTCCAGCTGTCCACTAACACGCGTATGATCCTCTCGACGCTGCACACTTGTGCTGCCGTCCGCTCAAGTCAGTGCTGCGCGCCCAGCTGTGCCTGGCCCGGCGCGCGTGCACGTACACTTTCGTCCGCTCTTATGCTGCAAGTGCTAGTGTCCCCCCCCGGTCACTAGCCTTTGTCGAAAATGCGTAGAAAACAAATTCCTTGCGCACGTCACCGGTCTTGTGCATAGTGGGCGCCCGGATGACATAGCTCGCGTCCGTGACAGCTGTCGCGTCTGCGTGCCACAATCTCCGGCGCCACCATGGCGGCTGGCCACTCAGCTTAATTTGGTAAAACCCAAATGAGCTGAGCTGATGTGCCTGCCTTAACTGCATGCCCTGTGGGGTGGGCGAGGACCTGTCCCATGATTCCCCCCCTCGCTGGCGACCGGCCCCATCACGAAGACAGCGATCGTACCAAGACAAGGGCAGCGGTGACCGCAGTCAAGCTGCGGGAGGTAAACTGCGCAGCGGTGCACACTGGACAAAACCAATCCCCCTCCGGAATGCTGGTGACCACGGGCTGCAAGCACTGCATGTGCCAACCACAGTTACACTGATCACACAATAACATGGACTCCGCCTGATCGACCCGGTGACAAACCTGACACTGGGCGTCCTTGACTCGGCGAGATGTGTGCGGTTGGAGGTCGTGGACCAAATTGGGCAGTGAGCAGGGATCGCTGAGATTGCTGAGGTTGTCTGTCGTACGGCTCCCGTCGGCGCCCTCCAAAATTGCCACTCCCGATGGTTTGATAGCCACAATGCGCAAAATGGTGGGCCCCGCCTCCACATCCAAAGTGTGCTTCAGCTGAGTGCGCAGGAAAACATACTGCCCTGGCCTAAACCGCAGCTGGCGAGCCATGTATGCGCCCCCCGGCGCTGAGCGTAACGCAGGGAGTCCCTGTGCTGAGCAATGAACAAGTTGTTCATCGCGATGGGCATGACCTTCTTAAAAGTCTCTGCCCTGGCCAGCACCTCAACCAAAAATTGCTGAGCGTTGTCGAAGGCCATGGGTTCGGGGTGCGCAACCTGTGCCTCCGTAGGCAAAAGAGGATTACGCCCGAACAGAAGGAAATACGGGGAGAAGGTAGCGAGAGACTCCTGGGGAGACATGCGATAACCCATGGCAATCCATGCCAACTCGCGATCCCACCTGGCCGACTCCGGCACCTGCAGGCTCCACTTGCGCAGCGCCTGCTTGACGGTCTGCACCAATCTCTCAGCCAAACCATTGGCCTGAGGATGCTCCCGAGAAGTGCGACGGTGATCAATAAGACATCCATCCAGCAACTCCTGGAACTCACCCCTGAACTCACCACCCTGGTCCGTGACTACCTCCGCGGGAGCCCCAAACCTGGTGATGATGTCTGCAAAATGCTTCGCTGTGGTAGCGGCATGCTTGTCAGCAATGGGGATCAACTCAACCCATTTGCTAAAGCTCTCCACGCATACCATGACATAGAGGTTGCCGTCAGGGCTCTCCTGAAACGGCCCGCACAGATCGACGTGCCAGCGATAAAACAAGCCCTTGATGGGAAGCGACATCAGCTCCTTGGCACCATGATCTGCGCTAAAGTTAGCCTTGGTTCGAGCACACGGGACACAGCTGGCCACTACCTGGGCCACTGTGTGTCGCATGTTATTCCACCAATAGCTGGTCCGTACGAGGCTGAGCGTGCGATTGCCACCCAAGTGACCATACCGCTCGTGGTACGCCTGCACTATAGCAACGCGCTTGTCAGGCGGTGGGACGACCACCCTACGCTTGCCCAACAGCTTGTACAAAACCCCATCTTCCCAACCATAGGTTGCAGCCCTGTGCTGCACCCTGTTCAACTCCGTCGCCTTCTGAGCAGGAGTCCAATCGACTGGAGTAGGAGTCAAGACAGCACCCTGCACTTGCTCCAAAACTCGACCATCTAGCCAGATATCAGCGGTGTAGCAATCAGCAAGAGAGCTACGCGCTAAGAGAGCCTGCACAGCGATCAGCTGCTGCAGAGAAGGATCAATGTCAAAGGACAGAGACCTACCCTCTTCCATAGCGCACACAGCTTTGGATGGCGTGAATGGCGACGGCCGCACCGGGTCGTCGCTGATGCCGAAGTCCGCCACAGAGTACTCGACACTGCGCCACCACGCCTCCTCCTCATCGTCGGCCGCATACCCAGCAGCGTTCACAAAGACCACAGAACCCGACGAGCCCTCGGCACCCATGGCCCGGGCTCCAGTGTGGTCAACAGTGGTAGGCATGGCGTATCGGGATAGCACATCGGCGTTGACATGGTCCTTGCCGGCCCGATGCACAATGGTCATGTGGTACTCCTGGATAATCATGGCCCATCGGGCGAGCTTACCCGTCAGGTTGGTGTTGGTCATTAGCCACTGAAGCGGCTGGTGGTCTGTCACCAGAGTAAACACGCGCCCAACTAAATACGGGCGAAAGTGCTTGATGGCCCACACCACAGCCAGTGCCTCCCCCTCATAGGAAGAATACCGGCTCTCCGCTGGGTTGTTGCTGCGACTAGCATAAGCAATAACGTGCTCGCGCCCATCACCATCCTTTTGCGCCAAGACCGCACCCAGTCCTACCTTGGACCAGTCGGTATATAACACAAATGGCAAAGCATAGTCAGGGGCGCGCAGAATCGGGGCCGACGTGAGCTCCTGCTTGATTGTCTCGATGGCGCGTTGCTGTGCGGGACCCCACGCCCACACGCACCCCTTCTTGAGTAACTCGGTCAAGGGCTTCACCTTGCTGCTGAAGTTCTCAATGTAACCTCGGTAATAGCCAGCCAAACCCAAATACGCCCGCACCCCTGAGACATCCGTGGGTACGGCGGCCTGCACAATGGATTCGACCTTGGCGGCATCAGGCGTCCGGCCACCCGGCACAATCTGATGACCAAGGAATGAGAGGGTCCGCTGGGCGAACTTGCACTTCTCAGGGTGCAGCCGCATATTATGCTCCTCGAGAGCCAAGCGAACCTGCTCCAAGTGCGCCAGGTGCTCCTCAAATGTCGCGCTAAAGACGATTACATCATCAATGTAACAAGCGGCGAAAGGAAGACCTGCAAGCACTTTGTCCATAGCTCGCTGGAAAACAGCACTAGCGTTGCGGTGCCCAAAGGGCATGCGCACCCACTCATACAAATTGCCGCCCCCCCAGAATGCAAGCTTCCGCTGATCCTCCGGCGCAACTGCGATCTGATGAAAGCCGCTACGCAGGTCCAGCGAGGACACAAACTTCACATGAGGAGATATAGTTAGCATTTTGGGCAACCAATATGCTAAGTGGATGCAGTTTGGAAAGACCTTTCCAACGCCGTGCTGACCGCCTGAAACAGACAAGGGACGAGAAAGATATCAAGTCCCGAAGTCCTAGCCGTCCGTGGCCGACTAGGGTGCAGTCCTCTGGTGTAGTGGACAGGACACGTGGCAGGCCGTGCCTGCACAGGCTTAGCCTGTCTATCACGTGACTGTGGTCCACGTAGCCAGGAGGAGCAGCAGCCTGCAACTAGTAGGGTACTGGAGCTGGCACAGGGCTGCAAGGATACTAGGCCTTGCAGGCTTGTGACAGGTCCTGTACTTCCTAGGTTGCAGAGTCTAGGCAAATCCAGTTCGTCCTGGCTCTGCACTGATGCCAGTGGACGTTGAGGATTTGCTTGCACGCCTGCACGTGCCTCGTCACACCGATGGGAACGAGGAACAACGCAAAGGATATAGCTTGGTCATGGGGGATGACCAGCTATCTCGGAAAGCACGAACCGTGGGTGCCACCTTGGTCGTGGAAGTGCCCATTGTGGTCGTGGCCTGGTGAACAGATTTAAGGTTGCTGCCTTGCAACATTGGCTAAGACGCGCTGTGAAAGATCAAGAGCTCACATACGTTGGGAGCTCTTTCTAACTCGTATTATTGTCTCCTTACTTCTTCATGTCCAACGTGCCGAGGGAACAGGCCATTGAGCCTTCGCAAAGCCAGAGCTCGCAGCCGCAGCTTCGGGTAGGAGCCCCGGAGCGATCACGACCTTTTCATCCCTACGCTCATCCGAGCACCGCATCAACCTTCGTCCAGGCGGCGTACCTGGCAAGGGGGCTGGCGAAGAAAGGTTGGGTAGCAGTTTGCGGAACTGCAGCAGGGCCGGCGGCGAGCGACCCCATTGTGATGCAGATTGAGGCTTCGACAGCTCCCGGCGAATTGTCGCGAGAGGCCGTCGAAAAGTTTGTGTCAATACGGGACGAGCTGTCCTCGACCATTTACGGTCTGGAGGTGGCTCACCAGGGCGGGCACGTGACCGTGTCGCAGCTGGATTTGGCGCGGGAGGCACTGGGCCAGATCGTGGCCATTGGACTGGGAGCAGCGCGACTGTTCAACCATCAGGTGGCAACGTCTGTGCTGGGCGCGGGAGTTGAAGTCCCGGACGTGATCAGGCAAGCGCAGGCGCGCGAAGTCGACAACCCCTGGTCGACGGCAGAGGTGGTTTCACAAACGTGCGAACACCTCGTGAACATTCTTTTGCAGGAGTCACGGGGAAACGCAGACCGGTGGGTGATAACCACACGACCATTTGGGATTTGGTCAACACTCGACACACCGCGGGCGGCGGAACCAGACGCACACGATCCAGTGGTCGAGGTCATCACGGGTCGGGAGGTAACGCCAGAAGACTTCCATTACCAATTCGTTGATCAGCCAGAGGGGATCATCGAACGTTCATCTCAGCAGATAGATCAAGGCGACGGTACCACAGAAGGGTACGCTGCACGACGTCGTGCTGAGCTGCACGTCCCGCAAGAGCCCGAACACGACTACGGTGGTCGTGGGGCTTGCAACGACAAGCGGGGTGGTGGAACGCGGTGGGTGAGGAACTTGAGTGGGATCGCTCGAGTGGGAGCGAGCCCCGGATCCCAGTGGAGAAATCTGCAGACGGGCGACCCGTTAGCAGAGTGTTTGGACCCTACGCCGACGGGAGGACGCCGCTGGCAGCGACGAGGAGCGGCCAGAGACGCCCATCGCAGCCACTGCTCAAGAGCGAGAGCTGGAGGCAGCGAACCAAGCAGGTGCTGAGTCAGTAGCTGGGACGGTGCCCACGGCATCCCCCAGCGACGCCAGTGCTTGAGTCAGTTCTTCCTTTTTCCTTCGCCTTTATTGTTGTGTCCCCACTTGTATATAATGCCTCGTGGCAAACCGGGCGACGGCGACAAGGGCGAGGAGGGGCACCGGCTGGAGGAGCCAGGAGCCTGGGAAGGGCAAGGAGGCGCTGGTGGGAGAGGCGATCCCAGCCAGCGACGGCGATGGGGGAAAGCGACCAGGGAGCAAGAGGCGACACGAAGACTCGGTGGAGGAGGCGCGCAAGGCGCGGGCGCTGGGGCATCTGATGCAATAACGGTGGCGAATGGGCAACCTGCCGTGGAGAAGCGTAAGAGGGACCCCTCTGCTGACGGCAATGGTAAGAGGCCTCATGTGGATGTGCTCTCCCCTGTGCCTGCTGGACCAAGTGGTGCTGTTGTTGTGACACCCGCTGTGGTGGAGCCAGTGAAGGCGCTGCCAGGGTCGAGACCTCACATGAGTGCTGTCACTGTTATGAATGGACAAAAGCCTCTTAACCCACCACTAGCACAGGAAGCATTGGACAAGTGGCTAGAGGACATGGAGCTTGTTGTGTTCTCCGTGGACCCCACTGTCAACCTAGTGCAAGTGTTTCACTCGTCCACGTGCAACAGGGACTCGTCAGAGCGTGTCAGGGAGAAGGCTAGGACTGCTGTCAAGGATAAGCTAACCTGGGCACAGTTCCTGGATGGGTTGAGGGAGGAGTTCTCTGACAAGGTTCTCAACCTCACCAACTACTACAAGCATCAGTATGACACCTTTGAGATAGTGGGCCCTGTGGCAGAGGAATGGGCTAGGCTCAACCGTATCAGGACAAGGGGGCCAAGTATGGCTTCCTGGTCACAGATAGGGCCTTGGCAGACTATTTCCTGGACCGTATGGGTTTGAGTGTGGATGGGAGGAACGGTGCCCGCATGTTTCTTAACCAGACTGATGGCTCCTTGCGTGCTCTGGAGCTTGTAATCCTCAGCATAAGGAAGCCAGATCCTGCCTGCAAGGCTATCCAGTCCCATGGCAGCAATGCCACCTCCGCTGTGCAGGGCCAAGGTGATGTCCCCGGGTACCCAGCCCGTGATGGGGCAAGGCCCAACAAGCGTAAGCGCTTCAGGCGCCAGAGGCAGGGGCTCAGGGTGGCAAGGGTGCAGGTCCCCAAGGAGGGGTTGGGGGCCAGCAAGCTGGTGGTCAGCAGGGTAAGGGTGGCCAAGGGCAAGGCAAGGGCCAAGCTCAAGGCAACCAGGGCAAGCAGGGTGGGCAGCCTCAGGGAGGCCAGGGGAAGCCTGGCAAGGGTGGGGCTGGGTCTGGGAAGAAGGGTGGAGCATGTTTTGTGTGTGGCAAGGAAGGTCACTGGCGTCGTGAGTGTCCTGACAGGAAGGCCAAGCCTGCTGGGGCAGGAGGCCAGTCTGGGCAGCAGTGACTAGCTACATCATCCCCTGTAAATAGTCAATCACCCCTTGGGGAAGGTGTGCTGGATGTACATAAGGACGGGGGTGTGCCCCTTGTGCAGCACCAAGGGTGTAAAGATGTTGTTCTTCCACTGGATTGCAATAACAATGCTGCAGCTGAATTCCCTATGCCTCATGCAGGTGGTGGGTCTCCAGCAGGTGCTGGCCTGGAGGGCCAAGGGACCTTGCTGGAAGGGCCTGGAGCGGTCCAGGGTGCAGGGCCTGACTTGGGGCGTCAGGACGGCCTGCAGGGAAGCCCTGGAACCTCAGGAGTGGATCATGTGTCCCCACACACGGTTCAGACGTCTCGCCAGGTCAGTACTGACAGAGTGCTGAGCTATGCTGAGGCTGGCCATAGGTTGCATCACATGTTTGGGCATTCTGGGCAGGCAGCAATGTTTGCTTGGAAGCTAGGTAGGGAGCCTTTGTGGGAGGCTTGCCAGGCTGCTGCTGAGAACTGTGGTTGCCAGGAGAATGCTGTTCACCCACCTCAGTCCCATGCTAGGGAGCCTGCTAGGGAGCGTGGCGACATCCAGATGGATATCCAGCATATCAGGGGCTTGTATATATTGGTGGGGGTGGACAGGTTCAGCAGATACAGGCTGATAGACGTTCTGCCTGGTATGCAGGAGCACCACTTGTTGTTGGGTATGAAGGCCCTGATCCCAGGCTTTGGGGTGTGCAAGAGTGTGCAGGCAGACTTGCAGTTTGACTGTTTGCTCAAGCATCAGGACCAGCTGCCTTGTAAGCTGGTAGTAGTCCCCAGGGAGAGTCATGGGCAGCAAGGGGCTGTAGAGAGATCCATACGTGAAGTGAAGACAGTGGTGCTAGCAGCAGAGTCAGTGCCACTTGTGGCATCTGCCTTAGAGAGGGCAGCCTGGTGTAAGGGGATAGAAGAGCAGCTGAACCACAGGGTTAACTATTACTTTGATGGTGTGGCTGTCTCTCCCCTGGCCCTGCAGTATAGCTTGTTGCCTGAGAACGTGGTGCAGGCCAGTCTTAGGAAGGCAGATAGGTTATTTGCCCAGCTGAGACGTAAGGACAAGAACTGGAATGTGCTGAGGCCTCAGGTGGGGCTGAAGGTCAGGATGTGGAAGGAACCATCTATTCCAGGCAAGCGGGGGAAGTGGCAGGATGGGGTTGTCACTCGTGTGGAGGAAGCTAACAGATCTTGCCTGGTGGCTTTGGAAAAGGATCCAAGGCACGTGTACAGGTTGTCCTGGGCTCATGTCAAGGAGAGAAGGCCACATGCAATCTGGCCTGCAGACGGGCCAGGCCCTCCCAGCTGGGTTGAGGAGCCAGGCCAGAGCCAGGCAGCAGCAGCTAACAATCCTCTGGTGGTGGATGATGGTCTGTCCCTGCTGGAAGATGACGAGCAGGAGGAGGCTGCTGAAGCAACTGTCACAAGGCCAGAGGGGACGGGGCAGCCACCTAAGGCCCGGGGGCCTCTCATGGCGGACGTCATCCGAGCACTCATGCGCAGCAAACATGATCCCAAGGTATCCAAGCTCACGGGGTGGGGGTCGTGCTGGGCAGCTACAATGGAGGTAGATACCAACTCACAGGTGTCTGTCATCAGGGAAGAGGATGCTGTAGGCTTACAGATGTCCCATCCCAGTTGCCTTGCTGTGTCTGATTTCTCAGGAAAGGTGTCCATGAAGATCCTTGGGGAAGTGAGTGTGCCTATCTTAGGGGTGCCCACCACGTTCTGTGTGGTAGAGGGCTATCAGGGGCCTGCCATTCTGGGTCAGAACTTCTTGTGCATGCCAGGGGTTACTTTGACCTCTGATGAGTTGGCACTAGAAGGCAGGGGCAGCCTCCCCCTTGAAAGATATCACTATTCCCAGGGTCTTGCAGTGGCGGTCAAGGCTGTTAGGAGTCAGCCAGCTGAGGGTCCTCAAGGTCAGGAGCCCATAGCTGAGGACCTGTTGATAATCCCAACCACCTTTGATCCACGGCAGTTAGGGGTAAACAGGTACCAGATAGCTGCTCACAGTCCTATTCCCTGGCGCCAGCTAGTCGAGATGATGCAAGCCCCAAGATGGCTAAGGCATGGACTCTTGGCTTTGTTGCTTCTGGGCATGAGTGGATAGTTTCCAACTGTGCAGAACCTGTGGATGAGCTGCCAGAAGTTCACCAGCTGCTCAGATTGATGTTTGTCCTCAAGCTCAAGGAGGTAGATGGTGTCCAGGTGCCACATGTCAGACCAGTTGTAACCGAGTATCATGGCACTGGCCAGTTGTTAGATGAGGAGCTCTATACTCCAGGGATGCTGCATGACACGTGGAGGATTCTGCTGTGTATATTTCTGTCTTTTCTGGTTAAGGGTGTGCCCTATAGCTCTGTGCTGATTGATTTCAAGAGGGCTTTTCTCAAGGGTGACCAAGATCAGGCTAGGCAGACTTGGAGAGATATCCCTCCTTTCTTTGTGACTGTACCTGCTGTATGGAGAGCAGAGATAAAGGCCAGGTACCTGAGAATTCTGAAAGGGTTGGAAGGTCTCAGGTCCAGTCCCATTATCTGGAGAAAGAGCCTAGAGAAATTCTTGAAGAATACTTGTGGGTTTTCTGTGTCTCCAGTGGATCCCTGTTTGTTCCAAGGGTCCCACAATGGCCTTCCTGTCTTTGCCTCACTGCATGGTGATGACCTGCATCTCATAGGTCCACCAGACTGGGTTGAGGCTGTCTTGGCTAAGATCCAGAAGCGGTTTGAGCTGGGTAAGATACAGCACATGGTGGAGAATGAGCCTATGGTCTTCTGTGGCATGCAGGCTACGTTGTTCCAAGCCAAGGGCTCGTGGTTCATCAGGATGGAGGGTGGTAAGGACTACCCACAGCAGATTGTAGATGCATTGCAGGAGCCCATCACGCAGGCTAGGTGTGCTACCATCAGGGGCATGCTGGCATGGCTTGCAAGTATATGTGCCCCTGACTTGCTGGTTTTGAGTCGACTTACTGATTCCCAGCTGGTTGAGGTGGGTGCTGAGAGTGTGGTGCAGGCTGTCATGATGTCTCCCCCTCTCATACTGGGTCCTGTGGATTTGTACAAGCCCCTTGACATGGTTCTCTATGTGGACAGTTCTATGGATAATAGGAAGGTCACAGAGGTCAGGGGCAGGGCAGCAGCATTAGTTACCCTGGAGCAAGATCACACCTCACTTGTTACCTGGTACAGTCGGTTGCAGAACAGGGTTACACCCAGCAGTGATATTGCTGAGTGCAGGGCAATCTGTGAAGGGCTGCATACTGCTCTTTACTTGAGGGAGCTCTTCTACCAGCTATGTCAAGTGGCTTCCTGTAGGTTGCAGCTGCACACACTGGTGAGGACTGATAGCATGGGCATGGTGCAATTTGTGCACAGGCAGCTGGCCAGGAGCAGGGACCTTGACTACTTGTTGCTCAAGGAGATGTCCTACCTAGCTCACATTGAACATGTGCCTGGTGTGGACAACCCTGCAGATGCCCTCACCAAGCTGGAGGAGAAGGCGGAGAGGCAGTACCCCCTGCTCCGTGGGCTCATGGACCCCTTACACGGGCGGCCATAGAGACCAGGCCTTGCTTCAGCTTGGGTGTCCCCAGTGGGCTGCTTGACCAAAGTACCAAGTGGTGACTGGTGCTTACTGGTTGACAGCCGGTCCTTCAGGGTTAGGTACACCCTCCTGGACAGGAGTTGGTGTGGAATGTCACTCCTACCAGCTGAGAATCATGCCTGGCCCTCCCCATGGGGTTCAGAAGAGTCGCCAGGACTTAAGTCGACGCCTTTGGCCTCAAACAGTTAGGCCATGCAAGGGCAACCCGAATGCTGGTTCTTACAGGTTGCTGTATATATGTTTTCTAGTGCTTGTTTCCAACCTGTTGCTAATAAAGAACCTGGTTGTGTGACCATGTGGAACATGGTTGCCAGGGAGCCACATTCTGGGTTATATATTGCTTGAATAAAACATAACCATGTCATGTCATTCTCATGTTGTTCTCATGGTTGTAATGTTTCTCTTGTGTAAAGTTCCAGGTCATCTATAAACCTGGAGGTTGGGGTGGGGTTCAATTCCCCAGCAGAGCCACAGCCTGGCATGAGTGATTCCTGGGCTTAACACCCAGTGAAGACATGGGCTCCCCAATAAGGCAGTATTTGTAAAGGTGCTACCTGAGTCTCTTTGAGCATAAAAGGGAAAGGCTGGCCAAGGCGGGCGCCATAAGAACGGGCGCCTGTGATAACTGTGAAAGATCAGGAACTCACAATAATACGTTCTTGGCATCCTTTAATCCCAGCCATTGGACTAGGTAATGTGCCTTGACTTTAATCTAACACCAAGTTCCCAAGGAACGGTTGGGAGCTGACCAAGGGGTCAGGGGATAACCTGGGGTGACCTCTGATTCACTGGCCAGAACACCTAGCCTGGTCCAAGGGCGTATATGTTGTTTCCCAAAAGGAGGCAGGACCCTGGGCCCTATCAGGTCTGATCAACCCCAAGGGACCAAGCGGTCTGTGGCTGAGTGGGCACAAGCAAGGTTGGGCTTGTTTCAAGCTGGTCCAGCTCCAAAAGAAGAAAGGGTTGGAGTTAGCATTTTGGGCAACCAATATGCTAAGTGGATGCAGTTTGGAAAGACCTTTCCAACGCCGTGCTGACCGCCTGAAACAGACAAGGGACGAGAAAGATATCAAGTCCCGAAGTCCTAGCCGTCCGTGGCCGACTAGGGTGCAGTCCTCTGGTGTAGTGGACAGGACACGTGGCAGGCCGTGCCTGCACAGGCTTAGCCTGTCTATCACGTGACTGTAGTCCACGTAGGCCAGGAGGAGCAGCAGCCTGCAACTAGTAGGGTACCGGAGCTGGCACAGGGCTACAAGGATACTAGGCCTTGCAGGCTTGTGACAGGTCCTGTACTTCCTAGGTTGCAGAGTCTAGGCAAATCCAGTTCGTCCTGGCTCTGCACTGATGCCAGTGGACGTTGAGGATTTGCTTGCACGCCTGCACGTGCCTCGTCACACCGATGGGAACGAGGAACAACGCAAAGATATAGCTTGGTCATGGGGGATGACCAGCTATCTCGAAAAGCACGAGCCGTGGGTGCCACCTTGGTCGTGGAAGTGCCCATTGTGGTCGTGGCCTGGTGAACAGATTTAAGGTTGCTGCCTTGCAACATTGGCTAAGACGCGCTGTGAAAGATCAAGAGCTCACATACGTTGAGAGCTCTTTCTAACTGATATCTTATCCAGGACATCATCCACACGTGGCATGGGGTATAACGGTCCACGGGTGTGTGTGCATTCAGCAACCGCAGATCGGTGGCCATGCGCATACCCGTCCATGCCCCGGTGATAGCGTCCTTCTTGGGCGCAACGACAACGGCAGCAGCATAGCTGGAGGAAGATTGCCTGATGATACCGGCATCCTCTAACTCCTTGCATTGCTCGGCTACAAAATCCAACTCGGCCTGACTCAGGCGATGCTGGCGTCGGAACAAAGGAGTGTCAGTGTCCAATGGAACACGCATGGTCCCACCATTGAAACACCCCAGTTCATCACTTGTGAAAGCGAAGGCCCCCCTTGCAGTGCCTAGCCACTTTAGCATGGCTGAGCGCTGCGCATCAGAAAGGTGTTCGCCAATAGCCCAGGGGTGCGTATCCGCGGGATCACCCACAGCTACCGCATGTGCCTCAAGATGCGGCGCCCTAGCCGCATCGTCGTGGAACAAGGAAAAGGCTGCCACGCCTGGTGTGACACCCACCGCCGGAGCCTCGCGTGCCGCACGGTGTATTACCCGATGCAGCGTGGGCTCGCCGGCCAGCACGGTGCTGGTCAGCAGGGCGGTCATGAGAATGATAGTCCACACCTGTCGCAGACGCCACCCCCATGCTGATGAAGTCCCCGTCGCTGCAGGGCGCTTCAGTTTGGCTGCGCGCGCCTCAACCTGCTGAGGCGGATTGGCTGGGGACGCCCCCCCAGACTGGCGCACGGCAACCGATGCAAGCAGCACATACCCGACCTGCAACACCGACATAGCCTGGCCTATCAAAGACCAGCGCTCACTCTCGAGCACGCCCGGCAGCGCCGAGGCCCCGACATGAAAACCCATGCTGGCCTCACGAAATTCTGCGGGTGGCTGCACCAACAGACCGGTGGTAGTGTCCCAAACGAGACCCTTACCCCGATCACGGTATGCTGTCGACCCTTGGTAACTGACCAGGGTCGGCAGTGCACACATGGGGCTCCCGACCCGGTTGACGCGTGCATACGGTGGGCGATCCTCGCTATCCACCTTCTGCGTGACTAGGTGGGAAGGCAATGCTACCTCCGCAGACACACTCGGATGCTGCCTTGCTACGGCCCCCAAGACCGCCTGCACATCGGTCGCACACGCCACGTTGGTCCAATAGGCACGCAAACGATGCGTGAGCCCACCCAGCCCTGCGTTGTCACACACGATGGGCTCCCCCAGGAGTGCCACGATTGTAGCCCAGTCCTCCCGCACCGCCTGGTGTGGGCTGTCACCCGCCACAACGTTCTCAAACAGATACGCAGGCGGATGGGGCTGACGCGACTGCAACAGTCCCACCACACGCAACAGTTCCCAGAACAGCGCGCTACGCGGATCGGCTAGCCCCCGCCCTTGCCCTGCCTGGCTCAGGCCCTGGCACTCCCAACCCGCAATTACCAAGTCGATGGCATGATGCCTGCGCAACAACTGCTGCACCTGCACCTCACCGATGGCTCGGATATCTTGAGGACATTCCCCAAACGGGTCACGCCATGCTGATGGCGGAAACTGCGCGGGATACTCTCGCGACAACACGCCACAGTGACTGAAGTACACCTGTCAGACGCGCCTTGTGCGATGGCTCTACCGCGATGAGTTTACGGCACACGCCGCCTGCGGCCAAAAAGCCTGCAATGCCCCCTCCGATCCCCGCAAACAGTTCCAACACTACCGCACCCTTGGCAAAATCAGGGGCCTGCGGTAAGATTGCAGCAGAAAAATTACCTTGGGCCTCCGAGACACCCGGTTGCAGCAAAGTGAGGCCATGGCTGGCCATCTGAGGAATGGTGATGACGGCTTCAGTCACCCGCTTGCGCATAGCCAGCTGCCGCGTGGACGTCACAGCATCCAGCGACCACTGCGTGCGCATCTTGGCAATGCTCGCCGTTGGCTGGGGCAGCACCGTCCGATGCTTGTCCCACGCCGATGAGCCCGCCGCCCGTACCTCCACCATGCTGACCTCCACCACGCCCGCAGCCGCGGAAGGGTTGAGGCGTGCAGCCCCGGCTGAAGAACTGAAGCATGAGACCGGCACACTGGCCCGCTTCAGGCCAGCCCCATCCCAATCAGGGATGTAAGATGCCTCCTCCGCCCTATAGTCCACCTGAACCATGGCGCGAGCAAGGACATCCACCCCGAGTAGTGCGGAATATCCACACTTGTTGACCACCAGCGCATACGCGGACACGGTGGTCATGCTAGAGGCGCGCAACGGATTGAAAATCACGTTGACTTTAACCGCCGTCATAGCGTACGGCTTACTAGCCGGACCCTGCCAACCTGACACAGACACGGGGCTTTCCACTAAGCCACCGTTCTCGTAGGTCAGGTTCAGCATGGTGGCCAAGTCCGTGCTGATGACTAGCGGCTGAGCACCGCTATCAAGCTTGACTGCGCCAACCAACGGACATGTCACCATGTCGCTCCATACATCTCCACAGGCTCCAACTGCTTGGAACGCCATGGACGGCTCACCATTGGGGTATGGAACCACCGTGGGAACCTGGGGGACTGCACTAGTGCGCTGCTGGCTACTTGTGCTGACCACTCCCGCTTGCACCACGGGCACTGCGGCTTCTACCGGCTGGCGCCCGTAGGTGACGGACTCAGAATTGCGCAAGGTGCGCACATCATGCCCATCTGCGAACAACTGGATCTCGGACACAACCGACCCCAGCCACTCAACCCCCTTCTGCCCGAAGGTGTCGACCACCTGCCGTGCTGAAAACATGGGTACGTCCACAATGAACGGCATTGGGTACACAGGCGCCAATCGCCTACGCTGCTCCAGCCCAGCAGGGTTCGCATGCTCAAAAGCAGATTGCACCCCAGCCAGCGGCATGGAAAAGGACGCGGGCAACTGCCCGGCAGGCAACATGGGTGCCTGCTGAAAAGAAAGCGGGCTGCGTGCCTGCTTGCCTTTGGTAGCCTCCGCAGCGTTGATCTCGACGTCACCCGGCATGGGCGCCCAGAATGGGTCCTCCCGGTACACCGTCTCGAATTGGTTGGGGGGCGCCGTCGCCTCCTCACCATGCTTGATGGCAGCCACCTGGGCTTCCATCGAGTCGGTCTTGCCCGCCATCTCGGCGAAGTGGACCGTCTTGATGCCCGCGGCTGGACACTTGTTCATCAGGTGCCACTTCGTGTCTGCCCCATGCGGCTTCGTGCAGCGGCTTGGACACTCGCGACTAAGGTGCCCATCCTTGTCGCAAAGGAAGCAGCCCGATTTGCGCGCATCCGTCCTAGTACCCGTCTGTGAGGACGTGCCCCCCCCAGCTCGCGTCGGGGCGGCAGCGTCTTTGTTGCCGCCAGCGGCGTTACCCTGGGTTGCATCATGCGATGAGGCGTTGCGAGACCCCCCTTGGTTCCTGCTAGCACCGTGGCCGCCTTGCGGGCGCGCTTGTCTTGTGGCAGACGACTCACCCGACTTGGCCTTGGTCAGCGCGTCGACCTTGGCCTGCAGCTCGGCCACCACCGTGCTTACCGAGATCCGGCCTTGCGCGTGTCGTCGCATCATGGCCCTGACCTCAATGCACAGTGACCGCAATCGCCACGGCTGGCCGTTGGGCGGCGTGGGCAGCTCCATCTCCTTGGAGCCTAGCGCTTGCAGCCATTTCTGACACGCCAGCTTTTCGGACCAGTCCTCCACTTCGCCGGCGAACTCCATGAGGCGCTCGTAAGATTGCTCCGGGGTTTCACCCTCGGCTATCTTGAAACTGCGCCACTCACGCTCTGCCTTGATGGTCTCCACCGGGTATTCCTGGCGAAGGAGGCCCCACAGTTCCTCGGCAGGGTCGACACCATACATGATGTTGTCATAGTCGGGCTGGCCACGCCCGTCGAAGCCGAACCACACGTCCGTGTGACGCGTGTACAGCGAGACCTCTCTCCACTGCTCCACCAGCCTAGCCACTCGCCTCAGCGTAAGGCCGTGAAAGAAAAAATGCATGTTGTTCATCACAAACTCATGCATTACAGCGCCTTGCGTAGTCATGTATTGCAGATCAATCCATGACTTGTACGCGTTGTAGGCCTGCGCCAGCGTGGCCAGATTGCCGGTTGTGGAGAACTTCTCGCGCATGTCCACCCGTGGTAGGGTGGGCATCTTCGCGCCTTCCGGTATGAGGCGCACCCTTTGCGGGTACTGCACCCCATCGGCATCCTCCGGCGGTCGCTGAGCTGCGCGTCCCTGCGCCAGCGTGCTTGGTCGTGCTGCCTCCCGTACTCGGAAAGCCAGCGGCGTGGTTATGTCCTCCATGGGCGGAATGCGCCCGATTGGCACACTTGACCACCGTGCAGTCGACCCGCCGGTCAGCGCCCCACCGCCTCGCCCAAACGGAATTGAGGCCCCGCCTGGCAGCATGCGTCCTGGTGCACCCCTGTGTGGGTCCATCGCGCGCGCCAGCCCTGCCCCGTTCTCCTCGTGCAATCCGTCTCGCGCTTGATCGAAAGGCAGGCGCCTGGGCGCCAGCGTATACTCGCCCCGTGGCTGACCATCCGCCTCACCAAGCAAGTCGTGTTGGGTTAGCGACCCAGCCAAAACCCCCGGTTCCATCGAAGCCCTTCCCGCCGCATTACCTGAGGTTGGCGGCTGGTCCCGCTCCCTCGGCTCCGCGGCAACACCACTGGGGCCCGGCATCGATGCCTGCCCGTCCCATCGTGTGGACTGCAGATGACGACCCTCTACGGCCACCAATCTGTCGGTCACTTCCCGCATCTGCATCGCCAATTGCTGCTGCAACTGTTGCGACTGTTGCTGCATCTGCGCTTGCATCTGCGCGAACAGCGCCACCATACTCAGCGGCGCTTCTTGGTCGCGACTCTCACCCACTGCGGGTACGGCGGGAGGAATCCCGCCATTCGACCCCGGAGCGGACGTGTCGGCATCTGCTCTATTTGCATCTGCCATGGCTCGAGTCTGCGCTCGCGTCAGTGGCATGCACCAGCTGACCGATGGGCAAAACAAGAACCAACAAGCCTAGGTTTCGCTGAGAAGAAGCAACAACCAAAGGCTTTATAACAGGTGTCAAGGATAACGACTCGACTAGCCTGCCAGAAAAAGACAAGAGCCAGCAAATTCTGGCTAGTTCTATTTTCTTAAAATCTGTCTCAAGACACTTCCTTTACAAACTGTCAGCCAGGCCGTTCCCTGTACTGCTGATGGTTGCTAAACACTAAAGCCAACGTCTTGGCTTCGAACAGAAGGAAGCAGACTACCGGGTAGTCTCTTCGAGTAAAGAAAGGAGGGCTCTCAGCCGAGGACAAGGAACTGTCCCTCGTGCCTGATAACCACCTTATTGCCTCCCCTGCTATAGAATAATGCTTTCAAAACACACACTTTGCACAGTCTGATGATGAAGCCGCACATGCGGAGTTTATTGAGAAAGTTAATACAATTACAACACGTTGATAGTCTCAATATCGATGCACTCCATGCTCACGAGCCCGCAGTTAGGCAGCGCTCCATGACATGCTACCGGCCTTGCTCCCAAGGAAAGGGAGAAACACGAAGGCCACTAACGAGAGACTCGAAGAGACTACACGCTGCGTGAGAGTCCTCTTCGACTATGAACCAAACCATTCGTCATGCCACACGCATGACACACGCCACACTTGTCAGTCCAGCCAGGAATGCCAAAACTATCTTGCTGCCTGAACCATGCGAATAGAAACCGCATTCCAGTTGCCGTCCTGGCTTTCTACCACACATGCCAACAAAAGCAGGAAGGCATCCCGACAAATCTAAATTGCTACCCTGTTGCCGATCTCATCTCCTAGAGGCTCCGGCATTTCTGTCCCTGGGAATGTCCGACATTGAGTCACGTCCAGCAAGGTCGAAGCATAATATCCTTCAGACAATCTGCACGCTCACACCTTGCGTGTGAGTGGCCCAGCAAACATTGCGTCTAATCGTTCCTTTCTAGAAGAAATCCCTTTGTAGGGCTGCCAGCGATTTCGCATTCATTCCAGCGATCTGGCTCCGCACCGCAAATTGTCCTTTTCCATTTTCTGTCCAGTCCTCATAACGTTGACCCGCTATTCTACACCACAAAGACACCTGGCCTGTCAATAGCCTCGGCGCTGTTGAAGTCCAGCAGTCCAGCTTCAGCTCCAGCTGTCCACTAACACGCGTATGATCCTCTCGACGCTGCACACTTGTGCTGCCGTCCGCTCAAGTCAGTGCTGCGCGCCCAGCTGTGCCTGGCCCGGCGCGCGTGCACGTACACTTTCGTCCGCTCTTATGCTGCAAGTGCTAGTGTCCCCCCCGGTCACTAGCCTTTGTCGAAAATGCGTAGAAAACAAATTCCTTGCGCACGTCACCGGTCTTGTGCATAGTGGGCGCCCGGATGACATAGCTCGCGTCCGTGACAGCAGGAGCGGGGGATGGCGGGGGTGAGGCAAGGGCAGACACGGGAGGCCCCGCCAACGTCGTGCCAGAGGGACAGGCGATCCCAACGGCAGAGGGCGTCAATGGCAGGAGGGCTTCCAACCGGAAGAGGAAAGAGGTGGCACAAGGGGAGGAGCGTGCAGGGTGGCCAACCGACGGCGTGGTGCTGACGGGGGAGGGCCAGAACGATGCTGAACGTCAAGCACCTGGTAAGAGACCATGTGTGCCTGCGTCTGGTGTTCCTGCAGCTAATGTTCCTGCGCCATTAGCACCTGTAGGAGCTGCTGTCATTGGCAGTGACCCTCGTGCTTTGCCTGGGACTAGACCTCATATGAGTGCTGTGGCTGTGATGAATGGCCAGAAGCCTCTCAAGCCTCCTGTGGGACAGGAAGAGCTAGACAAGTGGTTGGAGGATATGGAGCTAGTTTCATGCTCTGTAGATCCCACTGTCAACCTTGTGCAGGTATTCCACACATCCACGACTAATAGGGATTCCAGTGAGCGTGTGAGGGACAAGGCTAGGCAAGCTGTCAAGGACAAGCTGACTTGGTCTCAGTTCCTAGAGGGCCTACGTCAGGAGTTCTCTGATAAGGTACTCAACCTCACTAATCACTATAAGCTCAGCTATGATACCTTTGAGATCAAGGGCACGGTAGCTGAGGAGCTGCAGCGGCTCACACGCATCAGGGAGAAGGGGGCCAAGCATGGCTTCAATCTGACTGACAGAGCAGTGGCAGATTACTTCCTGGATCGCATGGGGCTGAGTGTGGATGGGAGAAATGCAGCTAGGATGTTTGCTGATCAGACAGATGGGACGTGGACAGCCTTGCAAAAGGTTATTTTAACATCCGTCCATCTGACAATGCTGCTTGCAAGGCAATCCAGGTGACTGGTGCCCCTTCAGCCTCCGCTCATCAGGTCCATGGTGATGCCCCTGGGCAGGGTGCTCAGGGAGATCCCAGGCCTAGTAGGCGTCAGAGGGCTAACAGGCGCAGGCAGAATGGTAACCAGGGTGGCAAGGGCCAGCAGCAGGGATCCAAAGGCAAGGGTCAGCAGCAGGCTGGTGGTCACCAGGGTGGTCAGCAGAACAAGGGTGGCCAAGGGCAAGGCAAGAGCCAGGGCCAGGGCACCCAGGCCAGTCAGAGCAGCCAGAACCAGGGTGGCCTGAAGAAGGCTGCTGCTGGGAAGGATGACAAGTGCTTTGGATGTGGCAGGACGGGTCATTGGCGACGTGACTGCCCAGACCAGGCCAAGTCTGCTGGAGCAGGCTCTGGCCAGGGGGTAAGCCATGACTTGAGATGTTGTCCCCTGTAAATAGTCAATCACCCCTAGTGGGACGAACAGTTGTACATAGTAATGGGGGTGTCCCTCTTGTGCAGCAGCAAGGGGTTGGGAATGATGAGGTGCTTCCACTCAATGATTGCAATAACGCTGCTGCAGCAGTGGAATTCCCTGTGCCTGTGGCAGGTGCAGGGTCTCCAGTTGTTGGGGTTGACTCTGGGAGTCAAGCCGCCAGACTGGAAGGACCTGCAGCTTCTGTGGGAACCGGGGCTGGCTCTGGGAGCCGAGCTACCTTGGAGGAGGTCCCTGGAGCAAGAGAACAGCAGGTGGGTCGTGCTATCCCAAGCACACAGTCTTTGTCAC
Source organism: Mesostigma viride (assembly GCA_009746045.1). Taxonomy (NCBI): domain Eukaryota; kingdom Viridiplantae; phylum Streptophyta; class Mesostigmatophyceae; order Mesostigmatales; family Mesostigmataceae; genus Mesostigma; species Mesostigma viride. Next base: position 2,437,734 of record RPFO01000165.1, on the reverse strand, counting down.
GTTCCTCTCTGTGCAGCCAGGCTGACAGGGGGTTGAGCTATGCTCAGGCTGGAAACACTCTACACCATATCTTTGGCCACTCTAAGCAGGCAGAGATGTTTGCTTGGAAGATTGGCAAGGAGCCTTTGCTAGAGGCCTGCAGTGCAGCTGCTCAGAATTGTGTCTGTCAGGAGAATGCTGTTCGCCTCCCACAGTCCCATGCCAGAGAACCTGCTAGAGAGCGGGGGGATATCCAGGTGGACATCCAACACATCAGGGGCATGTATCTGTTGGTGGGGGTGGATAGGTTTAGCAGATATAGGTTGCTGACCATTCTTCCTGGAATGCAGGAGCATCAGCTGTTGATGGGTCTCCAGTCTTTGTTGCCAGGCTTTGGGGTGTACACCAAGGTGCAAGCTGACTTGCAGTTTGACTGCTTGATCAAGCTGGCTGACCAGCTTCCTTGTAAGTTGGTAGTGGTCCCTAGGGAATCCCATGGGCAGCAGGGAGCTGTAGAGAGATCTATACGTGAAGTAAAAACAGTGGTGCTAGCAGCTAGGAGTGTGCCTGTTGTGGCATCAGCTCTAGAGAAAGCAGCTTGGTGTAAGGGGATTGAGGAGCAGCTTAACCACAGGGTAACCTATTACTATGATGGTGTGGCAGTCTCTCCCCTGGCATTGCAGTTTGGTATGCTATCACAGGACGTGGTGGCAGCCTGCCTGAAGAAGGCAGACAGGGTGTTTTCCAGATTGAGGCGTAAGGACAAGGGTTGGAAAATGCTGAGGCCCCAGGTGGGACTGAGGGTCAGGATGTGGAAGGAACCGTCATTACCAGGCAAGCGTGGCAAGTGGCAAGATGGGCAGGTAACCCATGTTGAGAAGCTAACCATTCTTGTCTGGTGGCTTTGGAGAGTAATCCCAAGCACGTGTACAGGCTATCCTGGGCTCACGTCAAGGAGAGAAGGCCAACTGCAATCTGGCCTGAAGACGGCCCTGATCCTCCCTTGGAGGGAGATGAGCAGGATGAGAGCCAGGCAGCAGATGCTAACCCACCATGCTTGGATTATGGTCTGTCCTGGATGGATGAGGGTGAGCAGGAGTCTGCTGAGACGTCTGTCACAAGGCCAGAGGTGGCCAGGGCTGCACCACAGTCCAGGGGGCTGCTTATGGCGGACATCATTCGAGCTCTGCAGAACAGCAAGCGTGATCCCAAGGTATCTAAGCTCACGGGATGGGGGTCATGTGGGGCACCAGCACTAGAAGTGGATACCAACTCACAGGTGTCCATTCTAAGGGTAGAGGATGCTGCAGGCTTGCAGTGGTCATCCCCTAGCTGCCTAGCTGTGTCTGATTTCTCTGGGAATGTGTCCATGAAGATCTTGGGAGAAGTGAGTGTGCCTATCCTGGGGGTGCCCACCACGTTCAGTGTGGTTGAAGGGTATCAGGGGCCTGCCATTCTAGGTCAGAACTTCTTGTGCTTACCAGGGGTGAGGATATCCTCTGAGGAGCTAGCATTAGAAGGGCAGGGCCGCCTTCCCTTGCAGAGATATCGCTACTCCCAGGGTCTTAGTGTGGCTGTAAGGGCTGTGAGGGGTCTAGAGGCAGAGGGTCCTGATACAAAGGAGCCCATTGCTGGGGACCTGCTGATCCTCCCTACTACGTTTGACCCACGTGAGTTGGGTGTGCAGAGGTACCAGATCCCAGGAACGAGTCCTGTACCTTGGCGCAAGCTAGTGGAGATGATGCAAAGCCCCAAGATGGCTAAGGCATGGACTCTTGGCTTTGTTGCTTCTGGGCATGAGTGGATAGTTGCCAACTGTGCAGAGCCTGTGGATGTCCTCCCTGAGGATCACCAGCTGCTCAGATTGATGTTTGTCCTCAAGCTCAAGGAGGTAGATGGCGTGCAGGTGCCACATGTTAGACCAGTTGTGACTGAGTACCATGGCACTGGACAGTTAGCAGATGAGGAGCTTTACACACCAGGGATGCTGCATGATACATGGAGGATTTTGTTGTGCATTTATTTGTCTTTTCTGCAGAAGGGGATACCCTATAGCTCTGTGTTGGTAGATTTCAAGAGGGCTTTTCTTAAGGGTGATCAGCAGGAAGCACAGGATACTTGGCGCACAATACCCCCTTTCTTTGTTAAGGTGCCTGCAGTGTGGAGGGCAGAGCTGAAGACGAGGTATTTGAGGATTCTCAAAGGCGTGGAAGGCCTTAGATCGAGTCCCATCATCTGGAGGAAGAGCTTGGAGAAGTACCTCAGGTCTGTCTGTGGTCTCTCAGTCTCTCCAGTTGATCCTTGTCTGTTTCAGGGTAGCTATGAGGGGCTGCCAGCGTTTGCCTCCCTGCATGGTGATGATCTGCATCTCCTGGGCCATCCCACTTGGCAAGAGTTGACTCTGGCCAGGATCCAGAAACGGTTTGAACTGGGTAAGATCCAGTACATGGTTGAGAATGAGCCCATGGTGTTTTGTGGAATGCAGGCGACCTTGGTCCATCAGCAGGGTACATGGTCCATCCAGCTGGAGGGTGGTAAGGATTATCCTCAGCAGATCATAGATGCCTTGCAGGAGCCCATCACCCAGGCCAGATGTGCAACAATACGAGGTATGTTGGCATGGCTGGCCAGCATTTGTGCTCCTGACCTGTTGGTACTGAGTCGGTTGACCGATTCCCAACTGGTTGAGGTGGGTGCTGAGAGAGTGGTAGAGGCTGTTCGCATGTCTCCCCCTCTCATGCTGGGTCCTTTGGATTTGTACAGGCCTTTTGACATGATGCTCTATGTGGACAGTTCTATGGATAGTAGGAAGGTCACAGAGGTCAGGGGCCGTGCAGCAGCATTAATATCCCTGGTGCAGGAACAGTCCTCTCTGGTCTGCTGGTACAGTCGGTTGCAGAACAGGGTAACTCCCAGCAGTGACATTGCTGAGTGCAGGGCAATCTGTGAAGGGCTTCATACTGCTCTTTACTTGAGGGAGCTATTTTACCAGCTATGTCAAGTGGCTTCCTGTCGGTTGCAGATGCACACACTGGTAAGAACTGACAGCATGGGCATGGTGCAGTTTGTGCACAGGCAGCTGGCCAGGAGCAGGGACCTTGATTATTTGTTGCTCAAGGAAATGTCTTGCTTAGCTAACATTGAACATGTGGCTGGCGTGGACAACCCTGCAGATGCTCTCACCAAGCTGGAGGAGAAGGCTGAGCTGCAATACCCTTTGCTTCGTGGGCTCATGGCCTCCAAGGGGGGAGGGCCAGAGTAGACCAAACAGCCTTGCTCTAGGTGGGAGGCATCCCAGTGGGCTGGGCAGCCACGTGGTGGCTGACAGCAGGTCCTTCAGAGTTCAGACACACTCTGCTGGACAGGGGTCAGGGTGGAGTCACTCCCCTGGCTGAGAATTTCGCCTGGCTCTGTCATGGAGCTGCAGAAGAGTCTTAAGGACTTTGTAATGGGCCTTGGGTCTTCATGGAATGGACCCTGCAAGGGCAGCCCAAGTGTTGGCTCTAACAGGTTGCTGTACATTTGTATATATTCTCTGTAACCAACCTGTTGCATGCTAATAAAATCCCTGGTTGTGTGACCATGTTGGACGTGGTTGCCAGGGGCCTCACTATGGGTTATACTTCTTTATAATAAAACATAATCTTGTTATTGTCATGTCTTGTTGTTTGTGATGCTCAGTTCCAGGAGCTGATCCAAACCTGGAGGATATGGGGTGGGGTTCGATTCCCCAGCTGACCTCAGCCTGGCATGTATGAATCCTGAGTGAGACTCAGTGAGGACATGGGCTCCCCATGTGTTGGCTAACATTTGTCAGGGCTCTCTCAGTCTTTGGAAGGATTTAAAAGATAAAGGAGGCTCCGTGGCGGGCGCCATATGAACGGGCGCCTGTGATAACTGGATGACCAGGAACTCACAATAGTACGTTCATGGACTCCTCTATCCAAACTCCTCTGACTAAGTGAAGACCTAACTTTAATCTACACCAGGTTCCCAAAGAAAGGGTTGGGATGTCATGTGGGTCAGAGGGCAACCTTTGAACCAATGAGCAGGCCTAGCTAATATTTGGAGGCACCTCAGGTTCCAAAAGAAAAGGCAGGTCTGGTCTCTGGGAGGGATCAGATGTTCAAGGCTTGTGGGGACAGTGGCTGATAGGTTCTCAGGCTGGTCCAAGCTCCAAAACAAGAAAGGGTTGGAGTTAGCATATTGGGGCACCAATGTGCTAGATGGATGCAGGTTGAGGAGACCTTTCCAACGCCGTGTCAACCGCCTAGAACAGACAAGGGACTAGAAAGTTATCAAGTCCCGAAGTACTGCCGACCGGTGGGCGAGGGCGGTGCACACTCAGGACATAGTGGACAGGACACGTGGCAGGCCGTGCCTGCACAGGCTTAGCCTGGACTCTCACGTGACTGGGACACAGTGTACTGAGGGCTCAACGGTACTGTGGCTAGTAGAAGCCAGTAACCAGCCAGCAGGTCTGCAAGGATGTAAGTCCTTGCAGGACTGTGGCAGGTCCTGTGCTGTCCTAGACACAGGATAGCCAGAGATTCCTGTATGCTGCCTGCAACGAGGATGCAAGGCAGCGATACGAGGCTCTGGCAATGTAGCGTTGCCCAGCGTTGCTCATGACCGAGGAACAAGGATGGAACGAGGTTGCATATAGCTCGAGGCTCAACGAGGCAACGAGCGTCTTCACACACGAACCTTGGTCGTCACGACGAGTGGCGAGCCTATCGAGGGTCGTAGGCCTGGTGTGAGGATAAAGGTTGCTAGCCAGCAGCCTTGGGTCATTCCAGCCGGCAAGGACCAGGAGCTCACAAGCTCTGCTGACGAGTTGCTGTGCAAATGCAACCGCTGCACTTTGAGGCAGGAACTCATGCGCATGTGGAGCGAGGCTCCACGCGCGAGCTAATCTGCTTCGACTTGCACCCAGGGAGGGCGGCCCCGCGAGTCACCCCAGGACTGCCTAGAATCGACGCCAGAGGGTTCTGGTACGCGATACGGCCCCAAGCGGGAGCTGCCAAAATACATGGTAGATGGTAAACCTCGAAAGGTTGATTGTCCCAAGTATGCTCCGTGCCAGGGAGAGGCATTCCTCGACTGGGTTGTGCCCAACTGTGTGAGGGCTCCGGGCTTTTGCTTCAACGCTCTCCAGGTGCGCGTCGTAGTGTTGACCATGGCGGGAGGTTTCTTTGAGGAGCATTAATTAATTAATTAAACTCGTGCTCCCGTTGGGGAGTCACGGAGAACCGAAGTGCTTTTAATCCCTGTGTGTGCACTACAGGAGAAAGGGCAGAGAGAGACCCCCAGTCTCCTTCATGCCAAAGGCATGCCACAGCCGCAATCGGGCGCGTTAGCTAAACGGACACGCTAACAATCCGGCAAACTGTGGGTGCAAAGTTGTGGGTGCAAAGTTGAGGAGCATGGATGTGGGGTTATTGATTGGAACGCAGGCACAATCATGTTCACGCACCCGCAATACCTGGCGGCATTCATGTCGTACTGGCCCACCGGGACGTGGGTAGACCTCGCTCAAACGCGCACCGACGTGAACGAATACCAGCTCGCATACAATGCGGATCACCTCGCTAACCCCGGGAAGATCCTCGAGGAAATTGGTGAGCAGGGTCGCCAGGTACTTCACGAGTATCGCCAACGGAAGGCGCGGTCGGGAGGGGTGGGCCCCAGCATTGGAGGAATGTGAGGGTCGCGACCTCCTCATGGATGGATTGCAACGGGATGACGACAGCATCCCATCGGCTATCAAGGAATTGTCCTTGTGTGGCAATGCCGGGGAGAATTGGCTTTACTAACCCGCTGGCGAACAGGGGTTGGGACATAGTATCCCCATGGCCGATTTTGTACTATTGTTCTCTATAGCTGACTGCCCAGCCTGGGCAATTGTCGCTTTTGTGTGTGTGTTGCTTGTTTGCTTGCAAGTGCTTCTTTTTTTTCTTGTTTGTTTGTTTGAGCTAATTGTCTTGTTGCGTGCGCCCCAAGCCTGGACGATATAGCTATCGTCCCCTGGGGAAGGGAGGAGTGTTTAATACTGCCCAGACCTTTGTATGGGCGTAACAATGCCTTCAATAAATAAGTCGAAAGTCATTTGTTATTCGTTTGGGACTTTCGATAGAGTTAGCATTTTGGGCAACCAATATGCTAAGTGGATGCAGTTTGGAAAGACCTTTCCAACGCCGTGCTGACCGCCTGAAACAGACAAGGGACAAGAAAGATATGAGGTCCCGAAGTCCTAGCCGTCCGCGGCCGGCGAGGGTGCAACCTCTGGCGTAGTGGACAGGACACGTGGCAGGCCGTGCCTGCACAGGCTTAGCCTGTCTATCACGTGACTAAGGTCCACGTAGACCAGGAGGGACAGCAGCCTGCGACTGGTGGGAGTACTGGAACTGGCACAACTTAGGCTGCAAGGATACTAAGTCTTCACTAGGAACTCGGCTGAGAATTTATTGAGAATTTTTGAGAATTGCCTGAGAATGGCCTGAGAATAACTGAGAATATCTGAGAATTTCTGAGAATATGCTGAGAATATCTGAGAATATCTGAGAATTGGCTGAGAATAGCTGAGAGTTTTTGAGAATAATCTGAGAATAAGGGGTGAGAATGGCCTGAGAATAAACCTGAGAATAAAGGGACTTGGGGATCGAGAATAGTGCACAGGCTGAGAATATTGGGAAACTGAGAATATTGGGAAACTGAGAATATTGAGAAAACTGAGAATAACAAGGGACTGAGAATACTGAGAAAATGCAAACCATAGACCTTATGCTAGCAGCGGCAATCTGCCAGCATAAGAATCAGCATTGTTGCAAACAATGCTAGGAGGACAAATTCTTTTATTATCAAAATAGTATGCCATATTGATGATGACAAATATTCACTGCATTTGCTGACCACCCCGCATTTGCTAGCTGGGCCCATGTATGTAATGGCCTCCCATTTCCCATCGGACCATGCTATGTATCAAGGAGACAACCAGCGCAGACCAGAAATCGGGAGAATCCGGACCATGGTAGCTCGAGCCTGCCGTTATCTATATGTATGATTGCCATATGTAGAATGCCAAAAAACACAGCCATGTTTCCAATGTAGCAGATTCATTGGATGAGAAATTCAGCATGGATGCTGAATTTCTCATCCAATGAATCTGCTACATTGGAAACATGGCTGTGTTTTTTGGCAATCTACACGTGCCAATCCACCCTGGCATGCAGCGCCCCGGCAACCCATGGCAGTTATCCGAAATGCGACTACGAGTCCTTGCTCCAGGTGCGTTGGCGCTTCGCCGGTGTGCCGCTTTTCTGCTCGACAAACATATACGAAAATCAGGGAAATACAAGGGATGAAAATCATACAGTTCATACATTAGAAAGCAAGCAGTAGCAGCAACAGCCGTAACTTTAAAAATCAAGAGATGTTCCAATGATACGTTATGAATGGGTGACATGGCTGTGAACAGCCTACGCAAAATACACGGCATGGGCAAACATATCTTGAGCTCCTTACTTGTCAATGATTCCCACTTTGTTGGCATCCCGAGCTTCTGCACCACAAAAACATCACATCCAGAAGGCTAGCATGAAGAAATGAGGAGCTAACCTATGTACCTGTGCACAAAACCCCTACCTTGCTTCCTTGACAATTCCTTGCCTACATAAATGTGGTGGGGTGGCATGCATAAATGGATGTGGTGGGGTGCCCCAATGAAAAATAATACCCATTCACTTCCCCACTGAAAAGTAAGGAACAATAACCTTACCTGCCTGCCCCCGGCCATATCAGTCAAAGAATTATATGAAAGATGCCTGCCGCCCCTCAAAAAAAAAACAAAAACTGATGCCTGCCCCCGACACCCAAAAAAAATTTACCCCCTGCAACCGCTCCCTTTGTATGATTGATGGAATAAATGGATAATGCCTCTGCATGCCCTCATTGGAACAGGTATAGCAGATGTCACAAAGAATGCAACAACAAATTTCCCTTGCACACACATATTCTTATGTAAACTAAAAAACAACACGAGTACTGTAACCGAAACCAAAATACCTTGAGTGGTGAGGACACCCCGGAAGAGCCCACACTGGCATCATCACTGTCTGAGTCATCACTAGCATGGCGCCCCATGGCTCTCTCTTGGCGCGTCCAGTCAACCTGCAAAGAAATGGAAACAAGATATCGGAAAACCATTTGATGGCGCTGAATACACAACTCTCACACAACATACTAGCACATTCATAATTCATTTCATGCAGATCAAGGACGATAAAAAAACAAAAAAACTCTGACAACCGCAACTCTGTGAGCACCTACCGATGTTGCTGTCATCGCGTGACTTGACATCGAGGCATCAGCATTCCTTTGCCGCTGAACAAGGGCCTTTTGCCTCATCAACAACGCCTCCAGCCTTGCCAATTCCACCTCCGCTTCCGTCAGGGCTGGCGGCTCTGGTGGTTCAGCATCCCAGAAAGCAGGCTGCCGCATTGCAGGAAGTGGCGATGTGAAGTTGCACGGCAGCGCCCCCCCCCCCCGAGGCAACGGCCCCATCGCCACCCTGGTCCTTAGAAAACCCCATGCTGTCCGCTTTGGCCTTGGCCTCCGCCTCCGCTTTGGCTTTGGCCTTGGCCTCCGCCTCCGCTTTGGCCTTGGCCTCCGCCTCCGCTTTGGCCTTGGCCTCCGCCTCCGCTTTGGCCTTGGCCTCCGCCTCCGCTTTGGCCTTGGCCTCCGCCTCCGCTTTGGCCTTGGCCTCCGCCTGCGCTTTGGCCTTGGCCTCCGCCTGCGCTTTGGCCTTGGCCTCCGCCTGTGCTTTGGCCTTGGCCTCCGGCTCGGCTTTGGAGTTCGCCTCCGCTTTGGCCTTGGCTTTGACCTCTGCTCCCCCCTCCGTCTCCGCCTCCCTCCCGTCCTCCGCCTCCTCCCCCTCACTGTCCCCACCCTCCTCCTCGTCTGCCATCCTCTTCTTCTTCTTTTCTTGCTTCTTTAGCTGACACTCTTCCTCTTCCTTGACCTGGCACTTGGTGTACCACTGGCGGCGCTTGACTTTGCCGTAGTTGACGAGGTCATCCTGGACAACATTGTCCAGGACCACCCAGGCATGCAGCTCCTTGCTAACTCCACCCTGCGGCAAATTGTCCAGGGGAGCATTGTAGACAGCTGTCTGCCCGGAATAATCCACAAACTTGATTTCCCACGGACTTTTTTTTCCGTGGATTGTGCGCTTGTATCTTGCCGATCTCCCAAATGATCGAGCTCGGCTCGTCCGGCAGAACCAGAAGGTAGCGCTGGGCCACAAAAAGGCCAACCTCTGGTTGTGCCGGTGGATCCCGCACCGTGGCCTTGGTAGAAAGCGCACCAAGAAAATGTTGCAGGCCCAGGTCAAGAGGGGGGGAGCCTTCTGCCTGCTTGGCTGCCTTCTTGCCCCCTTTCTGGGCCGCCAGGTTGCCTGCCTTGTCGCCCGCCACCTCACTCGCCTTGCCGTCTGCCTTCTTTCCCCCCACCTCGCCCGCCTTCTTTCCCCCCGTCCCGGCCACCTTCTTTTCCGCCATCTCCCCCGCCGTCTCGCCCATCTTCTTTCCCACCTTGTCACCCTCACCCCCCTCCTTGCGGGCAGAATTTTCCACCTTCTTGACGGCCGGTACAAAACCAGCCTTGGCAGATGGACCATCTTGGACTGCAATGAGGCACTCCTTCGCTTTGCTAGCAGCAAAGGCTGCTGGCGGGAGTGGTGGCGTGATGACAATAGTGGGCCCCGCGGCTGATTTCTGCATAAACGGCTGAGCTGGGGGCCCTGCGGTGGCCGCTGCAGCCCTCTGCATTTTCGCCTCCGCCAGCTCGCGCTCGAGCCTTTCGATGTGGTCGTCCTGCGTCGTTTGGATGTCCATCGGCTTGATCTCGTCGGTCTGCACAAGAGAGCATTGATACGAAATGAAGGGGAGTTAATGCTTCAGCGAGTACACTGAGGGGCCGGGTACACTGACGCATTGGTAGTTTCATTAAAAAATTATGACACTGGCGGCGCTGGCCACCAGCAAACGATAAATAAAACAAAAGATTTTCGAATAGCAAAATTTACCTTGGCGGCATTCTCGAAAGCGACGATGTTCGTCAGGGAACTCAGAGGCTGCCGGCTGCTGCCGGTGGGCGAGTCGGCATTGACTGTGCTGACCCGCTCTTTCGCTTGTTTTTTCCTCATCTTCCGTGGGGGGCCCTCATTGTCGTCATCGTCACTAGGACTCTTCACATCCTTGTCCTTGTGGTTTGAGAGGTATCGGGACCACTGCGCCTCAATGTACTGGGCGGCTGTCAACTGTGTCGGTTCGAGGGGCGGTTGCTTCCGATTTCCTGTCTTGAACTTTTCTAGACTGGCTGCATAAGTAGCTTTTGCAGCCTGAAACTCTGACGCTGCCAGCGCCCCAGCCCAAGGACAAATTACGAGCAAACGGGAAACGCAGGCCTGGAAATGGTTCTCGTCCTGGTATTTTCTAACAATCCCCGGCGCGAGATAACGCTCGCTCAGGACGGCGATCTGCCTGCGCAGCGTTGACCGATATTCTAGGGGACTGATGCAAACTTTGGGCTGCCCCTCCTCCAAGAACTTGTTCTGCAAGAATCGCTTCTTCACCTCGTCGGAAGCTACCTGTACAGGCTGCGGATGATGTTTGCCCATCCTAGAATCACCATCTCACGAGCACAGCATCAGAATCACCATCTCACGATCAAATCTCCTGTGTCAAATTTCAGAGCTTCCAGTTAACTTCCGGTGGAGGAGCAAGACGCGATGGAGGTTTTCAAACACCGCGCCTTTCCAAGTTCTTGGTCGTTTGCAGTTGCCTTGGCTGTTGGCAGTTGGCGCGGCCACTGCCAACAGCAGGCGCAACGTGCAAGGAATCTTGCACAGTCTGCGAAAATCGGACGGCCAAAAAAAGCTCACCGCGCCGGAAATTCGAAATTGCGCCAAAAGTGGTCCCTGGGCACATGCAGCGGCTGACGCAATTGCCTGGAGGGAATCGGATTCGGAACCTTTGGTACCTTCGCAACCGTCAGTCACTCAAGGTCACTATCTTACAGCGCGTGCTATCCAACGGTTACTTATTCCCACGCCTGTTTCGTAACTGTGAAGAAATCATTATGATTGGAAAAAACTAAGAATATCGTGACTGACATCTCACGTCTCTCCTTAGTTGGTCCAAGTTTGTTTCAGCACACCGGAATGACTAATTGGTCTAAATCAGCTGCTATCTACAGTGCTGTAAGCGGAACCACCCACACTAATTTATCTAAATTCGTCTAGTACGGAAGTGCTTCTTTGCTATCGACCAAAACTCTATTGCGCGACGCAAAAAAAATCTGGACGTTCAGAGATTGATCTTGTTGGATCCTAGTCGTTGTATTTTGCCGGCAGGAATCTCATTCCATTCACCAGAGTGAAACACGTCGCGGCGGTGCCAGGCTCGTCACATACAGTATGCGGCTGCCTTGTTTTAAAACTAATTTTATTGTTAAAAAAAATCGGATCTCTTACCTTAGCAACGGCCACACGACACTGCGCCGTTTGGACCTTCGCACGCGGTTTGGGCCTTCTCACGCAACCGGGACAACAACCACACGGTGTATCTACCTTACAATTTGGGAGACCTGCGCTAATTGGACAGCCATAGCGACAGTGCCGGACTTGACGGCCATACGACTCTGCTCCGGATTCGGTTTGGACCTTGCACAGTCAACCGGGACAACAACCACACACATGTGTCTACCTTACAATTTGGGAGACCTGCGCTAAGGACAGCCATAGCGACAGTGCTGGAGGGCCTGCATCGTCTGGAGTCGAGACGATGCAGGCCCTGATCCGGTCCACAGTTTAGTGGATCTTTCCAATGATGATTGACCATCCTCCTTCTGGAATGTAGGTAGCTCGGGCAGCCATCATGACGTAGGGTGGGAGGGCCTGCATCATCTTGACTTGATGCAGGCCCTCTGACACGGTTTCAGCCTTGTTGTTTAACTTGTTTTATCGGTTCCAGATGGCGAGCATGCACGGGTCTGTCGATGACTACATGATGGGTGGCATGCCTGCCGATGGCGGGCCTGAGCAGGAGGCCCGTGATTTTGCCCGCAATTTCGAGGAAACTGTGCAAAGCATTCGTGCGGACACACCCCTCTATCCCGGGTCGTCTAAGATGGCCCTCGCCACGTCTTTGGAACTCCTGTCTCTGCTTGGCAAGAACAGCGCATCCGCCGTGTTTGCCGATGAGCTCTTTAAGTTTTTCTCTGACATACTACCACCGGGCAACCAGTTTCCAGCGTCGGTGGCCAAGGCAAAGTCTGTGATGAATAATTTAGGGCTGGGTTACCAAGTGTACGATGCGTGCCCATGCGACGAGTATCTGTATAAAGACAAGACTGTAAAGCAATGCCCCGTTTGCAAGCTGAACCGGTATGAGACCTATGAAGACCGGAGTGGAGAGACGGTTGTGACCACCAGACCGCATCGGCAGGTTCGCAAGTTTTCCCTGAAGGACCGGATCAGGGGCCTTTTCAGAATACCGGTGATGGCCAAAGCATTTAGGTACGCGGCGGAGAACCGAAGCAAGGAGCCTGACCACCCGCAGAAGAAGATCCACGGGATTAAAGGTCAGTTTGGCGCTGTCGTTTCCGCTTTTTTAATGTCCCTTTTTAAAAAAATATTTCCCTTGAAAGCTTGTTCTTGTGCACCGCTGCTGTTGATCCTCAAGTTATGCTGATTTGTGGCTCTGGCTCGTGCAGCAAGGTACCTGGACTAAGTTTTGCATGCATGTTTGCTTTTTCCCTTGGTTTGAACTGTTTTCTTGTGCCTCCCTGAGTGCAGATACAAGGGCCTGGCAGCGGCTTTTGGACCTGTTCCCCGAGCTTGCATCTGATCCAAGAAATCTGTTCATCGGATGCTGCTTCGATGGACTGTGCCCGAGATACTGGTTAGACACCTATTCGTGCTGGCCGTGTATGGTTTGTTTTTTCAATCTGCCCGAGTGGGCGCACATAAACAAACATTTCTGCCCGATGGTCCTCCTGGTGGGGGCACACAGAGGGCGAGCCCCCCAAAAGATGCGCATCTTCTTGGACCTCTTCGTAGACGAGCTAATAGAGCTTTTCAAAGGGTTTTATATATGTTAAAAATATAATTACTTACAGCAGAGTGAAATCACTCAAACCAAAGCAAACGCCCAGCTATAAACCTATATACAGAGCCATGTCAAAGCTCTATACTACGATAAGACCAATGGAAACGCCTAACGGGAGGAACCTAATAGCCCGGCTGCACCGCAAAATCAGCCCGCGTACGGCGGAGCATGATGTCAGCCATGGCCCGAGTCAGCGCCACCGACAAGCGCGGACGCCAATATGACGTCCAGGTCCGCGCCGACCATGGGGCCCGCTGGCCCTCCAGGTCCAGCCGGTCCTCCCGGAGCTGGCAACAATCCTTGAAGAAGGCGGAGGTCAGGGGCCCCATGGCCCCAAACTCCTCCAGGACAAAGGGCACCACACGATGGTGCCCGACGTCGCCGTAGGCCAGGAGCTTGGCCCGCTCCGCCCGGTCCGCCGTGTAACCTGCCGTGAGGGAGGCCCCAGCCACGTGGCTAAGAGCCAAGGGCCGCGCCACCGAAACGTCAATAAACAGATGCCGGCCACCCCCCTCAAAGTCCAGCACCACGATGTCAGGCCGGTGGTTGGGGGAATAGAAGGCAGCGCCATCCGCATCCTCGGACCGGATGTTCGCGTGGGGGAAAACCGACCGAATCATGGCGAGCACCACCGTCAGGAGGACAGTGTGCAAATACAAATACCAATTCTGATTCTGTTGGCCCCCCATGCAGGCAAGGTAGTGAGTCCCCGTGGGATCCAGCGGCTGCCCACAGCTACCACAAGGCCGCCCGGCCGGAACAAGAGGCTGCGGGGCAAATAGCTGGTGCCGGAGCGCCACCGAGTAGTGGCTGGGAGCCAAGGCGAATGGGGGGGCCATGGGAAGAGCACGAAGGTACGCCGAGCCCACACTCCGCAAGGAAAGCGAGAACAGCCACGCACGTCCCTGGGCGTTGAGGTCCGCGAAAAGAGCAATCCAATCAGCCGTGTGCAGAATACCCGCGTAGGTTTTCTGGTGTTTATCGATGACGCGAGCAGGGAAGCGCAAGCATGCGCGAAGGGTTTTATAAATGTGATGTACTTGACGACGCCAAGGGGGAATTCCAAACTGCATTCATACGTGTGGTGCTGCTGATGACCATGCATGACTATCCCGCATTTTCAAAGCTGATCAACATGCCGGATGCAGGGTATGACGGGTGTTAAAAAATGGCCCAAAGTGGAAGGGGACGTATATTTTTCAAAGGGCAAGATTGTATTCCTGGGCAATGACCGCATGCTCCCTGACACTGACCCACGTCGTGTTACCACGCAGCCCGACCCGGGTGACATGACTTATGCTGAATATCTGAACCATTGTGAGGACAACGAGCGCCTACCTGAGGCCTTTTCGCGGCTTCCGTACTGGCCAGCCCTGCAATGCCGGAATGCCATTGACGAGTTCCACCTGGCTTCGAATTTCTTCCTTCGCCTCGGGAATTGCACGAGTGGTAAGATATTTGATTTTTGTCATTGTTAAACTGGATGGTATTTTTAGTCTTGGAAGTTTGCTGCACGCATGCCACCTTATGGCCAAAAGGAACTTACTAAACTTTTTTTATGTGTTTTTATGGTTGCGTATTTGGGTGCACATGCAGGTGAAGCTGCCACCAGGTCGGTACGGCATCGCCTCAAGGATCTCAATCTGAGCCCTGACTTGTGGATGACCAAGGAGGAGACCACAACGGTTGCTGCTGATGGAACGGAGAAGACCACAGTCAAGTACAAGGGCAGTCAGCCAGTTTTTCAGCTGTCCAAGAGCGAGAAGAACGAGATCTGTGGTGAGTTGTGCGGCTGAGCATGGTTATGACTTCATAGTCCATGCTGCTTATAAAAGTTGATTTCAACAGAATGCTTATTCCAAGTGCTCGTTCATTAAAAGACTTTTCCATTTCAATGCATGTCCTTGTAGCTACTTAATCCTTGTTTATTATAAATGGATCAAAATGTCTGAAGCTAACTCTCACTTTTCCTGTTGTTAGCTGTTTATAGTTGGTTGCATGTTTAAGTGTTTTCCGTTAAAAGATGTGGCTTAAATCTCACAGTTTGTGTTGCTATTTTATGTGGGCATGTTCTTTTATGCAGATCTTGAGAGGCACATCAACAAGTCCTTGCCAGACTGCTTCACGGGAAACATCGTTGGGCTGCTGGCGCAGGGGAAGCCAGAGCACAAGGCGAAAACACATGACAAGATTGTTTATTTTTGCAAGTATATGCCCGTGTTGCTGCGCGGTCGTTTGCATCCGCGCGCAAGGAGCGCGTTCCTTGAAGCTTCCGCAGCCTGGGACTGTGCCTTCAGCGGCCGTGTTTTAACGCAGGGGGAGTTGGATGAAGTATAGCTAGGAAAATGATGGTGCGGGCTGTGGTGGCAATGGAGCGGGTGATTCCCGCAAGTGAAATGTCGTGATCCATGCCTGCTGCTACACATTTGGCAGCCCAGATATCCGAGCTCGGCCTTCCTGACGGTCGGAACATGGCCTGGGGTGAGCGTGAGATGCAGGCGGTCACAGCGGGCCATATGTCGAATTTAAATGTCGAAAAATCAATCCAGCGATCATTCAACGAGTTCGAGGAGCTGACGTACCTGTCATACTTCATCCATGAGCAGACCGGGGTAAGTAATTTCTCACTGTATATATGACTGTTTTGATTGTGTTTTTTTTTTGTTCGGTTGAGTCGTTTGAAGTTTTGCTTGTTTTTTTCTTTTCATGCATCCTTTCTGATAGCATGTCTTCTTTTTCCCTCCATGTGTGTGTGCATCTGATGTCACATTGTGCAGATTAAGAGCAAGTACTACATTTGGGATGTTTTGACCACCGACCCCTCGCGCATGGTTGAGCTGGGCCGCCGCCGACGCCAAAATCATTACCGCTTTTCTTCAGGCGAGCTTGAGGAGGTGCGGGCGCTGTTGGTGGGGGATGCACTGCAGCGCGCGACTTACACCGATCTGGAGAAGAATGGTGACCAGTAGTACTGGTAAGCTCGCCCCTGGTTTTGGACATTTGCTAGGTAAAGTTTATCAGGCTTTGCGGATGCGGACTCCATACGTTGTTTTTTGCATAGTACAGCTGTTTGAGTATTTTGGTGATGACAAGCTTTGCATTTTTGGCCCTCAAACTTAATTGTTGACCATAGTAACGCTGTTGTGTACCTGCTATCTATTGTGCTTGCATGCATGTTCTGTATGCAGGGCGCACTACTGCAAGGAGTTGGGTTACGTGCAGCATTGGGCTGCATTGAACAAGGCGCCATTTGCACAGCAACTCGTCAGCAGAGCTTGTGAGCTCCTGGTCCTTGCCGGCTGGAATGACCCAAGGCTGCTGGCTAGCAACCTTTATCCTCACACCAGGCCTACGACCCTCGATAGGCTCGCCACTCGTCGTGACGACCAAGGTTCGTGTGTGAAGACGCTCGTTGCCTCGTTAGGCTTCAAGCTATATGCAACCTCGTTCCATCCTTGTTCCTCGGTCATGAGCAACGCTGGGCAACGCTACATTGCCAGAACCTCGTATCGCTGCCTTGCATCCTCGTTGCAGGCAGCATACAGGAATCTCTGGCTATCCTGTGTCTAGGACAGCACAGGACCTGCCACAGTCCTGCAAGGACTTACATCCTTGCAGACCTGCTGGCTGGTTACTGGCTTCTACTAGCCACAGTACCGTTGAGCCCTCAGTACACTGTGTCCCAGTCACGTGAGAGTCCAGGCTAAGCCTGTGCAGGCACGGCCTGCCACGTGTCCTGTCCACTATGCCCTGAGTGTGCACCGCCCTCGCCCACCGGTCGGCAGTACTTCGGGACTTGATAACTTTCTAGTCCCTTGTCTGTTCTAGGCGGTTGACACGGCGTTGGAAAGGTCTCCTCAACCTGCATCCATCTAGCACATTGGTGCCCCAATATGCTAACTCCAACCCTTTCTTGTTTTGGAGCTTGGACCAGCCTGAGAACCTATCAGCCACTGTCCCCACAAGCCTTGAACATCTGATCCCTCCCAGAGACCAGACCTGCCTTTTCTTTTGGAACCTGAGGTGCCTCCAAATATTAGCTAGGCCTGCTCATTGGTTCAAAGGTTGCCCTCTGACCCACATGACATCCCAACCCTTTCTTTGGGAACCTGGTGTAGATTAAAGTTAGGTCTTCACTTAGTCAGAGGAGTTTGGATAGAGGAGTCCATGAACGTACTATTGTGAGTTCCTGGTCATCCAGTTATCACAGGCGCCCGTTCATATGGCGCCCGCCACGGAGCCTCCTTTATCTTTTAAATCCTTCCAAAGACTGAGAGAGCCCTGACAAATGTTAGCCAACACATGGGGAGCCCATGTCCTCACTGAGTCTCACTCAGGATTCATACATGCCAGGCTGAGGTCAGCTGGGGAATCGAACCCCACCCCATATCCTCCAGGTTTGGATCAGCTCCTGGAACTGAGCATCACAAACAACAAGACATGACAATAACAAGATTATGTTTTATTATAAAGAGTATAACCCATAGTGAGGCCCCTGGCAACCACGTCCAACATGGTCACACAACCAGGGATTTTATTAGCATGCAACAGGTTGGTTACAGAGAATATATACAAATGTACAGCAACCTGTTAGAGCCAACACTTGGGCTGCCCTTGCAGGGTCCATTCCATGAAGACCCAAGGCCCATTACAAAGTCCTTAAGACTCTTCTGCAGCTCCATGACAGAGCCAGGCGAAATTCTCAGCCAGGGGAGTGACTCCACCCTGACCCCTGTCCAGCAGAGTGTGTCTGAACTCTGAAGGACCTGCTGTCAGCCACCACGTGGCTGCCCAGCCCACTGGGATGCCTCCCACCTAGAGCAAGGCTGTTTGGTCTACTCTGGCCCTCCCCCCTTGGAGGCCATGAGCCCACGAAGCAAAGGGTATTGCAGCTCAGCCTTCTCCTCCAGCTTGGTGAGAGCATCTGCAGGGTTGTCCACGCCAGCCACATGTTCAATGTTAGCTAAGCAAGACATTTCCTTGAGCAACAAATAATCAAGGTCCCTGCTCCTGGCCAGCTGCCTGTGCACAAACTGCACCATGCCCATGCTGTCAGTTCTTACCAGTGTGTGCATCTGCAACCGACAGGAAGCCACTTGACATAGCTGGTAAAATAGCTCCCTCAAGTAAAGAGCAGTATGAAGCCCTTCACAGATTGCCCTGCACTCAGCAATGTCACTGCTGGGAGTTACCCTGTTCTGCAACCGACTGTACCAGCAGACCAGAGAGGACTGTTCCTGCACCAGGGATATTAATGCTGCTGCACGGCCCCTGACCTCTGTGACCTTCCTACTATCCATAGAACTGTCCACATAGAGCATCATGTCAAAAGGCCTGTACAAATCCAAAGGACCCAGCATGAGAGGGGGAGACATGCGAACAGCCTCTACCACTCTCTCAGCACCCACCTCAACCAGTTGGGAATCGGTCAACCGACTCAGTACCAACAGGTCAGGAGCACAAATGCTGGCCAGCCATGCCAACATACCTCGTATTGTTGCACATCTGGCCTGGGTGATGGGCTCCTGCAAGGCATCTATGATCTGCTGAGGATAATCCTTACCACCCTCCAGCTGGATGGACCATGTACCCTGCTGATGGACCAAGGTCGCCTGCATTCCACAAAACACCATGGGCTCATTCTCAACCATGTACTGGATCTTACCCAGTTCAAACCGTTTCTGGATCCTGGCCAGAGTCAACTCTTGCCAAGTGGGATGGCCCAGGAGATGCAGATCATCACCATGCAGGGAGGCAAACGCTGGCAGCCCCTCATAGCTACCCTGAAACAGACAAGGATCAACTGGAGAGACTGAGAGACCACAGACAGACCTGAGGTACTTCTCCAAGCTCTTCCTCCAGATGATGGGACTCGATCTAAGGCCTTCCACGCCTTTGAGAATCCTCAAATACCTCGTCTTCAGCTCTGCCCTCCACACTGCAGGCACCTTAACAAAGAAAGGGGGTATTGTGCGCCAAGTATCCTGTGCTTCCTGCTGATCACCCTTAAGAAAAGCCCTCTTGAAATCTACCAACACAGAGCTATAGGGTATCCCCTTCTGCAGAAAAGACAAATAAATGCACAACAAAATCCTCCATGTATCATGCAGCATCCCTGGTGTGTAAAGCTCCTCATCTGCTAACTGTCCAGTGCCATGGTACTCAGTCACAACTGGTCTAACATGTGGCACCTGCACGCCATCTACCTCCTTGAGCTTGAGGACAAACATCAATCTGAGCAGCTGGTGATCCTCAGGGAGGACATCCACAGGCTCTGCACAGTTGGCAACTATCCACTCATGCCCAGAAGCAACAAAGCCAAGAGTCCATGCCTTAGCCATCTTGGGGCTTTGCATCATCTCCACTAGCTTGCGCCAAGGTACAGGACTCGTTCCTGGGATCTGGTACCTCTGCACACCCAACTCACGTGGGTCAAACGTAGTAGGGAGGATCAGCAGGTCCCCAGCAATGGGCTCCTTTGTATCAGGACCCTCTGCCTCTAGACCCCTCACAGCCCTTACAGCCACACTAAGACCCTGGGAGTAGCGATATCTCTGCAAGGGAAGGCGGCCCTGCCCTTCTAATGCTAGCTCCTCAGAGGATATCCTCACCCCTGGTAAGCACAAGAAGTTCTGACCTAGAATGGCAGGCCCCTGATACCCTTCAACCACACTGAACGTGGTGGGCACCCCCAGGATAGGCACACTCACTTCTCCCAAGATCTTCATGGACACATTCCCAGAGAAATCAGACACAGCTAGGCAGCTAGGGGATGACCACTGCAAGCCTGCAGCATCCTCTACCCTTAGAATGGACACCTGTGAGTTGGTATCCACTTCTAGTGCTGGTGCCCCACATGACCCCCATCCCGTGAGCTTAGATACCTTGGGATCACGCTTGCTGTTCTGCAGAGCTCGAATGATGTCCGCCATAAGCAGCCCCCTGGACTGTGGTGCAGCCCTGGCCACCTCTGGCCTTGTGACAGACGTCTCAGCAGACTCCTGCTCACCCTCATCCATCCAGGACAGACCATAATCCAAGCATGGTGGGTTAGCATCTGCTGCCTGGCTCTCATCCTGCTCATCTCCCTCCAAGGGAGGATCAGGGCCGTCTTCAGGCCAGATTGCAGTTGGCCTTCTCTCCTTGACGTGAGCCCAGGATAGCCTGTACACGTGCTTGGGATTACTCTCCAAAGCCACCAGACAAGAATGGTTAGCTTCCTCAACATGGGTTACCTGCCCATCTTGCCACTTGCCACGCTTGCCTGGTAATGACGGTTCCTTCCACATCCTGACCCTCAGTCCCACCTGGGGCCTCAGCATTTTCCAACCCTTGTCCTTACGCCTCAATCTGGAAAACACCCTGTCTGCCTTCTTCAGGCAGGCTGCCACCACGTCCTGTGATAGCATACCAAACTGCAATGCCAGGGGAGAGACTGCCACACCATCATAGTAATAGGTTACCCTGTGGTTAAGCTGCTCCTCAATCCCCTTACACCAAGCTGCTTTCTCTAGAGCTGATGCCACAACAGGCACACTCCTAGCTGCTAGCACCACTGTTTTTACTTCACGTATAGATCTCTCTACAGCTCCCTGCTGCCCATGGGATTCCCTAGGGACCACTACCAACTTACAAGGAAGCTGGTCAGCCAGCTTGATCAAGCAGTCAAACTGCAAGTCAGCTTGCACCTTGGTGTACACCCCAAAGCCTGGCAACAAAGACTGGAGACCCATCAACAGCTGATGCTCCTGCATTCCAGGAAGAATGGTCAGCAACCTATATCTGCTAAACCTATCCACCCCCACCAACAGATACATGCCCCTGATGTGTTGGATGTCCACCTGGATATCCCCCCGCTCTCTAGCAGGTTCTCTGGCATGGGACTGTGGGAGGCGAACAGCATTCTCCTGACAGACACAATTCTGAGCAGCTGCACTGCAGGCCTCTAGCAAAGGCTCCTTGCCAATCTTCCAAGCAAACATCTCTGCCTGCTTAGAGTGGCCAAAGATATGGTGTAGAGTGTTTCCAGCCTGAGCATAGCTCAACCCCCTGTCAGCCTGGCTGCACAGAGAGGAACGTGACAAAGACTGTGTGCTTGGGATAGCACGACCCACCTGCTGTTCTCTTGCTCCAGGGACCTCCTCCAAGGTAGCTCGGCTCCCAGAGCCAGCCCCGGTTCCCACAGAAGCTGCAGGTCCTTCCAGTCTGGCGGCTTGACTCCCAGAGTCAACCCCAACAACTGGAGACCCTGCACCTGCCACAGGCACAGGGAATTCCACTGCTGCAGCAGCGTTATTGCAATCATTGAGTGGAAGCACCTCATCATTCCCAACCCCTTGCTGCTGCACAAGAGGGACACCCCCATTACTATGTACAACTGTTCGTCCCACTAGGGGTGATTGACTATTTACAGGGGACAACATCTCAAGTCATGGCTTACCCACCTGGCCAGAGCCTGCTCCAGCAGACTTGGCCTGGTCTGGGCAGTCACGTCGCCAATGACCCGTCCTGCCACATCCAAAGCACTTGTCATCCTTCCCAGCAGCAGCCTTCTTCAGGCCACCCTGGTTCTGGCTGCTCTGACTGGCCTGGGTGCCCTGGCCCTGGCTCTTGCCTTGCCCTTGGCCACCCTTGTTCTGCTGACCACCCTGGTGACCACCAGCCTGCTGCTGACCCTTGCCTTTGGATCCCTGCTGCTGGCCCTTGCCACCCTGGTTACCATTCTGCCTGCGCCTGTTAGCCCTCTGACGCCTACTAGGTCTGGTTTCTCCCTGAGCACCCTGCCCAGGGGCGTCACCATGGACCTGATGAGCGGAGGCTGAAGGGGCACCAGTCACCTGGATTGCCTTGCAAGCAGCATTGTCAGATGGACGGATATTGAAAATAACCTTTTGCAAGGCTGGCCACGTCCCATCTGTCTGATCAGCAAACATCCTAGCTGCATTTCTCCCATCCACACTCAGCCCCATGCGATCCAGGAAGTAATCTGCCACTGCTCTGTCAGTCAGATTGAAGCCATGCTTGGCCCCCTTCTCCCTGATGCGTGTGAGCCGCTGCAGCTCCTCAGCTATTGTGCCCTTGATCTCAAAGGTATCATAGCTGAGCTTATAGTGATTAGTGAGGTTGAGTACCTTATCAGAAACTCCTGACGTAGGCCCTCTAGGAACTGAGACCAAGTCAGCTTGTCCTTGACAGCCTGCCTAGCCTTGTCCCTCACACGCTCACTTGAATCCCTATTAGTCGTGGATGTGTGGAATACCTGCACAAGGTTGACAGTGGGATCTACAGAGCATGAAACTAGCTCCATATCCTCCAACCACTTGTCTAGCTCTTCCTGTCCCACAGGAGGCTTGAGAGGCTTCTGGCCATTCATCACAGCCACAGCACTCATATGAGGTCTAGTCCCAGGCAAAGCACGAGGGTCACTGCCAATGACAGCAGCTCCTACAGGTGCTAATGGCGCAGGAACATAGCTGCAGGAACACCAGACCAGGCACACATGGTCTCTTACCAGGTGCTTGACGTTCAGCATCATTCTGGCCCTCCCCCGTCAGCACCACGCCGTCGGTTGGCCACCCTGCACGCTCCTCCCCTTGTGCCACCTCTTTCCTCTTCCGGTTGGAGCCCTCCTGCCATTGACGCCCTCTGCCGTTGGGATCGCCTGTCCCTCTGGCACGACGTTGGCGGGGCCTCCCGTGTCTGCCCTTGCCTCACCCCCGCCATCCCCCGCTCCGCCCCGCTCCCGCTGCCGCCCCCGCGCGTGTTACGAAGCATTATAGAATACACAGAAACACACGCAGATATGGCTGCTGGAACCCCTCAGGCTCACGCACTTACTCCAGACGAGGCCGCCTCCTGGCTTGCACTCGCCTGCCCCTCCTCACGGTCTGGACGCTCCTCAACACCCTCAGCAACCGGTGTGGCTGCTGCTGCCGCTGCGACAATCTGGAGGCTTGGGTTAAACTCTCCCAGCACGCAGGTCACAGGTCGCCCGTCTCCTTGCGTTCGACTGGATGTTGTGTCTCACCTGGGTTGCGATGCCAAGCAAGTCGCGCACCCACCGCTTACCGCCGCCGACAGCTCGTTCTGCTCGCCTCGGCCGTAACGGTCGTACTCGTGAGTCACCTCACGAGGGAATGCAGATCAGCTCTCTGCCTTCCTCGTAGGTCGGTAGTGCCGTCGCCCTCGTTTATCTGCTGGGCTGAGCGCTTGACGGAGCCCTCTGGCTTGTCAGTCCACTCGAAATGGACGTCTTCAGGCGTCTTCTCGACCCCCGTGACAATCTCCACCTCCGGACCCCACGCACTGGTGGTTTCCGGCCTCGGTGTATCAAGCCTTGAGTATACCCCGAAAGGCTGTGTGGTGATAAAGAACCTGTCTGCGTACCCTCTCGACTCTTGCAAAAGGACAGCAACAAGATTCTCAATTGTTTGGGCAAATACCTCTGCCGTGCTCCAAGGATTTACCGTCTCCCGAGCACGCGCGTTCCGGATGATGTCGGCGTCTGGTACCCCCTCTCCTAGCACCGCTGTCGCCACCCAGTGGTTAAACAGCCGGGTGCTGCCGAGCGCTGTTGCCACAATCTGGCTAAGCGCCTCCCTGGCTAGGTCGAGACCGGCTAGAGTGATATGGGCGCCCTGATAAGCGACCTCCACACGATTAGCAGTTTCAGCTAGCGCGTCACGTAGCCGCACCAACTCTTCCACCGCCACTCGCCCCGTCTCACCTGGAGAAATCACGACGCGAGCCCGTTGATAATCGGGTCCGCCGCCGCTGGCCTGCTGCCTCCCCCACTCACCGCCACCCACCCCTCTTCTGCCAAGTGCCTCGCTACGTAGGCCGCTTGCACGAATGTAGGAGCGTTTGCTTGGTTACGGTAGGGGAAAAACGCTTGCGCGTCTCTCTGCTCGTTCGCCTCACCAGCACCGTGGCTGCTTGACGATGAACCAGACATGAAAGCGTGGAAGCAATAGTACGATTTGCACAGCAACTCGTCAGCAGAGCTTGTGAGCTCCTGGTCCTTGCCGGCTGGAATGACCCTAGGCTGCTGGCTAGCAACCTTTATCCTCACACCAGGCCTACGACCCTCGATAGGCTCGCCACTCGTCGTGACGACCAAGGTTCGTGTGTGAAGACGCTCGTTGCCTCGTTGAGCCTCGAGCTATATGCAACCTCGTTCCATCCTTGTTCCTCGGTCATGAGCAACGCTGGGCAACGCTACATTGCCAGAGCCTCGTATCGCTGCCTTGCATCCTCGTTGCAGGCAGCATACAGGAATCTCTGGCTATCCTGTGTCTAGGACAGCACAGGACCTGCCACAGTCCTGCAAGGACTTACATCCTTGCAGACCTGCTGGCTGGTTACTGGCTTCTACTAGCCACAGTACCGTTGAGCCCTCAGTACACTGTGTCCCAGTCACGTGAGAGTCCAGGCTAAGCCTGTGCAGGCACGGCCTGCCACGTGTCCTGTCCACTATGCCCTGAGTGTGCCCGCCCTCGCCCACCGGTCGGCAGTACTTCGGGACTTGATAACTTTCTAGTCCCTTGTCTGTTCTAGGCGGTTGACACGGCGTTGGAAAGGTCTCCTCAACCTGCATCCATCTAGCACATTGGTGCCCCAATATGCTAACTCCAACCCTTTCTTGTTTTGGAGCTTGGACCAGCCTGAGAACCTATCAGCCACTGTCCCCACAAGCCTTGACATCTGATCCCTCCCAGAGACCAGACCTGCCTTTTCTTTTGGAACCTGAGGTGCCTCCAAATATTAGCTAGGCCTGCTCATTGGTTCAAAGGTTGCCCTCTGACCCACATGACATCCCAACCCTTTCTTTGGGAACCTGGTGTAGATTAAAGTTAGGTCTTCACTTAGTCAGAGGAGTTTGGATAGAGGAGTCCATGAACGTACTATTGTGAGTTCCTGGTCATCCAGTTATCACAGGCGCCCGTTCATATGGCGCCCGCCACGGAGCCTCCTTTATCTTTTAAATCCTTCCAAAGACTGAGAGAGCCCTGACAAATGTTAGCCAACACATGGGGAGCCCATGTCCTCACTGAGTCTCAGGATTCATACATGCCAGGCTGAGGTCAGCTGGGGAATCGAACCCCACCCCATATCCTCCAGGTTTGGATCAGCTCCTGGAACTGAGCATCACAAACAACAAGACATGACAATAACAAGATTATGTTTTATTATAAAGAGTATAACCCATAGTGAGGCCCCTGGCAACCACGTCCAACATGGTCACACAACCAGGGATTTTATTAGCATGCAACAGGTTGGTTACAGAGAATATATACAAATGTACAGCAACCTGTTAGAGCCAACACTTGGGCTGCCCTTGCAGGGTCCATTCCATGAAGACCCAAGGCCCATTACAAAGTCCTTAAGACTCTTCTGCAGCTCCATGACAGAGCCAGGCGAAATTCTCAGCCAGGGGAGTGACTCCACCCTGACCCCTGTCCAGCAGAGTGTGTCTGAACTCTGAAGGACCTGCTGTCAGCCACCACGTGGCTGCCCAGCCCACTGGGATGCCTCCCACCTAGAGCAAGGCTGTTTGGTCTACTCTGGCCCTCCCCCCTTGGAGGCCATGAGCCCACGAAGCAAAGGGTATTGCAGCTCAGCCTTCTCCTCCAGCTTGGTGAGAGCATCTGCAGGGTTGTCCACGCCAGCCACATGTTCAATGTTAGCTAAGCAAGACATTTCCTTGAGCAACAAATAATCAAGGTCCCTGCTCCTGGCCAGCTGCCTGTGCACAAACTGCACCATGCCCATGCTGTCAGTTCTTACCAGTGTGTGCATCTGCAACCGACAGGAAGCCACTTGACATAGCTGGTAAAATAGCTCCCTCAAGTAAAGAGCAGTATGAAGCCCTTCACAGATTGCCCTGCACTCAGCAATGTCACTGCTGGGAGTTACCCTGTTTGCAACCGACTGTACCAGCAGACCAGAGAGGACTGTTCCTGCACCAGGGATATTAATGCTGCTGCACGGCCCCTGACCTCTGTGACCTTCCTACTATCCATAGAACTGTCCACATAGAGCATCATGTCAAAAGGCCTGTACAAATCCAAAGGACCCAGCATGAGAGGGGGAGACATGCGAACAGCCTCTACCACTCTCTCAGCACCCACCTCAACCAGTTGGGAATCGGTCAACCGACTCAGTACCAACAGGTCAGGAGCACAAATGCTGGCCAGCCATGCCAACATACCTCGTATTGTTGCACATCTGGCCTGGGTGATGGGCTCCTGCAAGGCATCTATGATCTGCTGAGGATAATCCTTACCACCCTCCAGCTGGATGGACCATGTACCCTGCTGATGGACCAAGGTCGCCTGCATTCCACAAAACACCATGGGCTCATTCTCAACCATGTACTGGATCTTACCCAGTTCAAACCGTTTCTGGATCCTGGCCAGAGTCAACTCTTGCCAAGTGGGATGGCCCAGGAGATGCAGATCATCACCATGCAGGGAGGCAAACGCTGGCAGCCCCTCATAGCTACCCTGAAACAGACAAGGATCAACTGGAGAGACTGAGAGACCACAGACAGACCTGAGGTACTTCTCCAAGCTCTTCCTCCAGATGATGGGACTCGATCTAAGGCCTTCCACGCCTTTGAGAATCCTCAAATACCTCGTCTTCAGCTCTGCCCTCCACACTGCAGGCACCTTAACAAAGAAAGGGGGTATTGTGCGCCAAGTATCCTGTGCTTCCTGCTGATCACCCTTAAGAAAAGCCCTCTTGAAATCTACCAACACAGAGCTATAGGGTATCCCCTTCTGCAGAAAAGACAAATAAATGCACAACAAAATCCTCCATGTATCATGCAGCATCCCTGGTGTGTAAAGCTCCTCATCTGCTAACTGTCCAGTGCCATGGTACTCAGTCACAACTGGTCTAACATGTGGCACCTGCACGCCATCTACCTCCTTGAGCTTGAGGACAAACATCAATCTGAGCAGCTGGTGATCCTCAGGGAGGACATCCACAGGCTCTGCACAGTTGGCAACTATCCACTCATGCCCAGAAGCAACAAAGCCAAGAGTCCATGCCTTAGCCATCTTGGGGCTTTGCATCATCTCCACTAGCTTGCGCCAAGGTACAGGACTCGTTCCTGGGATCTGGTACCTCTGCACACCCAACTCACGTGGGTCAAACGTAGTAGGGAGGATCAGCAGGTCCCCAGCAATGGGCTCCTTTGTATCAGGACCCTCTGCCTCTAGACCCCTCACAGCCCTTACAGCCACACTAAGACCCTGGGAGTAGCGATATCTCTGCAAGGGAAGGCGGCCCTGCCCTTCTAATGCTAGCTCCTCAGAGGATATCCTCACCCCTGGTAAGCACAAGAAGTTCTGACCTAGAATGGCAGGCCCCTGATACCCTTCAACCACACTGAACGTGGTGGGCACCCCCAGGATAGGCACACTCACTTCTCCCAAGATCTTCATGGACACATTCCCAGAGAAATCAGACACAGCTAGGCAGCTAGGGGATGACCACTGCAAGCCTGCAGCATCCTCTACCCTTAGAATGGACACCTGTGAGTTGGTATCCACTTCTAGTGCTGGTGCCCCACATGACCCCCATCCCGTGAGCTTAGATACCTTGGGATCACGCTTGCTGTTCTGCAGAGCTCGAATGATGTCCGCCATAAGCAGCCCCCTGGACTGTGGTGCAGCCCTGGCCACCTCTGGCCTTGTGACAGACGTCTCAGCAGACTCCTGCTCACCCTCATCCATCCAGGACAGACCATAATCCAAGCATGGTGGGTTAGCATCTGCTGCCTGGCTCTCATCCTGCTCATCTCCCTCCAAGGGAGGATCAGGGCCGTCTTCAGGCCAGATTGCAGTTGGCCTTCTCTCCTTGACGTGAGCCCAGGATAGCCTGTACACGTGCTTGGGATTACTCTCCAAAGCCACCAGACAAGAATGGTTAGCTTCCTCAACATGGGTTACCTGCCCATCTTGCCACTTGCCACGCTTGCCTGGTAATGACGGTTCCTTCCACATCCTGACCCTCAGTCCCACCTGGGGCCTCAGCATTTTCCAACCCTTGTCCTTACGCCTCAATCTGGAAAACACCCTGTCTGCCTTCTTCAGGCAGGCTGCCACCACGTCCTGTGATAGCATACCAAACTGCAATGCCAGGGGAGAGACTGCCACACCATCATAGTAATAGGTTACCCTGTGGTTAAGCTGCTCCTCAATCCCCTTACACCAAGCTGCTTTCTCTAGAGCTGATGCCACAACAGGCACACTCCTAGCTGCTAGCACCACTGTTTTTACTTCACGTATAGATCTCTCTACAGCTCCCTGCTGCCCATGGGATTCCCTAGGGACCACTACCAACTTACAAGGAAGCTGGTCAGCCAGCTTGATCAAGCAGTCAAACTGCAAGTCAGCTTGCACCTTGGTGTACACCCCAAAGCCTGGCAACAAAGACTGGAGACCCATCAACAGCTGATGCTCCTGCATTCCAGGAAGAATGGTCAGCAACCTATATCTGCTAAACCTATCCACCCCCACCAACAGATACATGCCCCTGATGTGTTGGATGTCCACCTGGATATCCCCCCGCTCTCTAGCAGGTTCTCTGGCATGGGACTGTGGGAGGCGAACAGCATTCTCCTGACAGACACAATTCTGAGCAGCTGCACTGCAGGCCTCTAGCAAAGGCTCCTTGCCAATCTTCCAAGCAAACATCTCTGCCTGCTTAGAGTGGCCAAAGATATGGTGTAGAGTGTTTCCAGCCTGAGCATAGCTCAACCCCCTGTCAGCCTGGCTGCACAGAGAGGAACGTGACAAAGACTGTGTGCTTGGGATAGCACGACCCACCTGCTGTTCTCTTGCTCCAGGGACCTCCTCCAAGGTAGCTCGGCTCCCAGAGCCAGCCCCGGTTCCCACAGAAGCTGCAGGTCCTTCCAGTCTGGCGGCTTGACTCCCAGAGTCAACCCCAACAACTGGAGACCCTGCACCTGCCACAGGCACAGGGAATTCCACTGCTGCAGCAGCGTTATTGCAATCATTGAGTGGAAGCACCTCATCATTCCCAACCCCTTGCTGCTGCACAAGAGGGACACCCCCATTACTATGTACAACTGTTCGTCCCACTAGGGGTGATTGACTATTTACAGGGGACAACATCTCAAGTCATGGCTTACCCACCTGGCCAGAGCCTGCTCCAGCAGACTTGGCCTGGTCTGGGCAGTCACGTCGCCAATGACCCGTCCTGCCACATCCAAAGCACTTGTCATCCTTCCCAGCAGCAGCCTTCTTCAGGCCACCCTGGTTCTGGCTGCTCTGACTGGCCTGGGTGCCCTGGCCCTGGCTCTTGCCTTGCCCTTGGCCACCCTTGTTCTGCTGACCACCCTGGTGACCACCAGCCTGCTGCTGACCCTTGCCTTTGGATCCCTGCTGCTGGCCCTTGCCACCCTGGTTACCATTCTGCCTGCGCCTGTTAGCCCTCTGACGCCTACTAGGTCTGGTTTCTCCCTGAGCACCCTGCCCAGGGGCGTCACCATGGACCTGATGAGCGGAGGCTGAAGGGGCACCAGTCACCTGGATTGCCTTGCAAGCAGCATTGTCAGATGGACGGATATTGAAAATAACCTTTTGCAAGGCTGGCCACGTCCCATCTGTCTGATCAGCAAACATCCTAGCTGCATTTCTCCCATCCACACTCAGCCCCATGCGATCCAGGAAGTAATCTGCCACTGCTCTGTCAGTCAGATTGAAGCCATGCTTGGCCCCCTTCTCCCTGATGCGTGTGAGCCGCTGCAGCTCCTCAGCTATTGTGCCCTTGATCTCAAAGGTATCATAGCTGAGCTTATAGTGATTAGTGAGGTTGAGTACCTTATCAGAAACTCCTGACGTAGGCCCTCTAGGAACTGAGACCAAGTCAGCTTGTCCTTGACAGCCTGCCTAGCCTTGTCCCTCACACGCTCACTGAATCCCTATTAGTCGTGGATGTGTGGAATACCTGCACAAGGTTGACAGTGGGATCTACAGAGCATGAAACTAGCTCCATATCCTCCAACCACTTGTCTAGCTCTTCCTGTCCCACAGGAGGCTTGAGAGGCTTCTGGCCATTCATCACAGCCACAGCACTCATATGAGGTCTAGTCCCAGGCAAAGCACGAGGGTCACTGCCAATGACAGCAGCTCCTACAGGTGCTAATGGCGCAGGAACATAGCTGCAGGAACACCAGACGCAGGCACACATGGTCTCTTACCAGGTGCTTGACGTTCAGCATCATTCTGGCCCTCCCCCGTCAGCACCACGCCGTCGGTTGGCCACCCTGCACGCTCCTCCCCTTGTGCCACCTCTTTCCTCTTCCGGTTGGAGCCCTCCTGCCATTGACGCCCTCTGCCGTTGGGATCGCCTGTCCCTCTGGCACGACGTTGGCGGGGCCTCCCGTGTCTGCCCTTGCCTCACCCCCGCCATCCCCCGCTCCGCCCCGCTCCCGCTGCCGCCCCGCGCGTGTTACGAAGCATTATAGAATACACAGAAACACACGCAGATATGGCTGCTGGAACCCCTCAGGCTCACGCACTTACTCCAGACGAGGCCGCCTCCTGGCTTGCACTCGCCTGCCCCTCCTCACGGTCTGGACGCTCCTCAACACCCTCAGCAACCGGTGTGGCTGCTGCTGCCGCTGCGACAATCTGGAGGCTTGGGTTAAACTCTCCCAGAACGCAGGTCACAGGTCGCCCGTCTCCTTGCGTTCGACTGGATGTTGTGTCTCACCTGGGTTGCGATGCCAAGCAAGGTCGCGCACCCACCGTTTACCGCCGCCGACCAGCTCGTTCTGCTCGCCTCGGCCGTAACGGTCGTATTCGTGAGTCACCTCACGAGGGAAAT
This sequence comes from Mesostigma viride, assembly GCA_009746045.1. Taxonomy (NCBI): domain Eukaryota; kingdom Viridiplantae; phylum Streptophyta; class Mesostigmatophyceae; order Mesostigmatales; family Mesostigmataceae; genus Mesostigma; species Mesostigma viride. The sequence goes on along the minus strand of RPFO01000165.1, from coordinate 2,406,724 downwards.
GCAGATCAGCTCTCTGCCTCTCCTCGTAGGTCGCGGTAGTGCCGTCGCCCTGGTTTATCTCCTGGGCAGAGCGCTTTACGGAGCCCTCTGGCTTGTCAGTCCACTCGAAATGGACGTCTTCAGGCGTCTTCTCGACCCCCGTGACAATCTCCACCTCCGGACCCCACGCACTGGTGGTTTCCGGCCTCGGTGTGTCAAGCCTTGAGTATACCCCGAAAGGCTGTGTGGTGATAAAGAACCTGTCTGCGTACCCTCTCGACTCTTGCAAAAGGACAGCAACAAGATTCTCAATTGTTTGGGCAAATACCTCTGCCGTGCTCCAAGGATTTACCGTCTCCCGAGCACGCGCGTTCCGGATGATGTCGGCGTCTGGTACCCCCTCTCCTAGCACCGCTGTCGCCACCCAGTGGTTAAACAGCCGGTGCTGCCGAGCGCTGTTGCCACAATCTGGCTAAGCGCCTCCCTGGCTAGGTCGAGACCGGCTAGAGTTATATGGGCGCCCTGATAGCGACCTCCACACGATTAGCAGTTTCAGCTAGCGCGTCACGTAGCCGCACCAACTCTTCCACCGCCACTCGCCCCGTCTCACCTGGAGAAATCACGACGCGAGCCCGTTGCATAATCGGGTCCGCCGCCGCTGGCCTGCTGCCTCCCCCACTCACCGCCACCCACCCCTCTTCTGCCAAGTGCCTCGCTACGTAGGCCGCTTGCACGAATGTAGGAGCGTTTGCTTGGTTACGGTAGGGGAAAAACGCTTGCGCGTCTCTCTGCTCGTTCGCCTCACCAGCACCGTGGCTGCTTGACGATGAACCAGACATGAAAGCGTGGAAGCAATAGTACGATTTGCGCAGCAACTCGTCAGCAGAGCTTGTGAGCTCCTGGTCCTTGCCGGCTGGAATGACCCAAGGCTGCTGGCTAGCAACCTTTATCCTCACACCAGGCCTACGACCCTCGATAGGCTCGCCACTCGTCGTGACGACCAAGGTTCGTGTGTGAAGACGCTCGTTGCCTCGTTGAGCCTCGAGCTATATGCAACCTCGTTCCATCCTTGTTCCTCGGTCATGAGCAACGCTGGGCAACGCTACATTGCCAGAGCCTCGTATCGCTGCCTTGCATCCTCGTTGCAGGCAGCATACAGGAATCTCTGGCTATCCTGTGTCTAGGACAGCACAGGACCTGCCACAGTCCTGCAAGGACTTACATCCTTGCAGACCTGCTGGCTGGTTACTGGCTTCTACTAGCCACAGTACCGTTGAGCCCTCAGTACACTGTGTCCCAGTCACGTGAGAGTCCAGGCTAAGCCTGTGCAGGCACGGCCTGCCACGTGTCCTGTCCACTATGTCCTGAGTGTGCACCGCCCTCGCCCACCGGTCGGCAGTACTTCGGGACTTGATAACTTTCTAGTCCCTTGTCTGTTCTAGGCGGTTGACACGGCGTTGGAAAGGTCTCCTCAACCTGCATCCATCTAGCACATTGGTGCCCCAATATGCTAACTGCGCCTCTGGTGCCTGAGCGCATCAAGGCAGCTGTGGCAGGCGTGCGAGACAAAGCGGATGAATTCGACAAAGTGCGTATGTATGGGTTCAACTATCGCACGGAGCACGCTGATCGCACGCAAGCTCGGCGGCACCAAAATTCTGGCATCGCGTACCACCAGCCTGACGGCGCGTTGCAGTTTGGGCACATAACACACATTTTGCAAACTGCCCTAGCAGCGCCCATGCCAGAATGGGGATCGCAGTTGGTGCTGAGGGTTGAGCTTTTCGACCCTGGTCATGTCGCTCACCTTCCTAGTGAGAGGTTGATTGTGATCAGCATGCAGTGCCGACGCCCCACGTAGCCCCAAGTTGGTTTTGCCAACATCGGTCAGTTCAGTGGGGTATGTGGTCGACAAGTCGTTTGCGCCTGAAATGGTGGTGATTCCAGCCAAGCTGCCGTGGAACATGGTCAATGACGCGCAGGGCCCTTTGAGTAATGTTGTGACGCGCTCCCTCGAGGCTGATTGGGATCCTCTGCCTGTGCTTGATATCCCTGATGACTGATGAAGTGCCGGCGGAGACTGTCGAGAAGACGACGACGACGAAGAAGAAGAAGAAGAAGGCGGGTCAAACCAAAGCACCCAAGCCACCCCTTGGCAAGGGCAAGGCACCTGCAGCGCCAAGGGCTGGGCCAGGCACAAAGCGCAAGGGGACTGATGCCCCGGAGGCAGGTCCAAGTTCTGCTCCGGCAACGGTGCCACCACAATCTGTGGGAACGCGGTCGAGTGGGAGACTGCGTGCTGATGTGAACTATAGGGAGACAGATGATGAGAATACTGATGAGGATGATGGGTATCAAACCAGTGATGAGTCTGAGGAAGACTTTTGATTTTTGGCATACGGCTGCACACAACGCTATTATTTCAGTGGTTATTTTGCACCTGCCATGCATATTTGCGGCGTGCCAAATCAGAATATAATTTTAATAAAGTTTGCAATGCTCGTTTCGCTGTGATGTTTTTCTTGGGACTTGTGTTTTTCTCCGTTTTTTGGGTCCTTGTGTTTTTCTCAGTTTTTTGGGTCCGTGTGATATTCTCAGTTTTCTCGGGTCGTTGGGTTTTCCTGAGAATATTGGACCTGAGAATATTGAGAATATATTCTCAGCTTTTTTCAGTCATTCTCAGGCAAATTCTCAGTGATTGAGAATTATTCTCAATTTTTGAGAATAATTCTCAAAAAATTCTCATTTATTCTCATTTATTCTCAAAATTCTCAGAAAAATTCTCAAAAATTCTCAGTGATTGAGAATTATTCTCAGTTTTTTGTTGATTTTTGAGAATATGTGAGAATTTTTGAGAATAAATTCTCAGCCGAGTTCCTAGTGTTGCAGGCTTGTGGCAGGTCCTGTACTTCCTAGGTTGCAGGTGGCTAGGCAAATCCAGTTCGTCCTGGCTCTGCACTGATGCCAGTGGACGTTGAGGATTTGCTTGCACGCCTGCACGTGCCTCGTCATGCCGATGGGAACGAGGAGCAACAAAGAGGCATATAGCTTGGTCATGGGGATGGCCAAGCTATCTCGGAAGCACGCGCTCTGGTTGCCCACTTGAACGTGGAAGTGACCAACAAGGTGTGGCTTGGTGCTTGGGCTAAAGGTTGCTGTCCCCCAGCAATTGGCTCAACTCGGCGTGAAAGACCAAGAGCTCACACGCTCTGGGCTTGTTTGCTAACTCGTACTATTGGTTCCGTGGCGCATTTTCATGTCGGAAGACATTCCGGCGTTTGAGCAATCGCCAAGCCAAGGAGCGGCAGTGCCGCGGCAGGAGGCAGAAGGACCTCTGCACCCATATAGCCAGCCAGAAACCGCGTCCACGTTTGTACAAGCTGCGCATCTGGCGAGAGGCTTAGCGCGGGTAGGCTGGGTGGCCGTTTTCGGCAACGCAGAAGGGCCGTCTGCCAACGATCCTGTTGTGATGCGTGTGCGGGCCACGACTTCTCCCGGGGAGACGAGTCGTGTGACGGTCGAGCGCTTGATTGCGCTGAGAGACGAGGTCGCAGCGCTCATCTTCAGCCTTGAGATCGCCTATCAAGGTGGTCACGTAACGCTGCACGGTTTGGATCTTGCTCGAGAGGCGTTGGGCCAGCTGGTCGCGATCAGCCTTGGTGCCACCCGATTGTTTAACCATTGGGTCGCAACAAGCTCCCTCGGTGAAGGGACGAACGCTTCACACCTCGTGCGTGACGCGCAGGTGCGTGAGCAGGACAGCCCCTGGTCCTCGCAAGAAGTAGTTGCTCAAACCTGTGAGCACCTCGTTAACATTCTGCTCCAGGAGTCGCGGGGCCACGCAGATCGGTGGCTTATAACCACGCGTCCCGCCGGCATCTGGTCAACATTAGACACTCCTCGTGTTGTTGGAGCCCCCGGTGCATACGGTCCGTCGGTGGAAATCGTCACAGCTAGGTCGGGACCTGTCTCCGCAGGCAGTGCACGACGAGTTCGTCGACCGCCCGTCGGGTATTATTACACGCTCGTTCCAGCAGTTGGACGAGGGGGACGGTTCTGCAGCAGGGTTCTCCGAGCGGCAGCGTGCAGATTATCACGTCCCGCCGGAGCCGTTGCACGACTACAGCACTTACGGCAGTGGGGCATACAACGAGCGACGAGGTGGGGGAGGACGCTGGGTGCGTAACCTGTTGTGGGGCAGACGCCCTAACGAGCGGCGTGTGCCATTTGACCAAACCTCGGACGGGAGGCCTGTCAGTCGCCTTCTTGGACCTTATTCTGAGGAGGAGGTGCGAGCTATTCCTCGGGTGAGGACGCCAGTGGCTGCCACTGCTGAAGAGCGGGAGAGGGAAGCCGCAGCTGAGGCAGAGCGTGAGGCAGAGGAGCTGCCCGACGCTTGAATTCCTGTCTTCTTTTGCATACCCTTGCGTGTTGCAGTGTCGCTTTGTACATATTATAATGCCTCGTGGGAAGGCCGGCGACGGCGACAAAGGCGAGGAGGAGAGGCCTGCGGAGACGGGCCAGGTGGTGCGAAAGGAGAAGGAGCCCATGGCGGGGGAAGCAATCCCTGCTAGCAACGGTGACGGGAGCAAGAGGCCGGGAGGCAAGCGCAAACATGAGGAGGCGGTGGAGGAGGCCAAGCGGGCGCGGGCGGAGTGGCCTTCGGATGCTGTGCTGGTGGCTGGCGGACAACCAACGCTGGAGAAACGTAAGAGGGACTTGTCCTCGGACGATAATGGTAAGCGTCGTCATGTAGATGTGCCCTCCCCCAACCCTGCTGGCCCGAGTGGTGTCGTTACTGTGACGCCCGCTGTGGCCGGTGTCGTTACTGTGACGCCCGCTGTGGCTGAGACAGTTAGGGCGTTACCGGGGTCGAGGCCTCACATGAGCGCCGTGTCCGTCATGAATGGCCAAAAGCCTCTCTGTCCACCATTAGCGCAGGAAGCACTGGATAAATGGCTTGAGGACATGGAGCTGGTGGTGCTCTCTGTGGACCCCACTGTGAATCTAGTGCAGGTCTTTCATTCCTCGATCAACATGCAACCGAGATTCCTCCGAACGTGTGCGGGAAAAGACTAGGGTGGCTGTGAAGGACAAGCTAACCTGGGCACAGTTCCTGGATGGACTGAGGGAGGAGTTGTCAGACAAGGTTCTAAACCTCACAAACTACTATAAACACCAGTATGACACGTTCGAGATCACTGGCCCTGTTGCAGAGGAGTGGGCCAGGCTCAACCGCATCAGAGACAAGGGGGCCAAGTATGGCTTCCTGGTCACAGATAGAGCCTTGGCAGACTATTTCCTGGACCGAATGGGGTTGAGTGTGGATGGGAGGAACAGTGCCCGCATGTTTCTGAACCAGACAGATGGGTCCTTGCGTGCTCTCGAGCTGGTGATCCTTAGTATCAGGAAGCCAGACCCTGCCTGCAAAGCCATTCAGTCCCACGGCAGCAATGCCACCTCCGCTGCACAGGCCCAAGGTGATGTCCCCGGGTACCCAGCCCGTAATGGGGCGAGGCCTAACAAGCGTCGGCGCTTCAGGCGCCAGAGGAATGGGGCTCAGGGTGGCAAGGGTGCAGGTTCCCAAGGAGGGGTTGGGAGCCAGCAAGCTGGTGGTCAGCAGGGCAAGGGTGGCCAAGGGCAAGGCAAGAGCCAAGCTCAAGGCAATCAGGGCAAGCAGGGTGGACAGTCTCAGGGAGGCCAGGGGAAGCCTGGCAAGGGTGGGGCTGGATCTGGGAAGAAGGGTGGAGCATGCTTTGTGTGTGGCAAGGAAGGTCACTGGCGTCGTGAGTGCCCTGACAGGAAGGCCAAGCCTGCTGGGGCAGGGGGCCAGTCTGGGCAGCAGTGACTAGCTACGCCATCCCCTGTAAATAGTCAATCACCCCTTGGGGAAGGTGTGCTGGATGTACATAAGGATAGGGGTGTGCCCCTTGTGCAGCACCAAGGGTGTAAAGATGTTGTTCTTCCACTGGATTGCAATAACAAAGCTGCAGCTGAATTCCCTATGCCTCATGCAGGTGGTGGGTCCCCAGCAGGTGCTGGCCTGGAGGGCCAAGGGACCTTGCTGGAAGGGCCTGGAGCGGTCCAGGGTGCAGGGCCTGGCTTGGGGAGTCAGGATGGCCTGCAGGGAAGCCCTGGAACCTAGCTCAGGTGTGGATCATGTGTCCTCACACACGGTCCAGGCGTCTCGCCAGGTCAGTACTGAGAGAGTGCTGAGTAGCTATGCTGAGGCTGGCCATAGATTGCATCACATGTTTGGGCATTCTGGGCAGGCTGCAATGTTTGCTTGGAAGCTAGGGAGAGAGCCTTTGTGGGAGGCTTGCCAGGCTGCTGCTGAGAACTGTGGTTGCCAGGAGAACGCTGTTCACCCACCCCAGTCCCATGCTAGGGAGCCTGCTAGAGAGCGTGGCGACATCCAGATGGATATCCAGCATATCAGGGGCTTGTATATATTGGTGGGGGTGGACAGGTTCAGTAGATATAGGCTGATAGACGTTCTGCCTGGTATGCAGGAGCATCACTTGTTGTTGGGTATGAAGGCCCTGGTCCCAGGCTTTGGGGTGTGCAAGAGTGTGCAGGCAGACTTGCAGTTTGACTGTTTGCTCAAGCATCAGGACCAGCTGCCTTGTAAGCTGGTAGTAGTCCCCAGGGAGAGTCATGGGCAACAAGGGGCTGTGGAAAGATCCATACGTGAAGTAAAGACAGTGGTGCTAGCAGCAGAGACAGTGCCACTTGTGGCATCTGCCTTAGAGAGGGCAGCCTGGTGTAAGGGGATAGAAGAGCAGCTGAACCACAGGGTTAACTATTACTTTGATGGTGTGGCTGTCTCTCCCCTGGCCCTGCAGTATAGCTTATTGCCTGAGAATGTGGTGCAGGCCAGTCTTAGGAAGGCAGACAGGCTGTTTGCCCAGCTGAGACGTAAGGACAAGAACTGGAATGTGCTGAGGCCTCAGGTGGGGCTGAAGGTCAGGATGTGGAAGGAACCATCTATACCAGGCAAGCGGGGGAAGTGGCAGGATGGGGTGCAGTCACTCGTGTGGAAGAAGCTAACAGATCTTGCCTGGTGGCTTTGGAAAAGGATCCAAGGCACGTGTACAGGTTGTCCTGGGCTCATGTCAAGGAGAGAAGGCCACATGCAATCTGGCCTGCAGACGGGCCAGGCCCTCCCAGTTGGGTTGAGGAGCCAGGCCAGAGCCAGGCAGCAGCAGCTAACAATCCTCTGGTGGTGGATGATGGTCTGTCCCTGCTGGAGGATGACGAGCAGGAAGAGGCTGCTGAAGCAACTGTGACAAGGCCAGAGGGGACGGGGCAGCCACCTAAGGCCCGGGGGCCTCTCATGGCGGACGTCATCCGAGCACTCATGCGCAGCAAGCATGATCCCAAGGTATCCAAGCTCACGGGGTGGGGGTCATGTTGGGCAGCTACAATGGAGGTAGATACCAACTCGCAGGTGTCTGTCATCAGGGAAGAGGATGCTGTAGGCTTACAGATGTCCCATCCCAGTTGCCTTGCTGTGTCTGATTTCTCAGGAAAGGTGTCCATGAAGATCCTAGGGGAAGTGAGTGTGCCTATCTTAGGGGTGCCCACCACGTTCTGTGTGGTAGAGGGCTATCAGGGGCCTGCCATACTGGGTCAGAACTTCTTGTGCATGCCAGGGGTTACTCTGACCTCTGATGAGTTGGCACTAGAAGGCAGGGGCAGCCTTCCCCTTGAAAGATATCACTATTCCCAGGGTCTTGCTGTGGCGGTGAAGGCTGTTAAGAGTCAGCAAGTAGAGGGTCCTCAAGGTCAGGAGCCCATAGCTGAGGACCTGTTGATCATCCCAACCACCTTTGATCCACGGCAGTTAGGGGTAAACAGGTACCAGATAGCTGCTCACAGTCCTATTCCCTGGCGCCAGTTAGTCGAGATGATGCAAAGCCCCAAGATGGCTAAGGCATGGACTCTTGGCTTTGTTGCCTCTGGGCATGAGTGGATAGTTTCCAACTGTGCAGAACCTGTGGATGAGCTGCCAGAAGTTCACCAGCTGCTCAGATTGATGTTTGTCCTCAAGCTCAAGGAGGTAGATGGTGTCCAGGTGCCACATGTCAGACCAGTTGTAACCGAGTATCATGGCACTGGCCAGTTGTTAGATGAGGAGCTCTATATACTCCAGGGATGCTGCATGACAAGTGGAGGATACTGCTGTGTATATTTCTGTCTTTTCTGGTTAAGGGTGTGCCCTATAGCTCTGTGCTGATTGATTTCAAGAGGGCTTTTCTTAACCCTTAAACCGTCTTGACTGGGACCACGAGAACAGACTGAGTTGACCTATCTTTGCAAACACGCTAGTATCAAGCCCAATAACATTTTCTGGCCCACCCTTGTATCCAAGCATGCTTTTATATCAAGTTTTGATGGGGTCATGTTGTTGGTCACATTTCCATGCTCCAAGGGTGCTATAAATAGCATGCCCCCCAAGGGGGTACCAAAAAAAAAGGGTATGAGACCTATACCATGCAATATAAACCATTTATACAAATCAGTTGGGCTTGGCCCTTCAAAGGTAGTTTGCTATACTCACAGGCATGGCATAGATGCACTCACATCATGAAATGGCAGAGAGCTGCCTACCACAGCTAGCAAAATGCCCAAAATAACTCAGTCCGTTATAACGGCCCCAGTTTTTAGGGTGTGTTTCGCTAGCACTACCGTATAGTTTCTTTGTGGCAACCTGGCCAACATCATCATAAACAACCACAAATGCATCCAAATGCACAGCCCCAGCATACAGAGCTACTGCCATTCTATGCATTGGGTATAAAGCTTGTGCAATCAACCATACGCACACGGACGGTCGCAAGGAGGAGGCATAGCAAGGTGGAGATTACTAGTGCAGCAAAGGTATAAAAAAGCACCCCTAAAGTGTTGTCAATGATGAGAAAAACAAATGGTTTAAGCTGGACATGCTGCCATGCCAGCAGGGTCATGTTTCTAGCTTGCAAGGAGCACACAACAAGAAGCTAGCAAGACATGAAGTGGTGCAGAAAGCTTGCCATGGAAACACTACTTTCGACCTGCATGAGCGAGGGATAATCACCTTGGTATTACATATATCTTATCCATGAACGACCCCGACCGTGTTCTCACCACCATGAGGCTAATATTGGCTGAACGGAAGTGAATATGGGCTAAAATCTGCCCGACATTGGCGTACACCAACCAATTGACAAGCCTGTGCAAAGAAGCAGCAAACCACAAAAAAACGATTACAAACCTTCTAGTACAAGCCTACGAACAAGTGCCAAACGTTAAACTATATATACTGGGTTCTTACAAGACGCCAGCGCTCAAATACGTACCAGCTGGATACCGGACGTTACCTTGCTTGCGGGAGCCAGCACCCCACATTGTAGATGTATCCACCGCGGCTTTTTTCAACACGCCACTAACCACAAATGCTAAAAACAATTTATATATTGCATCAGTGCGCAAACAAATGGACTTTCGCTGCGATTAATGACGTAGCCCTGGCATGCTCATCGCCTGGCCGCCCTAACGAGCTGCCGCAAGGAAAAATTGCTCCGAAGCCTACATTCGCATTTCTATCTGTTCCGCAGCTAGGTATGCAGCATGTTTATGACATAAATAATATTTCCACAAAATTTCAGCGCAATCTGATCATCCGTGCTCCTGCCCCAATCATCTTTTGCTTCGCCATAGCCGGAATATTGCATGCACGACAAAATTATTTTTATGCACGTCGTCTTCGTTCGACCATGGTACCCCCCTGGACTTGCAAGCGCGTAGCACCCTGGCCAAGTGTCCGATGGACGGTCTGAGAAGTGCTGCGGATAGGCCACGTGGCCAGCTTTCAGGATCCGTCAAGTTGACCGTTAAATTCAAAGTGGCGCGGCGCCCAGTTCTGCCACAAACTCGGTCCGTTTACAGTCATTCCCGCGTTAAGTTGCGATCGCCCCCTCAAACTTGGCGCCGCAACTTAACGCGGGAACGCAACTTAACGGTAGAATTAGGCTAGCAGCCCACCACCTCCTCCTCTGACGGACTTCTATACGGCATTCGACAGCTCTCGTCAAGCCCGATCCAGCTGCAGCGTCAAAGCCGGCCGAAGTCCATTTTCCAGGCCAGATATTTTGGACAAAGGCGGGCTGCAAAACACGCCGTGGGCAGCCACGCAGTGCCTGCGTTTTATACCACAACTGTGTGTGTTTTAACCCTCTTCGACTCTCTTTTTGGCGGGTTGCTTAATTGCCAACCGGCTTAACGCCGGTTTGATTGTGACAAAACATGGGAACAGTCGCGAGGGAAGCTTCATCAGTCGGTTTGCTCACGTCAATGGCCTGCATGTAAACACTATAATAACAGGCAGCGAGACTGCCTGTGGCCTCAACGTCCTTGTCTTTGCCCTTCTGTGGTGCATTCCGTTCGGCATGATGGTGGTAATTATTTCCGGCAAGATGTCTCAATTACAGACGGCCCCTGCATGGTCGTGGATTCTTATGTACCGCAGCCCGGCCGCAGGCTGCAAAACTGAATTTGCCGTAACTGGTTGCACTATTCGCGCTTTTCACCTAAGCCAGCAGGCGGGGAAATTTGCGCGCCGGTGGGGCTTGCGTATTTTGCCGCCTAAAATCACGTAGCGGGTCCGGACTTGGCAAAACATGGCCTCCTGCGCGGCCAAAAATGGCCTGACACCTACAAATTGAGTTATTACCGCGTTAAGTTGCGATGGCCTCCATGCTTAAGTTGCGGTCGCCCCCCAAACTTCGGCGCCGCAACTTAACGCGGGAACGCAACCTTAAGAAACGCAACTTAACGCGGGAATGACTGTAAATGGTCCCAGTTCGACTGGGACCATTATAACGGACCCGTGACGATTTAAGGGTTAAGGGTGACCAGGATCAGGCTAGGCAGACGTGGAGAGATATCCCTCCTTTCTTTGTGACTGTACCCGCTGTATGGAGAGCAGAGATAAAGGCCAGGTACCTGAGAATTCTAAAAGGGTTGGAAGGTCTCAGGTCCAGTCCCATCATCTGGAGGAAGAGCCTAGAGAAGTTCTTGAAGAATACTTGTGGCTTTTCTGTGTCTCCAGTGGATCCCTGTTTGTTCCAAGGGTCCCATAATGGCCTCCCTGTCTTTGCCTCCCTGCATGGTGATGACCTGCATCTCATAGGTCCACCAGACTGGGTTGAGGCTGTTTTGGCCAAGATCCAGAAGCGGTTTGAGCTGGGTAAGATACAGCACATGGTGGAAAATGAGCCCATGGTCTTCTGTGGCATGCAGGCTACGTTGTTCCAGGCGAAGGGCTCGTGCACCTACCAAAACGTTTCCGTTACGAATTTTCAGTCCCACACTTCGCGCAAATTTTAGTAGGGCTGCACGCAAGCTACCTTTCAAAATTTTGCGCTAGTATGGAACGCATTTCATTCGTCTGGAGGAACGCTGCCCGCCAACTACCCCCGTTCAGAAAGTTCCGCCGAAATTTACTTGAGATTTGGAAATCTGAAAGTCCGCGCAAATTTTAGTAGGGCTGCACGCAAGCTACCTTTCAAAATTTTGCGCAAGTATGGAACGCAATTCATTCGTCCGGAGGAATGCTGCTCGTCAACTGCCCCCGTTCAGAAAGTTGCACCGAACTTTACTTGAGATTTGGAAATCTGAACGTGCGGTTGGAGTTTCGCGGGGAAACCCAAGTTCCCCAAGTAATTCACCAATGACGCGCTTCGAACACTTGCCCGCTAAAACCTAAGCAGCCGCTCCGGCTGGCCACTTAAACGAAACTTGATGGTTCATCAAGATGGAGGGTGGTACAGTAAGGACTATCCACAGCAGATTATAGATGCATTGCAGGAGCCCATCACGCAGGCTAGGTGTGCTACCATCAGGGGCATGCTGGCATGGCTTGCAAGTATATGTGCCCCTGACTTGCTGGTATTGAGTCGACTTACTGACTCCCAGCTGGTTGAGGTGGGTGCTGAGAGTGTGGTGCAGGCTGTCATGATGTCTCCCCCTCTTATACTGGGTCCTGTGGATTTGTACAAGCCCCTTGACATGATCCTCTATGTGGACAGTTCTATTATGCACAATAGGAAGGTCACAGAGGTCAGGGGCAGGGCAGCAGCATTAGTTACCCTGGAGCAAGATCACACCTCACTAGTTACCTGGTACAGTCGGTTGCAGAACAGGGTTACACCCAGCAGTGACATTGCTGAGTGCAGGGCAATATGTGAAGGGCTGCATACTGCTCTTTACTTGAGGGAGCTCTTCTACCAGCTATGTCAAGTGGCTTCCTGTAGGTTGCAGCTGCACACACTGGTGAGGACTGATAGCATGGGCATGGTGCAGTTTGTGCACAGGCAGCTGGCCAGGAGCAGGGATCTTGATTATCTGCTGCTCAAGGAGATGTCCTACCTAGCTCACATTGAACATGTGCCTGGTGTGGACAACCCTGCAGATGCCCTCACCAAGCTGGAGGAGAAGGCGGAGCGGCAGTACCCCCTGCTCCGTGGGCTCATGGACCCCTTGCACGGGCGGCCATAGAGACCAGGCCTTGCTTCAGCTTGGGTGTCCCCGGTGGGTTGTTTGACCAAAGTGCCAAGTGGTGACTGGTGCTTACTGGTTGACAGCCGGTCCTTCAGGGTTAGGTACACCCTCCTGGACAGGAGTTGGCTGGGAATACACTCCTACCAGCTGAGAATCATGCCTGGCCCTCCCCATGGGGTTGCAGAAGAGTCGCCAGGACTTAAGTCGACGCCTTTGGCCTCAAACAGTTAGGCCATGCAAGGGCAGCCCGAATGCTGGTTCTTACAGGTTGCTGTATATATGTCTTTCTAGTGCTTGTTTCAACCTGTTTGCTAATAAAAAACCTGGTTGTGTGACCATGTGCCACATGGTTGCCAGGGAGCCACATTCTGGGTTATATAATGCTTGAATAAAACATAATCATGTCGTTTTCATCTTGTGACTCTCATTGTTGTGCATGTCTTGTTCAAAGTTCCAGGTCACCTTTAAACCTGGAGGTTGGGGTGGGGTTCAATTCCCCAGCAGAGCCACAGCCTGGCATGAATGACTCCTGGGCTTAACACCCAGTGAAGACATGGGCTCCCCAAGGAGGCAGCATTTATATAGGTGCTACCTGGGTTCTTTGAGCAGAAGGGAAAGGTTGGCCATGCAAGGCGGGCGCCATAAGAACGGGCGCCTGTGATAACTGTGAAAGACCAGGAACTCACAATAGTACGTTCTTGGCATCCTGTAATCCCAGCCATTGAACTAGGTAATGTGCCTTGACATTAATCCAACACCAAGTTCCCAAGGAAAGGTTGGGAGCTGACCAAGGGGTCAGGGGATAACCTGGGGTGACCTCTGATTCACTGGCCAGTATACCTAGACTGTTCCAAGGGCACATATGTTGTGTTCCCAAAAGGGGGCAGGAACCTGGGCCCTGACAGGTCTGATCAACCTCAAGGGACCAAGCGATCTGTGGCTGAGTGGGCACAAGCTAGGTTAGGTTGTTTCAAGCTGGTCCAGCTCCAAAAGAAGAAAAAGTTGGAGTTAGCATTTAGGGCAACCAATATGCTAAGTGGATGCAGTTTGGAAAGACCTTTCCAACGCCGTGCTGACCGCCTGAAACAGACAAGGGACGAGAAAGATATGAGGTCCCGAAGTCCTAGCCGTCCGTGGCCGACTAGGGTGCAACCTCTGGCGTAGTGGACAGGACACGTGGCAGGCCGTGCCTGCACAGGCTTAGCCTGTCTATCACGTGACTAAGGTCCACGTAGACCAGGAGGGACAGCAGGCTGCCTGCGACTGGTGGGGTACTGGAACTGGCACAAGGCTGCAAGGATACTAGACCTTGCAGGCTTGTGACAGGTCCTGTACTTCCTAGGTTGCAGGTGGCTAGGCAAATCCAGTTCGTCCTGGCTCTGCACTGATGCCAGTGGACGTTGAGGATTTGCTTGCACGCCTGCACGTGCCTCGTCATGCCGATGGGAACGAGGAGCAACAAAGAGGCATATAGCTTGGTCATGGGGATGGCCAAGCTATCTCGGAAGCACGCGCTCTGGTTGCCCACTTGAACGTGGAAGTGACCAACAAGGTGTGGCTTGGTGCTTGGGCTAAAGGTTGCTGTCCCCCAGCAATTGGCTCAACTCGGCGTGAAAGACCAAGAGCTCACACGCTCTGGGCTTGTTTGCTAACTGATAGCTCGCTTTCATAGTCCGCCGGACTATAGGACTGAATTCGGGACTTATTTGGGAATATGTCCTAAGTTCGGGACTTTGTGTGTTTATTTGGTACTTTGTGTGTTTCGGACCAGTTATTTTGGGCCTAGCCAGAAGTACGAGATCTTCTAGGGGCCGGGCTGGCCCTAGACGTCATACAGAACCTATTGGGTCTTGACGGCGGTATCTGGAAGATCGGCGCGCATGTCGGCGCGCCTGCACACCAACTTGCCAGCTTGGTAGCGCAGCTAGGTGAAATTGGTCTGAGGACGATGGACTCTCTCTCTTTGGTTTGATGATTAATGAAACGAGTGTTGACGACTCTCTCAGACCAAGGGGCACTAATCCGGATGTCATTTGCCTCATGACATGCCGTGTTATATAGCTAGATTAATTAATCATGCTATAAGGTCTAGCTGAGGATAAACCGCTGCTCAGTTAGTCAATTTACTGCGATCTTTGCTTGCTATCGCGGTACGCGGATGCGCGGCTATGCCGGCTTATTACTGCACCTTATACTAGATTAGATCTTTCGCACCGTTCGGCTCGGGATGTCACACTTGGGTGTTCTGGCGTTGGCGACAGCGTGGTCTGGAATTTCGGCGACTCTTCCGGCTGTCGCTGTTCCGATTCGCAACGTTGAGTGGGCGTCGTCAGTCGACGGTATCATAAACGTTGCTGCTTCGATCCAGCGGCAATCAAACCCTGAGGAGCCAGGTGAAAATAACGAGGGGCTTCCTGATTTATATCCGAGTATTGTGCAGCAGATTTTGGATAACGTATTGCAGCATCCGCGCGACGATATGCGGCTGGATTAAATTTTCTGTTATAATTAACAGTGAATTTATTCAGGAAAATTATTCTTGGTTCCGGATTAATTTATTAATTCCCCAGCTGTATTCTTTCTTCGGCATCGGCATCGGCATCGGCAGTCGCAGCAACCATGCAGGGTTTGGAAGACGGCGAGATACCCGGCGAACGGGGGCTGCGGGGTCAGAATTTTAATCGTCCAGCGGCAGCAGCAGCAGCAGAGCAGCCCCGCAGAGCCAAGGCCCAGGAGGGCTTTGCTATTCTTAATCAGCTGCCCAGTCTCGAGGAGCACTGGACTGTTTTAAGGATAATGATATCACTATTAGGCACCTTAAGGGATATAAGGGCTTGTATAATGGTAACAATCCTCTGCAGGTGCTGTGTATGTCTCAGTACCTTCTTAAGTGTCCCAAGAGGGTGCAGAAGTATGTAAATGACAAGTTTGAGGACGGAGATTCCTGGGATGTTTTTATAGCTGAGTTTGAGGTGTTCCTAGATGATAAGAGGGCTAGTGATGGGTCCTTTTGGAAGAAGGAGTACATTGATTTCAAGGCTGAGGGCCTGATTCTGCAGGCATTTGAGGATTTTCAGGAGCTGAGGCACAATTGTGCTGGCAAGGGGTATGTAGTGTCAGATGAGATTGCCATGGATGATTTCCTAGGTAGACTGTGATTGGATGAGGTCACCTTGGATAACCTGCAGGTGCACATGCGTACATGCACCACCTGGGCTGCTATGGTGGCCAAGATCAAGGATTATTTCAGGGGCAAGTATGTGGGAGGCAAGAAGGAGGCAGACAAGGCCAGGGAGAAGCAGAATGAGAAGGACAAGGTGGAGGTGGCAGCCGCAGCAGGGGTCAGTGTTCCCAAGGTCAAGGGCAACCAGTGGGGGGGGCAGCCAATGGGGGGGGCAGCCCTCCAACGGTTATGGCCTACCAAGGTCAGGACCTTCCAAGCGTGGGGGCTTCCAGGCCAATGGCTTCAGTGGCTTCAAGCGTCGTGGAGGTCCTTCCCAGGAGCAGCCAGCGGCTCAGCGTCCCAGATTTGATTTCAACAGGGTGGGGTCCCAGCGGGGACCACCTGGGGTGGGGACACCTCGTATCACATGTTATTTCTGCCACCAGCAGGGCCACATCCGTAATTAAGGACTGCCCTCGCTGGCGTAAGCAAAGGGGCCAAGGTGGGTATAACAACCCAACCTGACAGGCTCAGCCTTCCCTGGGCTTGCTAGGGTCCGCCAGGGAGGGGGCTAAGAGTGACCCCCCCATTACTCTGGATGAAGTTGATTTGCTCCCTGCACAGGTTGAGAGTCTCCCACTTGAGGTTGAGAGTCTCCCTGCACAGGTTGAGGGTGCATCCATGGAGGAAGAACACAATGGGGTAGTGACTGGGTCTTCCCACGTCACCGTGGTGAAAGCA
Source organism: Mesostigma viride (assembly GCA_009746045.1). Taxonomy (NCBI): domain Eukaryota; kingdom Viridiplantae; phylum Streptophyta; class Mesostigmatophyceae; order Mesostigmatales; family Mesostigmataceae; genus Mesostigma; species Mesostigma viride. The sequence goes on along the minus strand of RPFO01000165.1, from coordinate 2,390,298 downwards.
GTTACCACAAGGCAACAACGTTCCCACATGGCTCTTGGAGGTAGTTTGCGTACTCCTTCAATGTTGGAGCGTGGAAGTCCTGCCTTAGGGCAGGAGGCTCCTTTAGAGGAGGAGGATGAGGCTGATGGCCTGAATGATGCAATGGGGAGCATGGTTGTAAGTGAGAGTGTTATTCCAAGCACCTCACCTGTATTTAATAAAATGTCTCTTGTGTCCAACATTGCATTGAGATTGCATCATATGTTTGGTCATGCTGCCCAGGCACTCCAGTTTGCAAGGAGGCTGGGAGGGACATCTTTGTTTAATGCAGTAAAGCAGGTTGCTGAGGCTTGTTCCTGTAGGCTGGTTGCTCCCAAGCCTAAGAAGTCTCATGTCAGACAACCTGTGTTGCAGCCTGGATATGTACAATGTGATATCCAAGAAATCAGGAAACTGATTTTGTTGGTTGGTGTTGACAGATACACCAAGTACAAGGTGCTGGAGCTATTGCAAGACAAGTCTAAGCCATGTTTGGTGGCTGGGCTCCAGGCTATCAGATCCAGAATGAAACCAGTGATCCAGCTGCAGTGTGATTTAGAATTTGAGTGCTGCATGGGGAATGAAGACCTCCCTGAGTTATTTGTTGTGCACAGGGAGTCCCATGGCAGTCAAGGCGTGGTGGAAAGAACAATCAGAGAACTCAAGACTATTCTGTTGACGGAGAAGAAGATTCCCAGATTGGTTCCAGCTATTATCAAGACGGCCTGGTTGAGGTCAGTTGAAGACAGATTGAATGTCAGGGCATCCATGTATGTTGGAGAGGTCCCTGTGACTCCATTATCATTGCATCTTCGGGAGCTCCCTACTGAGGTTGAGCAAGCCTGGAAAGATAGCCTTATGTTCAAGTTTGCCAAGTTGAGGCAGAAAGACAAGGGCTGGAGTGTTCTGAAACCTGTTGTTGGCCAGAGGGTAATTGTGTGGAAAGAGCCCAAGCTTGCAGGCAAGCGTGGTAGCTGGCACCCTGGAGTAGTGACCAGGGTGGAACTAGCTGGGCACAAATGCTGGGTGAAGATGGAGGATCCTCCCCAGAATGTGCACCGTCTGTCGTGGTCATATGTACGTCTAAGGGGTGCTGAAGCAGAGGCAGTATCTCCTGATGTGTGACAACCTTGCCAGTTGGTCATGACGTCATCCCTGATCATCACGTTCAAGCTGGAAGTAATCCCCGGGTAAGTCCTGGCCAGGCCCCTGGATCGGTTAACTCTCCATCCTTAGGACAGACAGATGTGGTCCCCTCTAGCCTCACTAAGCATAGAGGTGTGTGGGCCTGAAAGATGTGGTGCTGGCTATGCAAAAAGCCAAGCAAGGACCTCGGGTGTCCAAGCTCAGCCAGTTGGAGGAGTCCGAGGATGCTGTCCTAGAGGTAGATACCAATGCTGAGGTTTCTGTTATGGGATCTCAACATACAGGTCAACGGCAGGTGCTTTCGCCTAGTTGTACTTGGGTGTCTGACTTTAGTGGCAGGACACACATTATGGTCGTGGGAGAGGTGCTGGTACCCTTCATGGGTGAGAATGTCACATTTCTTGTGCTTGAAGATTATGATGGCCCTATCATCTTGGGTCAAAATTTTCTGAGCTCTCCTAGAATTGTTGTGGCATCTGATAAGCTGAGAAAGTTTGGCTGGGGTAGCATACCCTTGGTCAATTTTAAAACCTCCCTTGCCAGTGTATTTAATTGTGTGAAAGCGATCAAGAATGTGCAGTGGCCTGAGGATAGAATTCCTATGGCTTCCAGTCTTGTGATGCCAGCTGCTCTTCATCCTAGCAGTATTGATTGGTATAACTAAGAGATCACTGGCTGCTCATTCTCCTCTTAGCTATGATCAGCTTGTCCAGGAAATGAGTTCTCCTCTGATGTTTGAGGCCTGGAGGCTAGCATTTGCCAAGGCCCTAGAGGAGTGGTTGCAGTTTGACTGCTGTCAGCCTGTGAATGAAGTCCCCCCATACAGTACTCGGTTGAAGCTCAGATTCGTCATCAAGCGGAAGGAGGTGGAGGGGGTGTCTATTCCCCATGTGCGTCCAGTTCTCAATGAATACCGTGGTACTGGGGATCTTCTGGGCGAGGAGTTGTATACACCTGGGATGCTACATGATACATGGCGTATTTTATTATGCCTGTATGTCGGTATGCTGAACCAGGGTGCTGATGTGTCTTCAGTTCTGCTAGATTTCAAGAGAGCATTTCTGAAGGGTGATCCCAGTGTGGCTCAGCAGGTGTGGCATTGTGAAACTCCATTTCATGTGCCAGTCCCTGTAGCCTGGCAGGCAGAGCTCCAGTCTAGCTACCTGCTGATTCTGAAGGGTCTAGAAGGTCTCAGGTCCAGTCCCATCATTTGGAGGCTCACCTTGGAAGACTTCTTGACTAAGCACTGTGGGTTGAAGGTGTCATCTGTGAACCCATGTGTCTATTGCTGGGTAGATGGCATGATTTACCTGTGTATGCTAGCCTGCATGGTGATGACTTGCACTTGATTGCTCCCACTAAGTGGTTGAGTCAGTTTGTGCCCATCATTTTAATGATGCATTTCCTTTGGGAAAAGAATTGTGGCAGAAGCCTGGAGAGGCTGTCACGTTCTGTGGAATGCAGGCTACATTGGTTCAGGAGGGGAGTCAGTGGCTGATTAACCCAAGCTGCAGGCGGGCAATGACTACAAGAGTACCATTCTTCAATCTGTTCCAGAGGTCATGACGTCATCCATTGCATCCATTGCACCTGAGCTGAAAGGCAAGTTGGCCTGGTATGGCAGCATTTGTGGGCCTGACATGATGGTCCATAGCAGATCCCCTGATGATGTGCTAATTCTGGAGGAGCCTTCCCAGATTATTGCACATGTTAACAAGTCTCCTGGTATTACTTTAGCTGGGATTGATTTGTCTTTGCCATTTTCCTTGGATATCTATGTTAATAGCTCCATGGATAGCAGGCAAGTTTCTAAGGTCAGAGGCAGGTCAGCTGGCTTGTTTGTACTTCAGCAACATAGGCCTAGTCTTGTGGCCTGGTACAGTCGTCTTCAAAGAAGGGTTGCTGTGAGTTCAGATGTCTCTGAGTGCAGAGCCATTTGTGAAGGGATTCAGTCCAGTTTGTACATCAAGGAGCTGTTGCTAGCTATGGCTTCAGTGACTCCTCATACTCTTCAGCTGGAGACCTTGATCCTTTCAGATAACATGGGCATGGTCCAGTTTGTGCACAAGCAACTGGCCAGAAGCAGAGATCTGGATTATCTCCTGTTGAAGAAGGAGTTGGCAGGTCTGGTAGATATTCAACATCTTCCAGGTTCTGAGAATCCTGCTGATGCCTTGACCAAGTTGCCTCACAAGTCTGCTGAGCAATAAGTTAGCATATTGGGGCACCAATGTGCTAGATGGATGCAGGTTGAGGAGACCTTTCCAACGCCGTGTCAACCGCCTAGAACAGACAAGGGACTAGAAAGTTATCAAGTCCCGAAGTACTGCCGACCGGTGGGCGAGGGCGGGGCACACTCAGGGCATAGTGGACAGGACACGTGGCAGGCCGTGCCTGCACAGGCTTAGCCTGGACTCTCACGTGACTGGGACACAGTGGACTGAGGGCTCAACGGTACTGTGGCTAGTAGAAGCCAGTAACCAGCCAGCAGGTCTGCAAGGATGTACGTCCTTGCAGGACTGTGGCAGGTCCTGTGCTGTCCTAGACACAGGATAGCCAGAGATTCCTGTATGCTGCCTGCAACGAGGATGCAAGGCAGCGATACGAGGCTCTGGCAATGTAGCGTTGCCCAGCGTTGCTCATGACCGAGGAACAAGGATGGAACGAGGTTGCATATAGCTCGAGGCTCAACGAGGCAACGAGCGTCTTCACACACGAACCTTGGTCGTCACGACGAGTGGCGAGCCTATCGAGGGTCGTAGGCCTGGTGTGAGGATAAAGGTTGCTAGCCAGCAGCCTAGGGTCATTCCAGCCGGCAAGGACCAGGAGCTCACAAGCTCTGCTGACGAGTTGCTGCGCAAATCGTACTATTGCTTCCACGCTTTCATGTCTGGTTCATCGTCAAGCAGCCACGGTGCTGGTGAGGCGAACGAGCAGAGAGACGCGCAAGCGTTTTTCCCCTACCGTAACCAAGCAAACGCTCCAACATTCGTGCAAGCGGCCTACGTAGCGAGGCACTTGGCAGAAGAGGGGTGGGTGGCGGTGAGTGGGGGAGGCAACAGGCCAGCGGCGGCGGACCCGATTATACAACGGGCTCGCGTCGTGATTTCTCCAGGTGAGACGGGGCGAGTGGCGGTGGAAGAGTTGGTGCGCATTCGTGACGCGCTAGCTGAAACTGCTAATCGTGTGGAGGTCGCTTATCAGGGCGCCCATATCACGCTTGCCGGTCTCGACCTTGCCAGGGAGGCGCTTAGCCAGATCGTGGCAACAGCGCTCGGCAGCACCAGACTGTTCAACCACTGGGTGGCGACAGCAGTGCTAGGAGAGGGGGTACCAGACGCCGACATCATCCGGAACGCGCGTGCTCGGGAGACGGTAAATCCTTGGAGCACGGCGGAGGTATTTGCCCAAACCATTGAGAATCTTGTTGCTGTCCTTTTGCAAGAGTCGAGAGGGTACGCAGACAGGTTCTATATTACCACGCAGCCTTTCGGAGTGTACTCCAGGCTTGATACACCGAGGCCGGAAACCACCACTGCGTGGGGTCCGGAGGTGGAGATTGTCGCAGGGGTCGAGAAGACGCCTGAAGACGTCCATTTTGAGTGGACTGACAAGCCAGAGGGCTCCGTCAAGCGCTCAGCCCAGCAGATAAACGAGGGCGACGGCACTACCGAGACCTACGAGGCAAGGCAGAGAGCTGATCTGCATATCCCTCGTGAGGCGACTCACGAGTACGACCGTTACGGCCGAGGCGAGCAGAACGAGCTTGTCGGCGGCGGTAAGCGGTGGTTGCGCAATCTTGCTTGGCATCGCAACCCAGGCGAGACACAACATCCAGTCGAACGCAAGGAAGACGGGCGACCTGTGACCTGCGTGCTGGGAGAGTTTAACCCAACCTCCAGATTGTCGCAGAGGCAGCAGCAGCCACCGGGTTGCTGAGGGTGTTGAGCAGCGTCCAGACCGTGAGGAGGGGCAGGCGAGTGCAAGCCAGGAGGCGGCCTCGTCTGGAGTAAGTGCGTGAGCCTGAGTGGGTTCCAGCAGCCATATCTGCGTGTGTTTTCTGTGGTATTCTATAATGCTTCGTAACACGCGCGGGGCGGCAGCGGGAGCGGGGCGGGGCGGGGGATGGCGGGGGTGAGGCAAGGGCAGACACGGGAGGCCCCGCCAACGTCGTGCCAGAGGGACAGGCAATCCCAACGGCAGAGGGCGTCAATGGCAGGAGGGCATCCAACCGGAAGAGGAAAGAGGTGGCACAAGGGGAGGAGCGTGCAGGGTGGCCAACCGACGGCGTGGTGCTGACGGGGGAGGGCCAGAATGATGCTGAACGGCAAGCACCTGGTAAGAGACCGTGTGTGCCTCCGTCTGGTGTTCCTGCAGCTCATGTTCCTGCGCCATTAGCACCAGTAGGAGCTGCTGTCATTGGCAGTGACCCTCGTGCTTTGCCTGGGACTAGACCTCATATGAGTGCTGTGGCTGTGATGAATGGCCAGAAGCCTCTCAAGCCTCCTGTGGGACAGGAAGAGCTAGACAAGTGGTTGGAGGATATGGAGCTAGTTTCATGCTCTGTAGATCCCACTGTCAACCTTGTGCAGGTATTCCACACATCCACGACTAATAGGGATTCCAGTGAGCGGGTGAGGGACAAGGCTAGGCAAGCTGTCAAGGACAAGCTGACTTGGTCTCAGTTCCTAGAGGGCCTACGTCAGGAGTTTTCTGATAAGGTACTCAACCTCACTAATCACTATAAGCTCAGCTATGATACCTTTGAGATCAAGGGCACAATAGCTGAGGAGCTGCAGCGGCTCACACGCATCAGGGAGAAGGGGGCCAAGCATGGCTTCAATCTGACTGATAGAGCAGTGGCAGATTACTTCCTGGATCGCATGGGGCTGAGTGTGGATGGGAGAAATGCAGCTAGGATGTTTGCTGATCAGACAGATGGGACGTGGCCAGCCTTGCAAAAGGTTATTTTCAATATCCGTCCATCTGACAATGCTGCTTGCAAGGCAATCCAGGTGACTGGTGCCCCTTCAGCCTCCGCTCATCAGGTCCATGGTGACGCCCCTGGGCAGGGTGCTCAGGGAGAAACCAGACCTAGTAGGCGTCAGAGGGCTAACAGGCGCAGGCAGAATGGTAACCAGGGTGGCAAGGGCCAGCAGCAGGGATCCAAAGGCAAGGGTCAGCAGCAGGCTGGTGGTCACCAGGGTGGTCAGCAGAACAAGGGTGGCCAAGGGCAAGGCAAGAGCCAGGGCCAGGGCACCCAGGCCAGTCAGAGCAGCCAGAACCAGGGTGGCCTGAAGAAGGCTGCTGCTGGGAAGGATGACAAGTGCTTTGGATGTGGCAGGACGGGTCATTGGCGACGTGACTGCCCAGACCAGGCCAAGTCTGCTGGAGCAGGCTCTGGCCAGGTGGGTAAGCCATGACTTGAATGTTGTCCCCTGTAAATAGTCAATCACCCCTAGTGGGACGAACAGTTGTACATAGTAATGGGGGTGTCCCTCTTGTGCAGCAGCAAGGGGTTGGGAATGATGAGGTGCTTCCACTCAATGATTGCAATAACGCTGCTGCAGCAGTGGAATTCCCTGTGCCTGTGGCAGGTGCAGGGTCTCCAGTTGTTGGGGTTGACTCTGGGAGTCAAGCCGCCAGACTGGAAGGACCTGCAGCTTCTGTGGGAACCGGGGCTGGCTCTGGGAGCCGAGCTACCTTGGAGGAGGTCCCTGGAGCAAGAGAACAGCAGGTGGGTCGTGCTATCCCAAGCACACAGTCTTTGTCACGTTCCTCTCTGTGCAGCCAGGCTGACAGGGGGTTGAGCTATGCTCAGGCTGGAAACACTCTACACCATATCTTTGGTCACTCTAAGCAGGCAGAGATGTTTGCTTGGAAGATTGGCAAGGAGCCTTTGCTAGAGGCCTGCAGTGCAGCTGCTCAGAATTGTGTCTGTCAGGAGAATGCTGTTCGCCTCCCACAGTCCCATGCCAGAGAACCTGCTAGAGAGCGGGGGGATATCCAGGTGGACATCCAACACATCAGGGGCATGTATCTGTTGGTGGGGGTGGATAGGTTTAGCAGATATAGGTTGCTGACCATTCTTCCTGGAATGCAGGAGCATCAGCTGTTGATGGGTCTCCAGTCTTTGTTGCCAGGCTTTGGGGTGTACACCAAGGTGCAAGCTGACTTGCAGTTTGACTGCTTGATCAAGCTGGCTGACCAGCTTCCTTGTAAGTTGGTAGTGGTCCCTAGGGAATGCCATGGGCAGCAGGGAGCTGTAGAGAGATCTATACGTGAAGTAAAAACAGTGGTGCTAGCAGCTAGGAGTGTGCCTGTTGTGGCATCAGCTCTAGAGAAAGCAGCTTGGTGTAAGGGGATTGAGGAGCAGCTTAACCACAGGGTAACCTATTACTATGATGGTGTGGCAGTCTCTCCCCTGGCATTGCAGTTTGGTATGCTATCACAGGACGTGGTGGCAGCCTGCCTGAAGAAGGCAGACAGGGTGTTTTCCAGATTGAGGCGTAAGGACAAGGGTTGGAAAATGCTGAGGCCCCAGGTGGGACTGAGGGTCAGGATGTGGAAGGAACCGTCATTACCAGGCAAGCGTGGCAAGTGGCAAGATGGGCAGGTAACCCATGTTGAGGAAGCTAACCATTCTTGTCTGGTGGCTTTGGAGAGTAATCCCAAGCACGTGTACAGGCTATCCTGGGCTCACGTCAAGGAGAGAAGGCCAACTGCAATCTGGCCTGAAGACGGCCCTGATCCTCCCTTGGAGGGAGATGAGCAGGATGAGAGCCAGGCAGCAGATGCTAACCCACCATGCTTGGATTATGGTCTGTCCTGGATGGATGAGGGTGAGCAGGAGTCTGCTGAGACGTCTGTCACAAGGCCAGAGGTGGCCAGGGCTGCACCACAGTCCAGGGGGCTGCTTATGGCGGACATCATTCGAGCTCTGCAGAACAGCAAGCGTGATCCCAAGGTATCTAAGCTCACGGGATGGGGGTCATGTGGGGCACCAGCACTAGAAGTGGATACCAACTCACAGGTGTCCATTCTAAGGGTAGAGGATGCTGCAGGCTTGCAGTGGTCATCCCCTAGCTGCCTAGCTGTGTCTGATTTCTCTGGGAATGTGTCCATGAAGATCTTGGGAGAAGTGAGTGTGCCTATCCTGGGGGTGCCCACCACGTTCAGTGTGGTTGAAGGGTATCAGGGGCCTGCCATTCTAGGTCAGAACTTCTTGTGCTTACCAGGGGTGAGGATATCCTCTGAGGAGCTAGCATTAGAGGGGCAGGGCCGCCTTCCCTTGCAGAGATATCGCTACTCCCAGGGTCTTAGTGTGGCTGTAAGGGCTGTGAGGGGTCTAGAGGCAGAGGGTCCTGATACAAAGGAGCCCATTGCTGGGGACCTGCTGATCCTCCCTACTACGTTTGACCCACGTGAGTTGGGTGTGCAGAGGTACCAGATCCCAGGAACGAGTCCTGTACCTTGGCGCAAGCTAGTGGAGATGATGCAAAGCCCCAAGATGGCTAAGGCATGGACTCTTGGCTTTGTTGCTTCTGGGCATGAGTGGATAGTTGCCAACTGTGCAGAACCTGTGGATGTCCTCCCTGAGGATCACCAGCTGCTCAGATTGATGTTTGTCCTCAAGCTCAAGGAGGTAGATGGCGTGCAGGTGCCACATGTTAGACCAGTTGTGACTGAGTACCATGGCACTGGACAGTTAGCAGATGAGGAGCTTTACACACCAGGGATGCTGCATGATACATGGAGGATTTTGTTGTGCATTTACTTGTCTTTTCTGCAGAAGGGGATACCCTATAGCTCTGTGTTGGTAGATTTCAAGAGGGCTTTTCTTAAGGGTGATCAGCAGGAAGCACAGGATACTTGGCGCACAATACCCCCTTTCTTTGTTAAGGTGCCTGCAGTGTGGAGGGCAGAGCTGAAGACGAGGTATTTGAGGATTCTCAAAGGCGTGGAAGGCCTTAGATCGAGTCCCATCATCTGGAGGAAGAGCTTGGAGAAGTACCTCAGGTCTGTCTGTGGTCTCTCAGTCTCTCCAGTTGATCCTTGTCTGTTTCAGGGTAGCTATGAGGGGCTGCCAGCGTTTGCCTCCCTGCATGGTGATGATCTGCATCTCCTGGGCCATCCCACTTGGCAAGAGTTGACTCTGGCCAGGATCCAGAAACGGTTTGAACTGGGTAAGATCCAGTACATGGTTGAGAATGAGCCCATGGTGTTTTGTGGAATGCAGGCGACCTTGGTCCATCAGCAGGGTACATGGTCCATCCAGCTGGAGGGTGGTAAGGATTATCCTCAGCAGATCATAGATGCCTTGCAGGAGCCCATCACCCAGGCCAGATGTGCAACAATACGAGGTATGTTGGCATGGCTGGCCAGCATTTGTGCTCCTGACCTGTTGGTACTGAGTCGGTTGACCGATTCCCAACTGGTTGAGGTGGGTGCTGAGAGAGTGGTAGAGGCTGTTCGCATGTCTCCCCCTCTCATGCTGGGTCCTTTGGATTTGTACAGGCCTTTTGACATGATGCTCTATGTGGACAGTTCTATGGATAGTAGGAAGGTCACAGAGGTCAGGGGCCGTGCAGCAGCAGTTAGCATTTTGGGCAACCAATATGCTAAGTGGATGCAGTTTGGAAAGACCTTTCCAACGCCGTGCTGACCGCCTGAAACAGACAAGGGACGAGAAAGATATGAGGTCCCGAAGTCCTAGCCGTCCGTGGCTGACTAGGGTACAGTCCTCTGGTATAGTGGACAGGACACGTGGCAGGCCGTGCCTGCACAGGCTTAGCCTGACTATCACGTGACTGTGGTCCACGTAGACCAGAGGAGCAGCAGCCTGTGGCTGGTGGAATACAGGACTGGCACAGGTCTGCAAGGATACTAGGCCTTGCAGGCTTGTGACAGGTCCTGTACTTCCTAGGTTGCAGAGTCTAGGCAAATCCAGTTCGTCCTGGCTCTGCACTGATGCCAGTGGACGTTGAGGATTTGCTTGCATGCCTGCACGTGCCTCGTCACGCCGATGGGAACGAGGAACAACGCAAAGGATATAGCTTGGTCATGGGGGATGACCAGCTATCTTGGCAAGCACGAACCGAGGCTCCCACATTGGACGTGGAACCGCTCACCGTGGTCGTGGCTTGGTGCACGGGTTAAAAGGTTGCTGCCTTTGCAACTTTGGCTCATCCCGTTGTGTGACGTGAGAGACCAGGAACTCACAGTTCTGGCTGCTCGCTAACTCGTACTATTGCATTTCTGTTGTGCAAGGTTTTTCATGTCGGCCGAGGCTCGGGTCGAGACACCTGAGTCATCCCCAGGCGCGAAGCAGCTCCCGAGTTGCCAGCGCGCGAGAACGCATTTTTCCCCTATTCCCACCCATCCAACGCTTCTACATTTGTGCAGGCCGCCTACGTTGCGAGGGGTCTTGCGGAAGGAGGTTGGGTAGCTGTGTTCGGGAACGCAGCAGGGCCGTCGGCAAACGACCCTGTGGTGATGAGGATAAGGGCGACGACGTCGCCAGGGGAAACGGGCGGGTCTGCACGGAGCGGCTCGTCGCTATTCGCGACGAAATTGCTTCGTTGATCTACAGTTTGGAGGTTGCGTACCAGGGCGGGCACGTCACCATTCAGGCGCTGGACTTAGCGCGTGAGACGCTGGGCCAACTGGTGGCCATTTGTTTAGGTGGTACCAGATTGTATAACCCTGGGTGGCGACAAGCTCGCTGGGGGAGGGGACCGACGCGTCACATATCATACGGGACGCGCAGACGCGTGAAGCCGACAGTCCGTGGGATTCGGCTGAAGTGGTGGCTCAGACGTGTGAGCACCTGGTCAATATCCTGATCCAAGAGGCGCGTGGTCACGCTGATCACTGGGTGATCACGACACGTCCAGCAGGCATTTGGTCGACCTTGGATACGCCGAGGTTGCAGAGCAGGCCGGGGGCGTGTGGGCCAACGGTGACAGTCATCACCGGTCGGGACGTCACCGACGAGGATTTTCACAGCGAGTTCGTGGATCGCCCAACGGGCATCATAGCTCGTTCGTCACAGCAGATTGACGAAGGGGACGGCACAAACGAAGGCTACTCAGCTCGGCGTAGGGCGGAGTTGCATATCCTGTTTGAGCCAGAGCACGACTTCGCTGAGATTGGTCGGGGGTCACGGAACGACAGGCGAGGTGGTGGCAGTCGGTGGGTCAGGAACCTGCAGTGGTATCGCCGTGGCAGTGCGCCTAGGCTGCCGGTAGAGCAGACACCAGCCGGGAGGCCGGTGAGTCGTGTGCTAGGTCCTTACAACGCGGAGGAGGTCCGCTCAGTTCCGCGCGTGGGGACACCGGTGGCACGCACAGCGCAGGAGCGTGAGGAGGAGGCAGCAGCTGGGGAGCAGCCAGCGGCTTCTTCAGGCAGCACCAGCGCTTGAGCCAGTTTTGCCTTGTCTGTCGCCTGTTTTGTTTGTCCTCCCACTGTATATAATGCCTCGTGGCAAACCGGGAGACGGCGACAAGGGCGAGACGGAGGCACCGGCTGGAGCAAGCCAGGAGCCTCGGCAAGACAAGGAGCAGCTGGTGGGAGAGGCGATCCCAGCCAGCGACGGCGATGGGGGAAAGAGACCAGGCGGCAAGAGACGACATGAAGACGCGGTGGAGGAGGCGCGCAAGGTGCGGGCAACAGGGCCAACGGACGCGATAACGGTGGCAAATGGGCAACCTCCCGTGGAGAAGCGTAAGAGGGACCCCTCCGCTGACGGCAATGGTAAGAGGCCTCACGTGGATGTGCTCTCCCCTGTGCCTGCTGGACCGAGTGGTGTTGTTGTTGTGACACCCGCTGTGGTGGAGCCAGTAAGGCGCTGCCAGGGTCGAGACCTCACATGAGTGCTGTCACTGTTATGAATGGACAAAAGCCTCTTAACCCACCACTAGCACAGGAAGCTTTGACAAGTGGCTTGAGGACATGGAGCTTGTTGTGTGCTCCGTGGACCCCACTGTCAACCTAGTGCAAGTGTTTCACTCGTCCACGTGCAACAGGGACTCGTCAGAGCGTGTCAGGGAAAGGCTAGGACTGCTGTCAAGGATAAGCTAACCTGGGCACAGTTCCTGGAAGGGTTGAGGGAGGAGTTCTCTGACAAGGTTCTCAACCTCACCAACTATTACAAGCATCAGTATGACACCTTTGAGATAGTGGGCCCTGTGGCAGAGGAATGGGCTAGGCTCAACCGTATCAGGGACAAGGGGGCCAAGTATGGCTTCCTGGTCACAGATAGGGCCTTGGCAGACTATTTCCTGGACCGTATGGGTTTGAGTGTGGATGGGAGGAAACGGTGCCCGCATGTTTCTTAACCAGACTGATGGCTCCTTGCGTGCTCTGGAGCTTGTAATCCTCAGCATAAGGAAGCCAGATCCTGCCTGCAAAGCTATCCAGTCCCATGGCAGCAATGCCACCTCCGCTGTGCAGGGCCAAGGTGATGTCCCCGGGTACCCAGCCCGTGATGGGGCAAGGCCCAACAAGCGTAAGCGCTTCAGGCGCCAGAGGCAGGGGGCTCAGGGTGGCAAGGGTGCAGGTTCCCAAGGAGGGGTTGGGAGCCAGCAAGCTGGTGGTCAGCAGGGTAAGGGTGGCCAAGGGCAAGGCAAGGGCCAAGCTCAAGGCAACCAGGGCAAGCAGGGTGGACAGTCTCAGGGAGGCCAGGGAAGCCTGGCAAGGGTGGGGCTGGGTCTGGGAAGAAGGGTGGGCATGCTTTGTGTGTGGCAAGGAAGGTCACTGGCGTCGTGAGTGTCCTGACAGGAAGGCCAAGCCTGCTGGGGCAGGGGGCCAGTCTGGGCAGCAGTGACTAGCATCATCCCCTGTAAATAGTCAATCACCCCTTGGGGAAGGTGTGCTGGATGTACATAAGGATGGGGGTGTGCCCCTTGTGCAGCACCAAGGGTGTAAAGATGTTGTTCTTCCACTGGATTGCAATAACAATGCTGCAGCTGAATTCCCTATGCCTCATGCAGGTGGTGGGTCTCCAGCAGGTGCTGGCCTGGAGGGCCAAGGGACCTTGCTGGAAGGGCCTGGAGCGGTCCAGGGTGCAGGACCTGACTTGGGGCGTCAGGATGGCCTGCAGGGAAGCCCTGGAACCTCAGGAGTGGATCATGTGTCCCCACACACGGTTCAGACGTCTCGCCAGGTCAGTACTGACAGAGTGCTGAGCTATGCTGAGGCTGGCCATAGTTGCATCACATGTTTGGGCATTCTGGGCAGGCAGCAATGTTTGCTTGGAAGCTAGGTAGGGAGCCTTTGTGGGAGGCTGCCAGGCTGCTGCTGAGAACTGTGGTTGCCAGGAGAATGCTGTTCACCCACCTCAGTCCCATGCTAGGGAGCCTGCTAGGGAGCGTGGCGACATCCAGATGGATATCCAGCATATCAGGGGCTTGTATATATTGGTGGGGGTGGACAGGTTCAGCAGATACAGGCTGATAGACGTTCTGCCTGGTATGCAGGAGCACCACTTGTTGTTGGGTATGAAGGCCCTGATCCCAGGCTTTGGGGTGTGCAAGAGTGTGCAGGCAGACTTGCAGTTTGACTGTTTGCTCAAGCATCAGGACCAGCTGCCTTGTAAGCTGGTAGTAGTCCCCAGGGAGAGTCATGGGCAGCAAGGGGCTGTAGAGAGATCCATACGTGAAGTGAAGACAGTGGTGCTAGCAGCAGAGTCAGTGCCACTTGTGGCATCTGCCTTAGAGAGGGCAGCCTGGTGTAAGGGGATAGAAGAGCAGCTGAACCACAGGGTTAACTATTACTTTGATGGTGTGGCTGTCTCTCCCCTGGCCCTGCAGTATAGCTTGTTGCCTGAGAACGTGGTGCAGGCCAGTCTTAGGAAGGCAGATAGGTTATTTGCCCAGCTGAGACGTAAGGACAAGAACTGGAATGTGCTGAGGCCTCAGGTGGGGCTGAAGGTCAGGATGTGGAAGGAACCATCTATTCCAGGCAAGCGGGGGAAGTGGCAGGATGGGGTTGTCACTCGTGTGGAGAAGCTAACAGATCTTGCCTGGTGGCTTTGGAAAAGGATCCAAGGCACGTGTACAGGTTGTCCTGGGCTCATGTCAAGGAAAGAAGGCCACATGCAATCTGGCCTGCAGACGGGCCAGGCCCTCCCAGCTGGGTTGAGGAGCCAGGCCAGAGCCAGGCAGCAGCAGCTAACAATCCTCTGGTGGTGGATGATGGTCTGTCCCTGCTGGAAGATGACGAGCAGGAGGCTGCTGAAGCAACTGTCACAAGGCCAGAGGGGACGGGGCAGCCACCTAAGGCCCGGGGGCCTCTCATGGCGGACGTCATCCGAGCACTCATGCGCAGCAAACATGATCCCAAGGTATCCAAGCTCACGGGGTGGGGGTCGTGCTGGGCAGCTACAATGGAGGTAGATACCAACTCACAGGTGTCTGTCATCAGGGAAGAGGATGCTGTAGGCTTACAGATGTCCCATCCCAGTTGCCTTGCTGTGTCTGATTTCTCAGGAAAGGTGTCCATGAAGATCCTTGGGGAAGTGAGTGTGCCTATCTTAGGGGTGCCCACCACGTTCTGTGTGGTAGAGGGCTATAAGGGGCCTGCCATTCTGGGTCAGAACTTCTTGTGCATGCCAGGGGTTACTTTGACCTCTGATGAGTTGGCACTAGAAGGCAGGGGCAGCCTCCCCCTTGAAAGATATCACTATTCCCAGGGTCTTGCAGTGGCGGTGAAGGCTGTTAGGAGTCAGCCAGCTGAGGGTCCTCAAGGTCAGGAGCCCATAGCTGAGGACTTGTTGATAATCCCAACCACCTTTGATCCAAGGCAGTTAGGGGTAAACAGGTACCAGATAGCTGCTCACAGTCCTATTCCCTGGCGCCAGCTAGTCGAGATGATGCAAAGCCCCAAGATGGCTAAGGCATGGACTCTTGGCTTTGTTGCTTCTGGGCATGAGTGGATAGTTTCCAACTGTGCAGAACCTGTGGATGAGCTGCCAGAAGTTCACCAGCTGCTCAGATTGATGTTTGTCCTCAAGCTCAAGGAGGTTGATGGTGTCCAGGTGCCACATGTCAGACCAGTTGTAACCGAGTATCATGGCACTGGCCAGTTGTTAGATGAGGAGCTCTATACTCCAGGGATGCTGCATGACACGTGGAGGATTCTGCTGTGTATATTTCTGTCTTTTCTGGTTAAGGGTGTGCCCTATAGCTCTGTGCTGATTGATTTCAAGAGGGCTTTTCTCAAGGGTGACCAAGATCAGGCTAGGCAGACTTGGAGAGATATCCCTCCTTTCTTTGTGACTGTACCTGCTGTATGGAGAGCAGAGATAAAGGCCAGGTACCTGAGAATTCTGAAAGGGTTGGAAGGTCTCAGGTCCAGTCCCATTATCTGGAGAAAGAGCCTAGAGAAGTTCTTGAAGAATACTTGTGGGTTTTCTGTGTCTCCAGTGGATCCCTGTTTGTTCCAAGGGTCCCACAATGGCCTTCCTGTCTTTGCCTCACTGCATGGTGATGACCTGCATCTCATAGGTCCACCAGACTGGGTTGAGGCTGTCTTGGCTAAGATCCAGAAGCGGTTTGAGCTGGGTAAGATACAGCACATGGTGGAGAATGAGCCTATGGTCTTCTGTGGCATGCAGGCTACGTTGTTCCAAGCCAAGGGCTCGTGGTTCATCAGGATGGAGGGTGGTAAGGACTACCCACAGCAGATTGTGATGCATTGCAGGAGCCCATCACGCAGGCTAGGTGTGCTACCATCAGGGGCATGCTGGCATGGCTTGCAAGTATATGTGCCCCTGACTTGCTGGTTCTGAGTCGACTTACTGATTCCCAGCTGGTTGAGGTGGGTGCTGAGAGTGTGGTGCAGGCTGTCATGATGTCTCCCCCTCTCATACTGGGTCCTGTGGATTTGTACAAGCCCCTTGACATGGTTCTCTATGTGGACAGTTCTATGGATAATAGGAAGGTCACAGAGGTCAGGGGGGGCAGCAGCATTAGTTACCCTGGAGCAAGATCACACCTCACTTGTTACCTGGTACAGTCGGTTGCAGAACAGGGTTACACCCAGCAGTGATATTGCTGAGTGCAGGGCAATCTGTGAAGGGCTGCATACTGCTCTTTACTTGAGGGAGCTCTTCTACCAGCTATGTCAAGTGGCTTCCTGTAGGTTGCAGCTGCACACACTGGTGAGGACTGATAGCATGGGCATGGTGCAATTTGTGCACAGGCAGCTGGCCAGGAGCAGGGACCTTGACTACTTGTTGCTCAAGGAGATGTCCTACCTAGCTCACATTGAACATGTGCCTGGTGTGGACAACCCTGCAGATGCCCTCACCAAGCTGGAGGAGAAGGCGGAGAGGCAGTACCCCCTGCTCCGTGGGCTCATGGACCCCTTACACGGGCGGCCATAGAGACCAGGCCTTGCTTCAGCTTGGGTGCCCCCAGTGGGCTGCTTGACCAAAGTACCAAGTGGTGACTGGTGCTTACTGGTTGACAGCCGGTCCTTCAGGGTTAGGTACACCCTCCTGGACAGGAGTTGGTGTGGAATGTCACTCCTACCAGCTGAGAATCATGCCTGGCCCTCCCCATGGGGTTCAGAAGAGTCGCCAGGACTTAAGTCGACGCCTTTGGCCTCAAACAGTTAGGCCATGCAAGGGCAACCCGAATGTTAGTTCTTACAGGTTGCTGTATATATGTTTTCTAAGTGCTTGTTTCCAACCTAATAAAGAACCTGGTGGTGTGACCATGTGGAACATGGTTGCCAGGGGGCCACATTCTGGGTTATATAATGCTTGAATAAAACATAATCATGTCATGTCATTCTCATGTTGTGCTCATGGTTGTACTGTTTCTCTTGTGTAAAGTTCCAGGTCACCTATAAACCTGGAGGTTGGGGTGGGGTTCAATTCCCCAGCAGAGCCACAGCCTGGCATGAGTGATTCCTGGGCTTAACACCCAGTGAAGACATGGGCTCCCCAATGAGGCAGTATTTGTACAGGTGCTACCTGAGTCTCTTTGAGCAAAAAGGGAAAGGCTGGCCAAGGCGGGCGCCATAAGAACGGGCGCCTGTGATAACTGTGAAAGATCAGGAACTCACAATAGTACGTTCTTGGCATCCTGTAATCCCAGCCATTGGACTAGGTAATGTGCCTTGACTTTAATCTAGCACCAAGTACCCAAGGAAAGGTTGGGAGCTGACCAAGGGGTCAGGGGATAACCTGGGGTGACCTCTGATTCATTGGCCAGTACACCTAGCCTGGTCCAAGGGCAGATATGTTGTTACCCAAAGGAGGCAGGAACCTGGGCCCTCAAAGGTCTGATCAACCTCAAGGGACCAAGCGGTCTGTGGCTGAGTGGGCACAAGCAAGGTTAGGCTTGTTTCAAGCTGGTCCAGCTCCAAAAGAAGAAAGGGTTGGAGTTAGCATTTTGGGCAACCAATATGCTAAGTGGATGCAGTTTGGAAAGACCTTTCCAACGCCGTGCTGACCGCCTGAAACAGACAAGGGACGAGAAAGATATGAGGTCCCGAAGTCCTAGCCGTCCGTGGCCGACTAGGGTACAGTCCTCTGGTATAGTGGACAGGACACGTGGCAGGCCGTGCCTGCACAGGCTTAGCCTGACTATCACGTGACTGTGGTCCACGTAGACCAGAGGAGCAGCAGCCTGTGGCTGGTGGAATACAGGACTGGCACAGGTCTGCAAGGATACTAGGCCTTGCAGGCTTGTGACAGGTCCTGTACTTCCTAGGTTGCAGAGTCTAGGCAAATCCAGTTCGTCCTGGCTCTGCACTGATGCCAGTGGACGTTGAGGATTTGCTTGCATGCCTGCACGTGCCTCGTCACGCCGATGGGAACGAGGAACAACGCAAAGGATATAGCTTGGTCATGGGGGATGACCAGCTATCTTGGCAAGCACGAACCGAGGCTCCCACATTGGACGTGGAACCGCTCACCGTGGTCGTGGCTTGGTGCACGGGTTAAAAGGTTGCTGCCTTTGCAACTTTGGCTCATCCCGTTGTGTGACGTGAGAGACCAGGAACTCACAGTTCTGGCTGCTCGCTAACTGCAGCATTAATATCCCTGGTGCAGGAACAGTCCTCTCTGGTCTGCTGGTACAGTCGGTTGCAAAACAGGGTAACTCCCAGCAGTGACATTGCTGAGTGCAGGGCAATATGTGAAGGGCTTCATACTGCTCTTTACTTGAGGGAGCTATTTTACCAGCTATGTCAAGTGGCTTCCTGTCGGTTGCAGATGCACACACTGGTAAGAACTGACAGCATGGGCATGGTGCAGTTTGTGCACAGGCAGCTGGCCAGGAGCAGGGACCTTGATTATTTGTTGCTCAAGGAAATGTCTTGCTTAGCTAACATTGAACATGTGGCTGGCGTGGACAACCCTGCAGATGCTCTCACCAAGCTGGAGGAGAAGGCTGAGCTGCAATACCCTTTGCTTCGTGGGCTCATGGCCTCCAAGGGGGGAGGGCCAGAGTAGACCAAACAGCCTTGCTCTAGGTGGGAGGCATCCCAGTGGGCTGGGCAGCCACGTGGTGGCTGACAGCAGGTCCTTCAGAGTTCAGACACGCTCTGCTGGACAGGGGTCAGGGTGGAGTCACTCCCCTGGCTGAGAATTTCGCCTGGCTCTGTCATAGAGCTGCAGAAGAGTCTTAAGGACTTTGTAATGGGCCTTGGGTCTTCATGGAATGGACCCTGCAAGGGCAGCCCAAGTGTTGGCTCTGACAGGTTGCTGTACATTTGTATATATTCTCTGTAACCAACCTGTTGCATGCTAATAAAATCCCTGGTTGTGTGACCATGTTGGACGTGGTTGCCAGGGGCCTCACTATGGGTTATACTCCTTTATAATAAAACATAATCTTGTTATTGTCATGTCTTGTTGTTTGTGATGCTCAGTTCCAGGAGCTGATCCAAACCTGGAGGATATGGGGTGGGGTTCGATTCCCCAGCTGACCTCAGCCTGGCATGCATGAATCCTGAGTTTATCCCTCAGTGAGGACATGGGCTCCCCATGTGTTGGCTAACATTTGTCAGGGCTCTCTCAGTCTTTGGAAGGATTTAAAAGATAAAGGAGGCTCCGTGGCGGGCGCCATATGAACGGGCGCCTGTGATAACTGGATGACCAGGAACTCACAATAGTACGTTCATGGACTCCTCTATCCAAACTCCTCTGACTAAGTGAAGACCTAACTTTAATCTACACCAGGTTACCAAAGAAAGGGTTGGGATGTCATGTGGGTCAGAGGGCAACCTTTGAACCAATGAGCAGGCCTATAGCTAATATTTGGAGGCACCTCAGGTTCCAAAAGAAAGGCAGGTCTGGTCTCTGGGAGGGATCAGATGTCTGAAGGCTTGTGGGGACAGTGGCTGATAGGTTCTCAGGCTGGTCCAAGCTCCAAAACAAGAAAGGGTTGGAGTTAGCATATTGGGGCACCAATGTGCTAGATGGATGCAGGTTGAGGAGACCTTTCCAACGCCGTGTCAACCGCCTAGAACAGACAAGGGACTAGAAAGTTATCAAGTCCCGAAGTACTGCCGACCGGTGGGCGAGGGCGGGGCACACTCAGGGCATAGTGGACAGGACACGTGGCAGGCCGTGCCTGCACAGGCTTAGCCTGGACTCTCACGTGACTGGGACACAGTGGACTGAGGGCTCAACGGTACTGTGGCTAGTAGAAGCCAGTAACCAGCCAGCAGGTCTGCAAGGATGTACGTCCTTGCAGGACTGTGGCAGGTCCTGTGCTGTCCTAGACACAGGATAGCCAGAGATTCCTGTATACTGCCTGCAACAAGGATGCAAGGCAGCGATACGAGGCTCTGGCAATGTAGCGTTGCCCAGCGTTGCTCATGACCGAGGAACAAGGATGGAACGAGGTTGCATATAGCTCGAGGCTCAACGAGCCAACGAGCGTCTTCACACGCGAACCTTGGTCGTCACGACGAGTGGCGAGCCTATCGAGGGTCGTAGGCCTGGTGTGAGGATAAAGGTTGCTAGCCAGCAGCCTTGGGTCATTCCAGCCGGCAAGGACCAGGAGCTCACAAGCTCTGCTGACGAGTTGCTGTGCAAATCGTACTATTGTTTCCACGCTTTCATGTCTGGTTCATCGTCAAGCAGCCACGGTGCTGGTGAGGCGAACGAGCAGAGAGACGCGCAAGCGTTTTTCCCCTACCGTAACCAAGCAAACGCTCCTACATTCGTGCAAGCTGCCTACGTAGCGAGGCACTTGGCAGAAGAGGGGTGGGTGGCGGTGAGTGGGGGAGGCAGCAGGCCAGCGGCGGCGGACCCGATTGTGCAACGGGCTCGCGTCGTAATATCTCCAGGTGAGACGGGGCGGGTGGCGGTGGAAGAGTTGGTGCGGCTACGTGACGCGCTAGCTGAAACTGCTAATCGTGTGGAGGTCGCCTATCAAGGCGCCCATATAACTCTAGCCGGTCTCGACCTAGCCAGGGAGGCGCTTGGCCAGATTGTGGCAACAGCGCTCGGCAGCACTCGGCTGTTTAACCACTGGGTGGCGACAGCGGTGCTAGGAGAGGGGGTACCAGACGCCGACATCATCCGGAACGCGCGTGCTCGGGAGACGGTAAATCCTTGGAGCACGGCAGAGGTATTTGCCCAAACAATTGAGAATCTTGTTGCTGTCCTTTTGCAAGAGTCGAGAGGGTACGCAGACAGGTTCTTTATCACCACACAGCCTTTCGGGGTATACTCAAGGCTTGACACACCGAGGCCGGAAACCACCAGTGCGTGGGGTCCGGAGGTGGAGATTGTCACGGGGGTCGAGAAGACGCCTGAAGACGTCCATTTCGAGTGGACTGACAAGCCAGAGGGCTCCGTAAAGCGCTCTGCCCAGGAGATAAACCAGGGCGACGGCACTAAGTGCGTGAGCCTGAGGGGGTTTCCAGCAGCCATATCTGCGTGTGTTTTCTGTTGTATTCTATAATGCTTCGTAACACGCGCGGGGGCGGCAGCGGGAGCGGGGCAGGAGCGGGGGATGGCGGGGGTGAGGCAAGGGCAGACACGGGAGGCCCCGCCAACGTCGTGCCAGAGGGACAGGCGATCCCAACGGCAGAGGGCGTCAATGGCAGGAGGGCTTCCAACCGGAAGAGGAAAGAGGTGGCACAAGGGGAGGAGCGTGCAGGGTGGCCAACCTACGGCGTGGTGCTGACGGGGGAGGGCCAGAACGATGCTGAACATCAAGCACCTGGTAAGAGACCATGTGTGCCTGGTTCTGGTATTCCTGCAGCTAGTGTTCCTGCGCCATTAGCACCTGTAGGAGCTGCTGTCATTGGCAGTGACCCTCGTGCTTTGCCTGGGACTAGACCTCATATGAGTGCTGTGGCTGTGATGAATGGCCAGAAGCCTCTCAAGCCTCCTGTGGGACAGGAAGAGCTAGACAAGTGGTTGGAGGATATGGAGCTAGTTTCTTGCTCTGTAGATCCCACTGTCAACCTTGTGCAGGTATTCCACACATCCACGACTAATAGGGATTCCAGTGAGCGTGTGAGGGACAAGGCTAGGCAAGCTGTCAAGGACAAGCTGACTTGGTCTCAGTTCCTAGAGGGCCTACGTCAGGAGTTCTCTGATAAGGTACTCAACCTCACTAATCACTATAAGCTCAGCTATGATACCTTTGAGATCAAGGGCACGGTAGCTGAGGAGCTGCAGCGGCTCACACGCATCAGGGAGAAAGGGGCCAAGCATGGCTTCAATCTGACTGACAGAGCAGTGGCAGATTACTTCCTGGATCGCATGGGGCTGAGTGTGGATGGGAGAAATGCAGCTAGGATGTTTGCTGATCAGACAGATGGGACGTGGACAGCCTTGCAAAGGGTTATTTTCAACATCCGTCCATCTGACAATGCTGCTTGCAAGGCAATCCAGGTGACTGGTGCCCCTTCAGCCTCCGCTCATCAGGTCCATGGTGATGCCCCTGGGCAGGGTGCTCAGGTAGATCCCAGGCCTAGTAGGCGTCAGAGGGCTAACAGGCGCAGGCAGAATGGTAACCAGGGTGGCAAGGGCCAGCAGCAGGGATCCAAAGGCAAGGGTCAGCAGCAGGCTGGTGGTCACCAGGGAGGTCAGCAGAACAAGGGTGGCCAAGGGCAAGGCAAGAGCCAGGGCCAGGGCACCCAGGCCAGTCAGAGCAGCCAGAACCAGGGTGGCCTGAAGAAGGCTGCTGCTGGGAAGGATGACAAGTGCTTTGGATGTGGCAGGACGGGTCATTGGCGACGTGACTGCCCAGACCAGGCCAAGTCTGCTGGAGCAGGCTCTGGCCAAGGGGGTAAGCCATGACTTGATTTGTTGTCCCCTGTACAGGGGTCACCCGCAGTATCGCAACAAGAATCGCAACTACGCAACTTTCCAGGAGGACCAAAAAACACTTTTGTTGCGATTCTTGCGAGGACCGATTTGGACGAAAAGTTGCGAAACGGCAAACGCGTGGTATCGCAACTAAAGATACACCCCGACGTGAAGTATGTCACTCCTTGGCTGACCGGCGCGAAGAATCAACCGAACTGAAATGAGCGGCGTCAGAAAAATGCTATAGCCGCAGTCGCGCAACATCTAATGATGCGCACATTATGTCGGGCTGGTTTTTACTTTTTACTGCGTCTACACGCGTTAATCATCACGGGGGTGACGATGAAAGGCAGCACTTGTTATTAGCTTCTGTATCATTGAAATTTTCGCAACCAGTAGTTTTCGTATGATGTATTTCGCGTATTTCATCATCGTTCAGGGCCAGGAAAGTCTCGACGCCGTGATGAGATTGCCTTTCTGTCATGAGATTGCTAGCTTTCCGCTAGCCTTCTTTTTGCGGTTTCGGCATGGCGCAGTTTAGTGTACCTGCGGATACCGTCAACAAGGTAAAGTCGTTATATCATTCGGTAAGTAATCTCGGACACGTTGTTGAAGGTTTGTGGTGTTAAGTTCGCTAACTTACTACTCCTGTGTACTAGTTTGTGGTTGTGGTTTTGTACAACCGTCGTCGTAAGATTTTCATCAGTTTTGTTCATGATTAGCTGCGTCTGTACCTAATTTTCTAGAATGACGATTGATTAAACATCTAAAGGAGTTGTAGATGGTAGCACGATGGTTTCTATTGCCTAAATTCTTCAGGAAAGATGGTATCATGGCCAGTTTTTTGTCAGCCTTTTGGCTTTGCTAGTAAAGGACGCCTGTGCAGTTGTGCAGTCCGTGCAACATCTATGGAGGCCCCAGTGCCTTGCTGACGTAGAAAAGAAGTTCGATGCAGTGTTTGTATATTTTCATCCTAGGCATGCAAATGGAGGTCATTTCTCATGTTCTGGATGCATGGGTAACACCGCCCCTTGCACCCCCTTGCTACGTGTGCATTTGGGCCTTGGTTTGTGAAGACGTCCAATATTGCATTATCACTTAACATTGCATTGTAAGTGTCTTTTTTATCGCACCCGTGCACCCCCTGAGATTAGTGCTGTATTTAGCACCCATAGGACATATAGGACATTGCAACATGACTAATGACATGACCCCGAAGTAACTCCCTATATGCGTGTGCTTTGGTCCCAGTATGGACACTAGATTGTTATCAGGCTGGTTTCTGGACATTATCATGCAAGGTGCAACCAGCCATAACTAGGGGTAGAGTTACACACTGGTCATCCAAGGGCTAAGTGCAGGCCAGCACGCGGTAAAATGGTGACTGTGCATTAATATTCAAAAATTAAATTACGACACGCAGACGCTACGCGTTGATCAGGCGTCGCGTGACCGCCATGCGAACATTAATAGTTGTCGCGTATATTACATCCTCAATGATGTGGAGGCGGAGATGGAATGAGTATCTATAATGTAACCTTGAGTGACAGGGTTGCTGACACCACGGCCCGAATCACTGTTATTACACTTGTACTGAATTGGGTCACATGCATACCCCCACCGACTTGGGGTTGGTATCCTTTATATATCCTGCCATGGACTGGAATCGTTGTCTCCTTGAATACATGTATAACTCACATGGGTCAGGGGGCCTGCCCATATTCACCACTATATTAATCCCTAAAAGGTGCTTACACTGTCCTCGGTCACATTCATGCATGCATTCGCGTATCCATGCATGCAATCACTTCCATCCCTGCAAGCATTCACGCATCCATGCATGCAAACACCATCCATCCACGCAAGCATTCACGTATCCATGCATGCAAACACCATCCACCCCAAGCATTCACACATTCATGCATGCAAACACCATCCATCCATGCTAGCATTCACGTATCCATGCATGCAAACACCACCCATCCGTGCAAGCATTCACGTATCCATGCATGCAAACACCATCCACCCAGGCAAGCATTCACGTATCCATGCATGCAAACACCACCCATCCGTGCAAGCATTCACGCATCCATGCATGCAAACACCATCCACCCATGCAAGCATTCACGTATCCATGCATGCAAACACCATCCACCCCAAGCTTTCAGGTATCCATGCATGCAAACACCACCCATCCATGCATGCAAACACCATCCACCCATGCAAGCATTCACACATTCATGCATGCAAACACCATCCATCCCTGCAAGCATTTACGTATCCATGCATGCAAACACCACCCATCCCTGCAAGCATTCACGTATCCATGCATGCAAACACCATCCATCCCTGCAAGCATTCACGTATCCACGCATGCAAACACCATCCATCCCTGCAAGCATTAATGCAATATCGATTCGTGTAGTTAGCACCCATCCTGCGAGCATCCATGCAATTACCACCCATCCTGCGAACATCCACGTGCAATCCATGCATGCAGACACCGCCATCCATTCGATGCAAGCATTCACGTTTCCATGCAGCCACCCATCCTCGGCCCGCAGCATCAGGGTGAACACAGCATTTCCCTTGCCCGGCCTGCGGCCGGACTGTAACACTGGACTGTCTCACCGCTTTAACAAAGACGGTTCAGGGCGATATATGTAGTCGCCTCAAAGTTGCACCCGCACGGCCAGCAAATGCTGGGCCGCTGCCATCCCCACTTCACAAACACACCCTCTTTCAGAATCTGTCCAGTATTGTTGCCTAATGCATCCCCGTTCGAAAGAGCGACATAATGAAACCACACTGTGAATGAAACAACGCAGTTTGTTTAACATGCCACGGCGCCGACTATACCTCAAGACCATAGCTGTGTAATGTCGGCGGGACAATGACGGGGTAATGACGCGCAATGACGAGACGATGACGCGCGTGATGATTAGGGAACTGTTTGATAACGAAAGGTTAGTGGTTGTAGACTAATTATAGGTCGTTGATTATTCAATGAAGAGGCGGCACACTTATGTTTTTGTTCATTATTGCACTGACTTCCGCGCGATGAATCCCACTGAACTGAACTGAACACCGCGCGGCCAATCAATCGTCAACGGCGGTAACTATTGCAAGTACATATCGGATCCTGCACGCCGATTGGCGACAATTCATTCCTTCCGGCGCACGTGTACGGCGTACTTTTGGTATACTTGCCAGGTTTGTTGCGATTCTGTTGCATTGCGGAACTCTAGAATTGGTGGGTTTTCAGTTGCGGAACTAGGTGTTGCGATACTCGAGCACGCTCCCATTTTTCATCCAAACATCACTTTTGAAAAGTGAAGGTGCCATGGTGTGCCCATACCTGCCCTTAATCGAAGTGGATGATAAAATTTTTTTTTTTGAGTTGCGATTCTTGTTGCGATACTGCGGGTGACCCCTGTAAATAGTCAATCACCCCTAGTGGGACGAACAGTTGTACATGGTAATGGGGGTGTCCCTCTTGTGCAGCAGCAAGGGGTTGGGAATGATGAGGTGCTTCCACTCAATGATTGCAATAACGCTGCTGCAGCAGTGGAATTCCCTGTGCCTGTGGCAGGTGCAGGGTCTCCAGTTGATGGGGTTGACTCTGGGAGTCAAGCCGCCAGACTGGAAGGACCTGCAGCTTCTGTGGGAACCGGGGCTGGCTCTGGGAGCCGAGCTACCTTGGAGGAGGTCCCTGGAGCAAGAGAACAGCAGGTGGGTCGTGCTATCCCAAGCACACAGTCTTTGTCACGTTCCTCTCTGTGCAGCCAGGCTGACAGAGGGTTGAGCTATGCTCAGGCTGGAAACACTCTACACCATATCTTTGGCCACTCTAAGCAGGCAGAGATGTTTGCTTGGAAGATTGGCAAGGAGCCTTTGCTAGAGGCCTGCAGTGCAGCTGCTCAGAATTGTGTCTGTCAGGAGAATGCTGTTCGCCTCCCACAGTCCCATGCCAGAGAACCTGCTAGAGAGCGGGGGGATATCCAGGTGGACATCCAACACATCAGGGGCATGTATCTGTTGGTGGGGGTGGATAGGTTTAGCAGATATAGGTTGCTGACCATTCTTCCTGGAATGCAGGAGCATCAGCTGTTGATGGGTCTCCAGTCTTTGTTGCCAGGCTTTGGGGTGTACACCAAGGTGCAAGCTGACTTGCAGTTTGACTGCTTGATCAAGCTGGCTGACCAGCTTCCTTGTAAGTTGGTAGTGGTCCCTAGGGAATCCCATGGGCAGCAGGGAGCTGTAGAGAGATCTATACGTGAAGTAAAAACAGTGGTGCTAGCAGCTAGGAGTGTGCCTGTTGTGGCATCAGCTCTAGAGAAAGCAGCTTGGTGTAAGGGGATTGAGGAGCAGCTTAACCACAGGGTAACCTATTACTATGATGGTGTGGCAGTCTCTCCCCTGGCATTGCAGTTTGGTATGCTATCACAGGACGTGGTGGCAGCCTGCCTGAAGAAGGCAGACAGGGTGTTTTCCAGATTGAGGCGTAAGGACAAGGGTTGGAAAATGCTGAGGCCCCAGGTGGGACTGAGGGTCAGGATGTGGAAGGAACCGTCATTACCAGGCAAGCGTGGCAAGTGGCAAGATGGGCAGGTAACCCATGTTGAGAAGCTAACCATTCTTGTCTGGTGGCTTTGGAGAGTAATCCCAAGCACGTGTACAGGCTATCCTGGGCTCACGTCAAGGAGAGAAGGCCAACTGCAATCTGGCCTGAAGACGGCCCTGATCCTCCCTTGGAGGGAGATGAGCAGGATGAGAGCCAGGCAGCAGATGCTAACCCACCATGCTTGGATTATGGTCTGTCCTGGATGGATGAGGGTGAGCAGGAGTCTGCTGAGACGTCTGTCACAAGGCCAGAGGTGGCCAGGGCTGCACCACAGTCCAGGGGGCTGCTTATGGCGGACATCATTCGAGCTCTGCAGAACAGCAAGCGTGATCCCAAGGTATCTAAGCTCACGGGATGGGGGTCATGTGGGGCACCAGCACTAGAAGTGGATACCAACTCACAGGTGTCCATTCTAAGGGTAGAGGATGCTGCAGGCTTGCAGTGGTCATCCCCTAGCTGCCTAGCTGTGTCTGATTTCTCTGGGAATGTGTCCATGAAGATCTTGGGAGAAGTGAGTGTGCCTATCCTGGGGGTGCCCACCACGTTCAGTGTGGTTGAAGGGTATCAGGGGCCTGCCATTCTAGGTCAGAACTTCTTGTGCTTACCAGGGGTGAGGATATCCTCTGAGGAGCTAGCATTAGAAGGGCAGGGCCGCCTTCCCTTGCAGAGATATCGCTACTCCCAGGGTCTTAGTGTGGCTGTAAGGGCTGTGAGGGGTCTAGAGGCAGAGGGTCCTGATACAAAGGAGCCCATTGCTGGGGACCTGCTGATCCTCCCTACTACGTTTGACCCACGTGAGTTGGGTGTGCAGAGGTACCAGATCCCAGGAACGAGTCCTGTACCTTGGCGCAAGCTAGTGGAGATGATGCAAAGCCCCAAGATGGCTAAGGCATGGACTCTTGGCTTTGTTGCTTCTGGGCATGAGTGGATAGTTGCCAACTGTGCAGAGCCTGTGGATGTCCTCCCTGAGGATCACCAGCTGCTCAGATTGATGTTTGTCCTCAAGCTCAAGGAGGTAGATGGCGTGCAGGTGCCACATGTTAGACCAGTTGTGACTGAGTACCATGGCACTGGACAGTTAGCAGATGAGGAGCTTTACACACCAGGGATGCTGCATGATACATGGAGGATTTTGTTGTGCATTTATTTGTCTTTTCTGCAGAAGGGGATACCCTATAGCTCTGTGTTGGTAGATTTCAAGAGGGCTTTTCTTAAGGGTGATCAGCAGGAAGCACAGGATACTTGGCGCACAATACCCCCTTTCTTTGTTAAGGTGCCTGCAGTGTGGAGGGCAGAGCTGAAGACGAGGTATTTGAGGATTCTCAAAGGCGTGGAAGGCCTTAGATCGAGTCCCATCATCTGGAGGAAGAGCTTGGAGAAGTACCTCAGGTCTGTCTGTGGTCTCTCAGTCTCTCCAGTTGATCCTTGTCTGTTTCAGGGTAGCTATGAGGGGCTGCCAGCGTTTGCCTCCCTGCATGGTGATGATCTGCATCTCCTGGGCCATCCCACTTGGCAAGAGTTGACTCTGGCCAGGATCCAGAAACGGTTTGAACTGGGTAAGATCCAGTACATGGTTGAGAATGAGCCCATGGTGTTTTGTGGAATGCAGGCGACCTTGGTCCATCAGCAGGGTACATGGTCCATCCAGCTGGAGGGTGGTAAGGATTATCCTCAGCAGATCATAGATGCCTTGCAGGAGCCCATCACCCAGGCCAGATGTGCAACAATACGAGGTATGTTGGCATGGCTGGCCAGCATTTGTGCTCCTGACCTGTTGGTACTGAGTCGGTTGACCGATTCCCAACTGGTTGAGGTGGGTGCTGAGAGAGTGGTAGAGGCTGTTCGCATGTCTCCCCCTCTCATGCTGGGTCCTTTGGATTTGTACAGGCCTTTTGACATGATGCTCTATGTGGACAGTTCTATGGATAGTAGGAAGGTCACAGAGGTCAGGGGCCGTGCAGCAGCATTAATATCCCTGGTGCAGGAACAGTCCTCTCTGGTCTGCTGGTACAGTCGGTTGCAGAACAGGGTAACTCCCAGCAGTGACATTGCTGAGTGCAGGGCAATCTGTGAAGGGCTTCATACTGCTCTTTACTTGAGGGAGCTATTTTACCAGCTATGTCAAGTGGCTTCCTGTCGGTTGCAGATGCACACACTGGTAAGAACTGACAGCATGGGCATGGTGCAGTTTGTGCACAGGCAGCTGGCCAGGAGCAGGGACCTTGATTATTTGTTGCTCAAGGAAATGTCTTGCTTAGCTAACATTGAACATGTGGCTGGCGTGGACAACCCTGCAGATGCTCTCACCAAGCTGGAGGAGAAGGCTGAGCTGCAATACCCTTTGCTTCGTGGGCTCATGGCCTCCAAGGGGGGAGGGCCAGAGTAGACCAAACAGCCTTGCTCTAGGTGGGAGGCATCCCAGTGGGCTGGGCAGCCACGTGGTGGCTGACAGCAGGTCCTTCAGAGTTCAGACACACTCTGCTGGACAGGGGTCAGGGTGGAGTCACTCCCCTGGCTGAGAATTTCGCCTGGCTCTGTCATGGAGCTGCAGAAGAGTCTTAAGGACTTTGTAATGGGCCTTGGGTCTTCATGGAATGGACCCTGCAAGGGCAGCCCAAGTGTTGGCTCTAACAGGTTGCTGTACATTTGTATATATTCTCTGTAACCAACCTGTTGCATGCTAATAAAATCCCTGGTTGTGTGACCATGTTGGACGTGGTTGCCAGGGGCCTCACTATGGGTTATACTTCTTTATAATAAAACATAATCTTGTTATTGTCATGTCTTGTTGTTTGTGATGCTCAGTTCCAGGAGCTGATCCAAACCTGGAGGATATGGGGTGGGGTTCGATTCCCCAGCTGACCTCAGCCTGGCATGTATGAATCCTGAGTGAGACTCAGTGAGGACATGGGCTCCCCATGTGTTGGCTAACATTTGTCAGGGCTCTCTCAGTCTTTGGAAGGATTTAAAAGATAAAGGAGGCTCCGTGGCGGGCGCCATATGAACGGGCGCCTGTGATAACTGGATGACCAGGAACTCACAATAGTACGTTCATGGACTCCTCTATCCAAACTCCTCTGACTAAGTGAAGACCTAACTTTAATCTACACCAGGTTCCCAAAGAAAGGGTTGGGATGTCATGTGGGTCAGAGGGCAACCTTTGAACCAATGAGCAGGCCTAGCTAATATTTGGAGGCACCTCAGGTTCCAAAAGAAAAGGCAGGTCTGGTCTCTGGGAGGGATCAGATGTCTGAAGGCTTGTGGGGACAGTGGCTGATAGGTTCTCAGGCTGGTCCAAGCTCCAAAACAAGAAAGGGTTGGAGTTAGCATATTGGGGCACCAATGTGCTAGATGGATGCAGGTTGAGGAGACCTTTCCAACGCCGTGTCAACCGCCTAGAACAGACAAGGGACTAGAAAGTTATCAAGTCCCGAAGTACTGCCGACCGGTGGGCGAGGGCGGTGCACACTCAGGGCATAGTGGACAGGACACGTGGCAGGCCGTGCCTGCACAGGCTTAGCCTGGACTCTCACGTGACTGGGACACAGTGTACTGAGGGCTCAACGGTACTGTGGCTAGTAGAAGCCAGTAACCAGCCAGCAGGTCTGCAAGGATGTAAGTCCTTGCAGGACTGTGGCAGGTCCTGTGCTGTCCTAGACACAGGATAGCCAGAGATTCCTGTATGCTGCCTGCAACGAGGATGCAAGGCAGCGATACGAGGTTCTGGCAATGTAGCGTTGCCCAGCGTTGCTCATGACCGAGGAACAAGGATGGAACGAGGTTGCATATAGCTTGAGGCCTAACGAGGCAACGAGCGTCTTCACACACGAACCTTGGTCGTCACGACGAGTGGCGAGCCTATCGAGGGTCGTAGGCCTGGTGTGAGGATAAAGGTTGCTAGCCAGCAGCCTTGGGTCATTCCAGCCGGCAAGGACCAGGAGCTCACAAGCTCTGCTGACGAGTTGCTGTGCAAATCCTCAGACAGTCATTGCTCCTTGTTGTCTTCTTGCTGACTGCCCTTTGAAGGCTGGCCTGCCTGGGACTTGTTGTTGTTCTTCTTCTTCTTGTTGTTGTTATTCTTGTTGCTGCCCTGGCCCTGGGACTTCTTGAAGCTGGGACACTCCTTCTTGATGTGCCCCCACCCCTTGCACAGGTAGCATTGTATCTTGGACTTGCCCTGGCCACTGCCCCCATTGTCAGACGCGTTGCCCTGCTTGGGCTGACCACCCACCCGCCTGAACACCGACTTGGAGTGTGACCTCCTGTCAGAATCAGGTGAATGATCTCCCTTGCGCTTGTTATGGTTGCCCTTACGTCCTCCTTGGCTTCGGTCAGCCTCGGACGATTTGGAGCCACCCTGGGTACGCCCACCTGCCTGGGTAGCCTTCACTGCTGGCACTCCACCCTCAAACAGCTCCTCTGCCTCGAGTGCTTGTTTAATGATGACCTTGTAGGCCTTCAGGGTAGAGTGTGGGGCACACATGACTTTTAAGGAGCCACGTGTCGCCTTATCCAGCCCAGAAACCTTGAGCCAGTTGGTTAGGGCTATGTTATCAGCGACATTAAAGCCGTGAGCCCTGCCCTCCTCAACCATCTTACAATAGTTGAGAAAGTTCTGGATCAGGTCCCCCTTAACCTCCCACCCCTGGTATTTATCCTGCCGATGGATCCCCACTTTCTTCCTCTGATCCTCTAGCAGTTCCTTTAACTCTGCCACGTAGCTGGACCAGGCCTTGTTGGCCTTCTTACACTCTCTAGTGAGGTCCTTGATCTGATCTGTACATTTGCCAAAAGTCTGGCTACCTATCCAGATCTGGTAATAGTTTGTACCACCGTACAAACTTGGAAACCCCTCTAGGCCCTCCACAAACTCCTCTGCCTGTTTGGGCTTAGTGTCTGACGTGACAGGCTGTAGTTGATTCACAATAAGCAAACCCTGGGTAGTGAGGTCATAACCAAGAACAGCTTGTGCATTATTATTATTCAAAGGAAGATTGGTGATCTCTCCGGTAACCCCCACGTCATCTACGTGAGCGGTTCCACTACCAGCACCACCACCATTCCCACTGGCTGGGGCACCCTTGCTACGGCGCCCGTCTGCCATTCTGCACTAGAAGCTATTCAAAAAACACCCCAGCTATGCAGCAGAACAAAGTATGTACAACAATTGTCGCAACTGCCGCCTGCGCCGGTGTCGCCCCCGCCCCGCGAATTGCCGCTGAAAATTCGACAAAATTGTCGACGAGTACTGCAAAAGAAAATTAGACCGACCTAGTAGTCAAGGCCCCTGAAGTCGCAGTACGTGTATGCGAACTCACGATCCTCCATATCCAGCTCTGGACCTGCACCGGTATGTATTAAAACCGGTGTGCTCCCCGCCGCGTAAGTTGCGATGCGCCGACGCGCTACGAGGCGCAGAGGATGTGTAAAGATCGTCAACAATTCCCACCCCGCGGGAACTCACTCTCGCACAGATGCGAGAAATGCCACCAGGTTAATTAGAACCTGGCGCTCGCGACTGCGTACGCCGCGTGTGAGCAGCGAGAGCAACGCGAGATCTTGAAACAAGTTTGTCGACACCGCCGGCGCGCCCCCCGTGCGTAGCGATGCCCAGTTTTGTAAGTTTCTCTGGTAACCGGTGAGTGAAGAGATGGTGTTGTCCAGCTCCTCAATGGCAGTGGTGACCTCGTTCACCGACCGCAAACCTCCCCGCACCTGGACCGTAAATGTCGATAAAATATTGCGAATCTGGTCCAACAGTGCGCGTATAGCCGGCACCAGTGCTGGCAAATCGGGGTCCTCGGGGTTATCCCCGAGCAATGGATGAGCTGCGCGCTGCTGACGATGAAGTTCGTCCAGCGATGTCGTGACCTCGTCAAGCAATTGCTGCCACGACGGCGCAGTCGGTCTTGGCAAAGGATCAGCCGGCGGAGCGGCTAATTCCTCATCGCCGGGAATCCGGAATTCTTCAGAATTTGGCATCTTTTTAACGAGGCGTGTAATACGAGTTGTGAGAGTGAGAATGCCACGAATTCCGCCATGGTTCTTGCAGGAAGTTGCCTTTATTAATAACAAGGAAACACAGACGTAAGTCACGTCACTTCCAAGACTGCACGTAGCACAGGCGACAGGGTCGCAGTGCCAAGAGAACGTGCACGCAAGAACTAGCGTCCCGGTGTGACCAAGTCACTCATATAGCTTGCTAGGGACGCGTCCAAGTATTCAGCTGCACTGTCACAGCTGAACTGTCAATCAATTGATTACACAGAGCTCTGGCACGCCTTTCACTAGGAGCCGGGTGTTGACAAAGTGTGACAAATTTTTGTCAACAATTGTCAACTTGTTGACAAAGTGTGACAAATTGTTGACAAATTGTTGACAAAGTGTGACAAAACTAGACAAAACTAGACAAAAAAATGTCAACAGCTTGACAAAACTTGACAGAATGTTGACAATGTTGACAAAACGTTGACAATCGTTGACATGTCAACTTTATGAGCATGTCAACAAATGTCAAAACACTGACAAGCCAAGGTGATTTGTCAACAAATGTCAAGACGTTTACAAACGCAGGCCAAACGCAAGAAAAATGTCAGCAAAATGTCAACAAATGTCAACATGACAAAATGTCAACATGATAAACAATGGCATAGCAAACTGACAAATCAACACCACGCACAGGTAAACTTACTTCATTAAAATGAATATGGCTGCTGCCTTGCTGCCTGAATTGCGGTTTTCTGCATTACATTAGCATGACAAACTTTACTGACAAAACACATGAATGAAGAGTGCACTCAATCACAGTCCGAGGGTGGCGTGCAAGATGTACAACCGCAAGCATCTCACAAATGCAGTATAACATCCGTCGTAGGGCTGTCCCAGCGATCATTGCTGAAAAAAATGGACTCTCTAGAAATTTATCGCATGACAATGTCCAGTGCTACAGCGATGTGACGAGGGCTCAGAGCCTACAAAATCTGTGTCCGCAGGTGCCCTCCCCGCCATGCTGGCCAATGTGTCCGCCATGGTTGTGTTAGGTAGATCGCCTGCATGCAAGGGATACATGCGTTATCCGGCAAAGCAGCAAAGGGAACACACAAAGATCTTAAGTGAGATGAATACCCGAAATCAGCTGTGTGTAATGAGACGTCATGAGAGCACAGCAGTCGCGTGGCTGTTTGTGAGTAATGGCTTGATTTTAGGACCGAGAAAGTGAGATAGTGGGCAGAGAGAGAGAGAGAGAGAGAGAGAGAGAGAGAGAGAGAGAGAGAGAGAGAGAGAGAGAGAGGGAGAGAGAGAGAGAGAGAGAGAGAGAGAGAGAGAGAGAGAGAGAGAGAGAGAGAGAGAGAGAGAGAATGGGACTGGTATTCTCACCTAACTCGTCCCCATGTACCTCACAAGATGTGGAGAACAGCGAAACCCCAGGAATCCCTAGAGAAGAGCGTTGCGTTGCAAACTGCCGAAAAAACAAGTGGGAGCTGTAAAGTTTCTCCAAGATGCCAGGATGCTTTACGATCTACTTTCTTGCAATCTCACTATGGTGAATACGGCACTCTGAGAAAGAAAGAAGAAAGATTGACGCCAGATCCATGCGAAGGAAAAGTTAGGCCAATCAACTGAATATATGCCCCGTACAGGGTACGAATAAAATCTAACAAGGTAGAAGGCATCATAACTAAAGTTGACAGAGAAAGGAGTCGTTTGGTGTGGGGGTGTGTGGGGGGTGTGGGGGGGTGGGTGAAAAAATCCTGTGATTATCAGCAAAAAGACGCTACTAAGGCAAGAAAGAAAGAAAAGATCTATCCATGCCACGCATGTCAACCAAGGCTTCTGGATTTCACAGAAGAGCCTCCCAACGGCAAAGGAGTTCGTATGATTTGTAGCTTAAAGCAGGGCTCCAAAAATATGCATAGAAGCTGGAAGCACAAAATACACTTTCCAAACTGCTACATTTAATTCCAATTATTAATGCTGGAGGGATCACCACCTACAAACGCTTAATAAAACAAGAATGCAGAAAACAAATTATTCCCGTGTGTGCTCTCCTGTCTGCTTTCTAGCTACCAAACAAACAAAGAAAGTGTACATTCTTTGGCTCTCCAATGTGCCTCTTTAGCGTTAAAAACAAAGAAATACAATTCTTCGGCTCACAATTGTGCTTCATTGGCGGTAACAACAGTGCTGCCGGCTGGGCTATACCAGAACACAAAGAACTATTAAACGGCACAGTCAGTAGAACCGTTGTAAAGTACTAAACAAACGAACAAACAAACAAACCGGAGTTAAATATTCAAATAAAGAAGGCGTTCCCATGAGGGATTTGCAACCGATAAAACATCATTATCAAGTCCCGAAGGCCTTTGGGTGCCCCTGGACTAACTTACAATGCGGACATCCAATGGTGGCTGCAACGCACAGCATGTTTACAGCTTCGTGAATGGACACTAGATGAAGAATGATGACAGTTGCTCACCATAAAAAATTGGCCGCGCTGGACAGCCGACCACGCCGCTGCCACATGCGATGGGGCCACGTGCAAGTCCAACGGTATCAGGCATCACAAGTACACGCGCGAAATTGACATCGAAATGGCAGCACAGATGCAAACATACGAATGTATGGAGAACCGTTAGCTTAAACAACGGAAGTTTGTGAAAAGAAGGAAAGTGACGCAATAGCAGACCGTGTCATACATGATACGCTCAACCTGTACATTATTTAAATACCTAATTCATAAGCACGTGACTCAACCTGTACACATCGGCAGGCTCGAGCTACCATGGTCCGGATTCTCCCATGCGCTGGTTGTCTCCTTGATATCGATGCCCTTCATAAGAATTGGACCAGATTTGGTTTGAATAGTACAATTGACCTTGTGTATATAGGAGACAATGAATGTACTGCGAGCATGGCTAACTTGGCGGGAAACTCTGGGCGGCCCATGTAGCATCATGGGCGGTGGGCCCTAGGGCAATGCATGAGAATGTCACGTGCGTACGGCGTGTTCAAGTCGATGCAAGACTGTCAGTATTTCGGACGAAGAATTACTTACTCACCTCAAACGGTTAAGAATGGTTAGCTTCTGGATGTCCGAATGGCGCTGTGCCTACCAGCGAACAGATCGATGACAACTTAATTCTAGATCCTGGCTGTGCTTCTCCCCCGATGGCTTCTTCTGGCCCTCCGAGCTAGCTAGATAAATTTCATCAAGGACGGCGATTTAATTGCTAAGTAAATCATGACGGTCATCAGTGAGTCTATGATCCTATTCCTTATACGAAGTTATTTGTTCCTACCATACCGCCATTGCTGAAAAAGTCACAGCATGTAATTCCCACCTTGGCTGCGAGCCTTGGCGTAGCTTCCGTCTTCCACCTTTCCCGGCCACAAGCTTTTCCTTGGAGCACAAGCACGTCTTTCGTTTGTCATCGTTTAGCTTCAACGGGAACACCCGCGCAAGTCGCGAGTCGCAACCACGGGAATCACTTGCACAAGCTTTTCCGGGTAAATGGGTATTTTTATTAACCAATAGGAATATCATTAGGTGAAGAGGTACCACGTATCGACCAGCTGGTTACCCTCTGAGGGTAGTGTGATAGGTGAAAGGAACTTGCACAAGCTTGCAAGACTTTGCGCAAGACGATAGTTGGCGTCGTCTATTAGTATTGTCCACGCATTTGCGGCCGTCTGTCAGTCTGCTGACTCTTATCGGCGGTCCGTAAGTTTATTTGTGGCCATGCCCTGGCCATGCCAGTCATCCGACAGATATTCACGGCCATCAGATGACGTCCAGTAAATTAAGTAAAAGTACTTATGACGAGTATTTACCAGTGGTAGAGAAACAGTCGTCACTCTACAGTATCGCTTGGTTGGGATCGCTTGCTGCTGGCGTAATCGCGTCCTTGATCGCCGTACCATTCAGGGAGCGGCCGTACCCGGAAAAACTGCATTGCGCAACAGTTGCCCGTCAGCATCCTTTCCCAAAATTCAAAGTTTGCGCCTAAGGCCAGCGTTCAACGGAGGCAAAAGTAGGTGTTGCGCGCAGGAAAAACCATGTCTACGGTTAGTGATTGGGGCTAGCGCCGGCCGCCGGGCAGAGAGGGCTCGAGCAACGGGGCCACTCACCGAAGTTCTACGTAAGCAGTGAGCGCCATCCAAGATTGTGCAATAAGAGATGTTGCAGGCCCTCGAAGTGATGTGATTTCTTCAGCAACCGCTATCAGTAACGATGTAGGTGCACTGTCGATGTATGTATGCTGAGCTAGGACATGGTGGTAGCCATTGAGGGAGAAACGTGTGCAGTCCTGAGCCAAGCAGCTCTTTACGCTGTAACGCAGCTCGAACAGGACGTCTGGAGCGCGCCAAGCTCCTTCAACGGCACCACGGTCAGCGAATTTTTGTCGTACGGTTTAACTAACAACACGAATATAGTTAGCATCCCGTGCTCGAATGTGTAGGGCCGTTTCGTTGCGGGTAAAGCTTGCCACGTATTTCAGAGATTTTAATGTGTATTCTCTGAATGCTTTCATTACCATGGTGCTTTCCGTGCTCGTCATCTTATGTATACATTTGTGTTGCCGTTTCCTCTTCCATTTTGCGCGTGTACTTGCGGGTGACTGACACCGTCGGACGGGCATGCGGCCTACCCGCGAATGGCTGAGACTGGCTCCTGCTTGAGACTTGTGGTGAGTAGTGGTTACGATCCCATACATAGGGTCTATACTAAGGATATCACCGTGCTGTAGGTGGAATCGCATGCAGTGCCTCCTGTTGTTTTTAACTCCCTTTACATGGCATTTTTGCCGAGGGGTGAGGATTATTCCTTGTCATGGGGGCATACAGGACGGGTTACTTATTCCTTGTCATGGGGGCAGGCAGGACAAGTTAATTATTCCTTGTCATGGGGGGCAGGCAGGACGGGTTAATTGTTCCTTTTCATGGGGGCAGGCAGGGCGGGTTAATTATTCCTTGTCATTGGGGGCAGGCAGGACGGGTTAATAATTCCTTGTCATGGGGGCAGGCAGGACGGGTCACTTTTTCCTTGTCATGGGGGCAGGCAGGACGGGTCAATTATTCCGTGTCATGGGGGGCAGGCTGGACCTGTTAATTATTCCTTGTCATGGGGGCAGGCGGGACGGGTTAGTAATTCCTTGTCTTGGGGGCAGGCAGGGCGGGTGAATTATTCCTTTTTATGGTGACAGGCAGAACGGGTTAATCACTCCTTGTCATGGGAGGCAGGCAGGACGGGTTACTTATTCCTTGTCATGGGGGGCAGGCGCATTGCATATACATTTATTCCTTGTCATGGGGGGCAGGCAGGACGGGTTAATTGTTCTTGTCATGAGGGGACGGCAGGGGGGGCTCATGATACCCTGTAGTGGGGTGGGCGAAGGCAGGGGGGGTTAATGATTCCCTGTCATGGGGTGGGGGAAGGCAGGGGGGGTTAACGATTCCTTGTGTCCATGGGGGGCAGGCAGGACGGGTTTCTTATTCCTTGTCATGAGGGGAAGGCAAGGGAGGTAAATGATTTCCTGTCGTGGGGTGGGAGAAGGCGGGGGTAATAATTTTTCCTTGCCATGGGGGCAGGCAGGACAGGTTAATTATTCCTTGTCATGGGGGCATGCAGAAAAGCTTAAAAATTTCTTGTCATGGGATTGAAAGCACCTCACAGTCAGTTGTCCTCCCTTACGAAACGGCGATTTTGTAGCTAAATGATTAACAGAGCATATGCTCTAAATCTTGTAGCAATGGACCGCGTTATATTTCTGTTGGCGACTACTTTCAAACATTCATCATTTTTGTTTTTCTTTTACATTTGTCTTGTTGCGGACAGGGAGGGTTGATTGCCTTTTCATGGGGGGCAGGCAGTTAATTATTCCTTGTCATGGGGGGTAGGCAGGGGTGGGGGTTACTCCTTGTCATGGGGGGCAGGCAGGGGGGGTTGATTGCCTTTTCATGGG
Source organism: Mesostigma viride (assembly GCA_009746045.1). Lineage (NCBI taxonomy): Eukaryota > Viridiplantae > Streptophyta > Mesostigmatophyceae > Mesostigmatales > Mesostigmataceae > Mesostigma > Mesostigma viride. The sequence goes on along the minus strand of RPFO01000165.1, from coordinate 2,351,258 downwards.
GGGCAGGCAGGGGCCGGGGCTTAATTATTCCTTGTAATGTGGTGCAGGCAGGGGGGGTAATGATTCATTGTCATGGGGGGCAGGCAGGGGGGGGGTAACTCCTTGTCATGGGGGCAGGCGGGGGGGGGTGATTATCCCTTGTCATGGGGGTTCAGGCAGAGGGGGCTAATCCTTGTCACATGGGGGGCAGGCTGCGGGGGTAATTTTTCCTTGTAATTAGGGGCAGGCAGGGGGGGTAGTTAATCCTTGTCATGGGGGACATGCAGGGGGGGGGCAATGATTCCTTGTCGTGGGGGGCATGTAGGGGGCGTCAAGTGTTCCTTGTTATGGGGGGCAGGCAGGGGGGGGATGATTCTTGTCGTGGGGGGCAGGCAGGGGAGGGGATGATTCTTGTCGTGGGGGGCAGGCAGGGAGTGTTAATTATTCCTTGTCACGGGGGGCAGACAGGGGGGGGCAATGATTCCTTGTCGTGGGGGGCAGGTAGCGGGGGTTAGTTGTTCCTTGTCGTGGGGGGCAGGCAGGGGGGGTCAATGATTCCTTGTCATGCCCGGGGCAGGTAGGGGGCGTAATTATTCCTTGTATTGGGGGCCAGGCGGGGGGCGTTAATCGTTGTCATGGGGGGCAGGCAGGGGGGTTAATCCTTGTCATGGGGGGCAGGCAGGGGGGTTTGTTCCTTGTCATGGGGGACAGGTATGGGGGGGAGATTATTCCGCGTCATGGGGGTAGGCAAATGGGTTAGTTTTTCCTTGTCATGGGGGGCAGGTGGGGCAGCTTTATAATTCCTTGTGGTGGGTTTTAAGCACCTTGCAATCGTTATGCCCTCTTAAGGAAGTGTGCTTGCGCAGCTAATCGATTAACATAACATATGCTCCAAATTTCGTACACAATGGATACCGTAATAAATTTGTTATTGACTACGAATAAACATTCATAATTTTTGTTTTTCTTCTGCAGGAAGTCTCGGCTGTTCTGGTGCCATATGCATCCTCACCATCGTCGTCATCGACGTAGCCGGCGGACTCGTCTAGGGTCCATGCACGGGTTGCTCAGGTTTGTCTTTGAATCTGTGTGATGAGGTGTTTTCTTAGCGCAGTGTATGTTTGCCTGCAGCTACCTTTTTTTTGTTCCAAATAGATCAGTGCTTTCTTCTTTGCAATTGCAGCAAGAGAGGGAAGTTTTTGTACAGGTTTTTTAACGTAATCTGCCTCTTTAATGTTGCACAACTGACAACAACCATGTATACATTGATGTTATTTCCACCTCTGCATCTTTTTTCTGTGTTTTACAGGAGAGTCGAGAGCTTTTAATCAAAATGACATCCGCAAATGACGGCTGCACACAATATACCCAACGGGCGGCTGCCTGCAAATTCTTTGCAAGCATTTAGAGCTTTCCGTGGAAGTCATGCTCACAACGGGCTGCACGCAACGCAATGGGCTGCCGTCCGAAATTTACCTACGAGACAATCGTTGTTGCTGTCAGCATTAAGTAATGCTTATTTTGTAATAAAAAGAAAAATTTCACTGGTTTTTGTCACTTTTTGTCACTTTTTGTCACTTTTTGTCACTTTTTGTCACTTTTTGTCTGTTTTATAGTCCTGATAAATTTTCAGGATTGTCTGTGATATATCAACGTTTGTGTTGTGATAAATGTGCACAAATGTCACTAATTGTGGTGTGATAAAATGTGATAAAATCTCACTCTCATGTTGACAATGCGTGACGTTGACAATGTGTGACATTTTTTGACACTTTCACCTTGATAATTTGTCAAGAATTGTCTTGTAAAATCGACCTGATATGTCATGGTTTTGTCAACATTTGTATAGCTTTTGTCACACTTTGTCACACCACATGTCACACTTTGTCACACTTTGTCACACTTTATCAACCTGACATGTCAAGCATTGTCACACTTTGTCAACACCCGGCTCCTAGTGTTGGCGCGGAGATCTATCAATTGTCCATACGGCTAGTCCTGTGGACCTATCCGTACACTAGTCAGCATCAATTGCCTCATAGGTCCTGGCGCGCTACAGCACGCCTGCCTATCAATTGACTATCAAGTCCTGTACAAGTCCTGTCAACGTCCTGCGGACTATCAAAGTGACACTTGTACATCCTGTGTCCGTACGCGCCCACAGTGGCGCGCCGGGTACTGTCGGCACAGCCTAGGAAACGTCATAACTTTTACGTTCCTTAACCAAATGAGGCGTTCAAGGTGCCGCTGGAAAGAGCGTAACAATCTCTATCCATCTAACGTAAATCCTTTACGTTAACTCCCATGCCTACCCTAACTCAGTAGCAGAATTGTTTAAGAGGTTAGAGAGCCATCTAGTTCCTCCTGATGCAGATTGGCAGGATAGATTAGCCTTTGGTACTCTGCAGCAAGGTACTAAATCCTTTAGGGAGTATATGAAAGAATTTGATGCACAGACAGATGGTACGTATTAGGGATTTGTCGGGCGCAGAAGTACGTGCTCGTTTCCTTCAAGGCCTCAGTAGACCCTTATTACGTGAGGTAACAAAAATGCCAGTTCTCTGCCTACCGTTTCACTGATCTACCCCTCAAGCATGTGCGCCAGCATCTATTAAGAGTAGCAGATTTCTTTACCACTCCTCTTCCTACCCGCTTCCGTATTAATAACATTAGCCTTACTCCTGAGGAGGAGAACTCCTATGTAGCACTCCCATCCGCCGGAGTTGATGCTTGCGTTCCCTGGTCCTGGGTTGCAGCTGGCGTTCGCTCCGCGCCACGCGCCATGAGCCCAGAAAAATGGTCAACGGTAATGTTGACTGTTGTGAATACAAGTTGAATGCCCTTCACCGCTGGCTAGCACGCCGGCGATGGAGACGGGATTTTTGTTGTTTGGGGAACCGATTGTGGGTGGCTGAGCCCGCAGCCGCCACTGATTGCTATTGAACCCTTGCAGCTGGCCAGGCCGCAAGGAGCTCAGCGGCGCGGCGCTAACCGATAAGGCATGCTCGAGCCTCTAACCCGAGACTACCGGTAGGCTACCCGATAGTGCATGCTCGAGCCTCTAACCCGAGACTACCGGCACTCAGCGGATCTGTGCTACCGAGGGCGACGGTTCTCTGACCGTCCCGGCGCGCACTGGCTTCCGTACCTTGCTTAGGCACCGACTAGCATCTAGACACCAATCTTTGATGCCCACCTGACTAGGCGCCCAGGCCGGCGACTACCGGCCAGCGGATAGATGCCACTCGGGAGCACAGTTAGTCTAAGTCTCCCGCCTGTAGCCTAAGTGGACACGTGCTAGCACCGCCGGCGCCCAATTGGGTACTGGGACGGTGCTGGACTAGAGCAGTCGTGGCATGGACACGTGGCTATACTCAGTATGTGATGAGCCGGTACCTCAGTACCGGGACTGTAGTTGTCATGTTAGGACTGACTAGATCAGGTTGTAACTGATAGGTTAGTCCGTCCAGGATCAGTAAGTTAGGCTTAACTTACGCAAAAGTCTGGTCAGCCGCAAGTGACGGCTGACCAGCGGTATATGTGCCATTCTATCCTAATGCCAAGGTGTCTCGTCGTTCACACACACGCCATTTGGCACTGCCTGAGCATTTCCAGCTCTGTGTTTCCCATAACTTGCATTAAAAAACTCCGGTAAAAACACACGCGTTAAACGACGAGCAAAACAAACCCATTTTCCACACTCTCTTTTTCTACCCACATTTTTCGAAAAATGGCTCCCAAGAACGCTCCGAACAACAAGGGCAAGGCCCTGATGGGCGAGGCATCCTCAGAAGAGGAGGTGCCGTATCAGTCATCCTCGTCCCCCATGTCTGACGACTCGGGGACATCAGACTCGGATTTGGCGAGTTTGCGCCAGGAGATTTTGGACAGGAACACCCGGGATGAGATGCACCCCGATGACGTTGAGGAGGAGGACCCGTCTTATCGGGACGTTGTGCAGGAAGTTGTGCGCATCCCTCTCATGTGTCGGGTGAGGGGTTCGACACCGGTGGTGGCACGTGCTCCGAGGGGTCCGCCATATGCACCATGTGGTGCGGGGCCGGGCGTCACCTCGTCGGGTGAGCAGACTGGCGGGGAGTCGGGCGAGGAGTCAGAGTCCAGCTCTCTAGGCTTGTTTGGCATGCAGCCCTCGTCGGCAGATGAGGCACGCTCGGCGCAGGTGGAAGCCGACGCTGTCCTGGCACGTCGCCTTGCTGAGCAGGAGTCCGTGGAGGAGAGGCGGCAGGATCTGCGGTCACGTGAGAGGGCAATGCAGATGGAGGATGCTGCACGGGTCCGTGCGGCCCTGAGGAGGCCGGCCTCGCCGACCTACGAGGTGGTCAGGCGGGGCGACCTGGCGTGTTTTCAACGTCTTCGCAGGTCTGAGACGATCCCGCGGGAGATCGACGGGGTTCTCCAAGAGTCCGAGTTTTCCCTGACGGGACCGTCGGCGTCGGACGCGGAAGACCTGGTGGAGATGACACCAGCCATGCAGGAGCGCGAGAAGGAGGCGAAGCGGAGGCTGGAGGTCTTCAAGGCGGAGAGGGCGAAGAAGCAGCGGAGACGCGAGGCGATTGAGCAGAGGAAGCTGCGCGAGCAGCAGGAGCGCGACAGGGCGGAGGCGCTCGCGGCGATGATTAGGGTAAAGATGTCTCACACCAAGGTGCGGTGTGAGCGTCTGACCCGCGACATGAAGTCCTGGAAATACAGGAAGGTCGCCGAGCTGGCACCATTGCAGGGGCCGGCTCGTAGGGAAGCCGAGGAGCGTTACCGCCGGAAGCTGGCCATCTGGGAGGCGAGCGTCGGCAGGCTGGAGCGGCGTATGCTCAAGCAGCGACGCCGTATGTCCAAGAACATCAAGAAGGCTGCTGTGAGAGGATGCATGGGGGAGGCGGTAAGAGCTGAGTTTGGTTTAATGCCGGATGAGCGGATTTCCACCGAGCAGTTGTACCATTTTCTGTCGCAGCCCACGCACACGGCCATCTCTAACAGAGATGGCACAGCGGCGCGAACCAGGGTGACGCACCGGGGAGAACCCGGTCCAGCGACATTGTCGCACCGGGAGGACGTCCGGAGGCAACTCCAGCTGGCCCAGCAGATGCTGGACGAGGGGAGGGAGCTCACCCCGGCTGAGCATGGCAGGCTGGCCGACACGGTGGCAAGGCTGGTGGCTTCGCTGAAGCCAGCCAAGCGAAGGGCACCGGAGGAGGCATGCACGCCACAGCCAAAGCGCAGGAGGGACGAGGAGGAGGATGGCGGAGACAGAGGGGGCAACCAGGGCGGGGGAGGACACGGCACCCAAGAGTCTGCACCAACACGTCCAGCGGGCGGGGAGCGGCAGCAGCAGCAGCAACAGCAACAGCAGCAGCAGCCACCTGCAGGAACGACAACCACGACCAACACGGCCTTGTGTAGGCCCAGGTTTGATCCAACAAAGAAAGAGGATAAGCTAGTTTTCCCGGGTTTGCCAGAGGGCCATACCCAGGATGAAGCTAGGGAGTGGTTGTTTAAGTTGTCACATGCGTATGCTAGTGATAATGTGCGTGATTGGTTTGCATCCCTACGTGCATCCACACCCATACATCAATCTGCCAAGCCTATCCAGCAGTTGGTACAATTGTACCAAAAGCGTGCCAGCAGCGGGGTATAGATGTGGCAGAAAATGTTTTGTGGGCGCAGTTCATGGTAGACCTTAGGGCACTCGTCACCACGGGGGAGCACTTAGAAGTACTTAAGGGCTTCCAGTGGATAGAGGCGTATAAGGTCAACAAGCGTGACTATGTGAGTGACAACAAAAAGTATGTCATGTACATAGAGGGGGATGAGGAGCTTAAGAAGCTCAATGCCAAGTACCTAGTACACCTATGGCTACAAAAGGCAGAACTGGACCCTACCACCCTGTCAGTCATACTGGCAGGTCTGAAGGATAAGTGGGAGGACTTCAGGAAGGCAATGGCTTATGTGCAGCAATGCCTAGAGCCATTTGCTGCTGCAGCCAAGGATGTAAAGGTGAAGCAGGTAAAGGGGGAGGAAGCCTCAGGTACGGGGCTCTCCAAAAAGCAGATGCAGTCGCTGGTGGCCCAGGTAAAGGCGGTAATGGGGGGGATAAAAACAAAAACAACAAAAGTGGGGGAGGTGGAAACAAGGGGGGGGGAAGAATAATAACAACAAAAACAGAAAACAAAGTGGGGGAGCTAGCAAGCCAGGGGGTGCTAAGCCAGCAGGGGGGGACAAGAGGTTGCCTCATGACCCCACCAAACATTGTACTAGGTGCCTTTGTAAGGGGCACCTAAAAGATGATTGCTGGAAGGGCAAACCCGACTATGGTTCTGACGTTGATGTTTGTCCTGGATGTTGGAAAACACGTCACCCCATTGCAGCAGGAGCGCGCTGCACGGCTCCCAGGCACAACAAGAACACGCCAGGGCGCTACAACCGCGCGGGGGCGGCAGACCAGGGAGACACCTGTAAGCTACCCTCACCATTTTTCACAAATGGTTTCCTGTTACCTTCTGTCTGCCAAGTGTTGCCTGAGTGTGATGATGTGGATTGGGAAGTGGCATATGACATGACACTGTCACACATGATGCGTGACCCCACCATAGCTTCCCTTAGTGCAGCAGCAGAAAAGGTAATCACGTATGGTGCTCTAGCAGAGCAACTGCACAAGGTTATGGGCCATGAGGCTGTGGCTGAAAGGCTAGCCAATAAAATACAAGGCCATGATCTGGAACAGATGTGCAGGCACGTACGTAAGCACTGTGAGCAATGTCAGCTATATGCTCCTAAGCCCAGAAAATGGCATGTGGCCACACCACCACTGGCTAGAGGCAAACTGGTTGGGGATGTTATACACGTGGTGAAGGACACGGTATACTACCTAGTCATAAAGGATGCCTGGTCAAGGTTTGTGGTAGTGGAGCCTCTGCCTGGGATGGATAAAGAGCAGCTGCACAGAGCTTTACAGATAGCCTTGGCACGTTTTCACCCCATTGAAAAAGTAATGCTGGATCAGCAGTTTCTCTGCATCCAGGACAGGAATGATCTGCCCAAGATAGAAGTGTCTGGGGCTCAAGATCATGAACGTCAGGGGTTGGTAGAACGTACCATGAGAGCCATCAGGGATGTGATAAGAAAAATGCCATCCAGGTTGGCTGACTCTGGTAGCTATGCTGACAGGGCATCTTGGGCAGCAGGGGTGACTACCCAGCTAAACGCCAAACCAATAATGTCCTCACCTTTTGGGGAAATCACCCCAACTGGCCTTCAGTCAGGCAGCTATGCTTCAGAGGTACACACTCACTACAACACACAAAGGCAGCACTTAGCCAAGTTGCTGGCAAAGAAAGACAAAAATAATGCCAGGCCTGTGTTTGAAGTGGGGGACCATGTGTTGTTTTTCAGAGAGGGTGACAGAGGAAGAGCACACTCTGCCAGATGGCACGGTCCAGCTGTAGTCACCAAAATTCATGAAGAAGGGACTGCAGTCACTATACAACATGACAGAGAGCGTGTGGTCAGCAAGCATAGACTCAAGCTTTATTACCCACCACTGGCAGACGTGTCAGGGGTAGAATTCTTGGACATGGATTCAGAGCAGGAGTCTGGTGGATTGATCTCACCCAATGAATTGGCTAAGGACGTCATTGATGCAAGCACTAGTACCACAGTAGAAGCTCCTGTGTTCCTCAGTAGTGCAGCCCCACTACAACCCAATAGTCCACCTGGGCAGGAGGACGGTGCACAGGGTGAGCAGCAGGTAGCACCTCCCTCACACCTGGAGGAGTCACAAATAGAGCAGATCCTGTCGTTCCCAGGAAGTCATTTGCTGAGATTCTTAAGGCCTTGCACAAGGCACACAACACTAAAGCAGTTGTGGCAACAGGTACAGCACAGTCAATGCTGTAGGGGATGCAGGTCAAGATCCTAGTATTTTGGCTGTAGACACCCAAGCACAGGTGAGTATCATCAGTGCAGCAGCTGTATCTGGTCTGAAAATGAAGGCCTCACCATGGGCTAGAGTGTCAGATTTTTCAGGCAAAACCAAAATGCAGGTCAAAGGTCAGGTGAGCATTCAAATCTTGGGTATGCCCACTCCATTTCAGGTGGTTGAGGGTTACTCAGGGAATGCCCTGTTAGGGGAACCTTTTGTATCTTACCCTGGTGTTGTCATCTCAGCTGGGAGGTTGAGTGTGGCAGGGGTAGGACAGGTGCCTCTAGATCATTTTAAAATCCCTTTGAGCCAGATTAGCACTGGGTTGGATGCTGCCATCAATGCAGTTAAGCCCAAGTACCTCCCAGGTCAGGAACCGTGTGTGGAGGACCTCATACACTCTCAAAAGCTACACCCTTCAGCGTTTGGGCTTGGTAGATGGGATGTTGCATCCATGTCTCCCCTGTCCTATGATGATATTGTACGGGACTGCCAGACGCAGATTGGGTTTCTCAAGTGGCTGGAAGCTTTTACCAAAGCCAGGGAGGAGTGGGTTGTTCCAGATGCACGTAGTCCCACACACACCACCCGTGACTCCTCTTGATGCCATGCCAGCTGGAGCCAAGAAGCTAAGGTTAAAGTTTGTGTGCAAGCATAAACCTCAGGCTGATGGGGGACCACCCATCTTCCATGCTAGGCCGTGTGTCACTGAGTTCAGGGGCTCTACAGAGCTGACAGAGGCTGAGCTTTATACTCCTGGTATTCAGCAAACGTCTCTCAAGGTGTTGCTTTCCTTGTTTTTGCATCAGCTTAATACAGGGAAGGATTATGTGTGTAAAGCCACAGATATCAAAAGAGCCTTTCTAAAGGGGGACCCTGCCATAGCACAGCAGGTCTGGAGAGGTCAGGTATACGTGGTGAATACTCCTAAGGTGTGGCACAGGGATATTGTTCAACCCTTGTTGAGGCCAAACCTGGGGGTTGAAGGGTTGCAGTCAGCTCCAAAAATTTTTAGGCTGTCTGCACAGGAGGTATTCATGAAGCTAGGGGCCACCTATGATGACATTGACCCTTGCTTGTTTGTCATCCCACACCCTGATGGAATGATGATGTTTGTCTGGCATGGGGATGATCAGTTAATCTCAGGTCCTAGAGCTGCAGTGGATGCTTTCATAGCTCAGGTGTCTGCCAGTTTTGAGATTGGCAAGCAGCTAGAGCTGGGCAAGGAGCCAGTCAAGTTCTGTGGCATGATGCTTGAGTTGCTGCAGCAGCAGGGCAGCTGGGTTTGTTCCATGCAGGCCTCTGCTGAATACATTAAGTCTTGTCTGGATGTCCTGCCTGTTCACATCACCCCTGACATGTGCCCTACCATTAGAGGCAAGCTTGGTTGGCTATGTGCTACATGTGCACCCCACCTGGCTTTTGTGAGCAGGGTAGATGATGAGGTACTACAGGAGGTAGGAGCACGGGCAATCAAGCAGTTTTGCATGATGGTCCACCTTTGATGCTTCACTCACTGGACCTGTTTACTCCCATTCACATCACGTGCATGATGGATAGTTCAATGGAGTCCAGGGTAGTTACCAAGGTTCAAGCCAGAGAGGCTGGATTGTTTTTCCTGCATAACCAAGGTGGGAAGAAGTCACTAGTCTCCTGGTTCAGTAGATTGCACAAGAGGAAAGCTGTGAGTAGCAATGTAGCTGAATGCAGGGCTGTGGTATCTTCTGTCTTGCATGCAAGGTATCTCAATCACTTGCTGGTCTGGCTTCAACACCAGGCTGGTAGCTCTGCAGGAGTGAAAGCACATTTGCTGACTGACTCTCAATCTATCATCTCTTTCCTTGCCAATCCTTTGGCTGTACACTCGGACCTGGATTGGATTGTGCTAAAACAGGAATGCAAGTACCTGGAGTCTAAAGCCCACGTCAGGGACAAAGACAATGCTGCAGATGCACTGACCAAGGTGCCACAAGCAGCAGGACCACAATACCAGGTCTTGTATGGGTTGATGAACCCTGGTTACAGTCTGAAGTGACTGGCACGTTGTACATGTTAGCCCATGACCCCCTGCCTAATACTGCAGCTGAAAGGCTGCAGTGGCAGCTGGGTAGTTTTCTGACAGTGAGAAGCACTGGTCTAGAAAGTTGGGACATGATGAATGTGTTATTTATTGAATAAAATTTTTGAGACACTGTTTGGATGACCATGACATGCTGGGGCCTGAGCACCCATCTCACTCAGTTAAGAAACCATGCTTGAGACATGGGGCCTTTTTAATGCATCTCTTGTACATGTGTGAGGTGACCTTTGGGTCCTAGTAGGTTATCTGACAGTTTTTTAAGGCATTGGGAATGGCTGCGTCCATTTGATGGCTATGTGTGTTTCTGTTGAAACCCAAAGAAAACTTAAAGTGGGAGTTAGTCTAAGTCTCCCGCCTGTAGCCTAAGTGGACACGTGCTAGCACCGCCGGCGCCCAATTGGGTACTGGGACGGTGCTGGACTAGAGCAGTCGTGGCATGGACACGTGGCTATACTCAGTATGTGATGAGCCGGTACCTCAGTACCGGGACTGAAGTTGTCATGTTAGGACTGACTAGATCAGGTTGTAACTGATAGGTTAGTCCGTCCAGGATCAGTAAGTTAGGCTTAACTTACGCAAAAGTCTGGTCAGCCGCAAGTGACGGCTGACCAGCGGTATATGTGCCATTCTATCCTAATGCCAAGGTGTCTCGTCGTTCACACACACGCCATTTGGCACTGCCTGAGCATTTCCAGCTCTGTGTTTCCCATAACTAGCACAACTGAAGAGCTAGATATTTGTGTTACCGACCTCTCGGCTCTGGATGTCTCTCATATTACATGCTATCACTGTAAGGAAGTAGGTCATCTTAAGGTGAGGGTCCTATGCCAGACCCCCCAAAACCATAATATGGAATAACATGCAAAGCTGGCCTTGGGGCACCCAAACTATGATTTTGCCATGTAAATGGGATGTGTGGGGGTCCATCCCACCCACTGATGGGGGGTATATACCCCTTTTAGTGACCGGTATTACGCAAAAACGGACAAAAGACGCTACTCTAGGGGCATATCCCCTAGGACAATGGGGGCACAATTATTCATGTTTCAATATATTCCCATATAAAATCGTATATGGTGAGGTTGCCTACCTAATTGGAGCCCCGGAATGATGAGTATTATTGAAGTTATTAATTTTCCCCTAAAACCCGTACTTTTCTAGGCTGAAAAAAATAAATCAAATAAAAAACACATATTTAGAGCCTGGGGAGATATACCCAAATACTACACATATCGACAATGAATGCCACAAAATCTGAGCTCATTCTGAGTACAAACGTAGAAGTTATAGCGTTTGGCAGTTTGCCACCTGTGCAGACGCTAAGGAAGGCAATAGTGAGTATTAAGGCACACTAACACTTCCTATGCCATCCAAAAGGCTCCTGACCATGCCCAATTTGACCACAATGTACAAGGAGGTGGCTGGGCACGTCATGTGCCTTTGCCTTACCTCGACACGGGCAACCTGTTGCGTGTGTGCACAACAATGAGGCAGGTAGCTCTGCATGCCTAGCCAACACTTCTAATGCATATTCCAGGTTCATGGTGTGGGCATCATCCCAAAACCAAGCTGTCCGAATTCAAACACACCCTGGAAAGCCATATCCACTAATTGCCCAACCAAGGGTAACAACAGACAGTCCACAGAGAAAGCATAAGTATCATACATGCTGCTTGCCAAGGCTTCTTACCATGGTTACCTTGCCTTGCTAGCATATGAATTAGGTCTCTCCCATTAGTGGGAGAAAGGCCAACAAGACAAAGATAACCCCTACCTACGTGCAGTTCCACCCATGCAGTATGCCCCTCAGAACAACCACTGCCACCTTTCTTTCCAGCGCAATTGTTTGCCAAGAAACAACCTCAAGCTTGTGAGCCTCTAACCACAATGAGGCCGCTGCTAAGAAAGGCTGCGTCAATATTCACACAAAACTGAGTGCTGTCAGCAATCTCCTTCCAAGAAACCACTCAGCAAATCCCTGACAACTTGACGGCATGCCACGGCTCACGCTTTGACACGTCCCAGCCATGCAACGTACATAAAAACCACTCAAAGGTGCCGGGAATTTGGCGATGCGCAGCACGGAATGGCATTCTACCTGGCGCTAACTGCACGGAAAGAAGCCGAAAACTTGCGTTGATAACCCATAAAGGAAGCGAAACATCCATAGGGTCACGTTGATCACACGATCGTACCATTACCGGCGTTGTCCTTCGCCCAGAGGCGCAGGAAAGAACAACCTTCCATGGAATAATAAGACGCGCATCCCGCGAGCCTGGAGAGTGTCTTACCGATCATGAAGGAAATCTTGCCGAAACCCGGCATTTTTTAAAAAGCTAAATACCAATAACAATTCAAACGCATCCTTGACGCTAGGTAAAGCCCATAAAACCTGACAATCACCGCCGTCAGCGTGCATTCTAATTTATTCCTCTCGACGAAAACTTCAGATTGGACCCCTGTGGCGATGGTCATCAATAAAATCATCGACACTGCAAAAAACGCGAACTCCGCTGAGAAGTAATATCATAAACTTGTCGTCTTTAAGATTAGCACAGTTTCTCTGCATGCCGCGAGCTATCTTTTTCTACTCTGCCTGAAACCACGTCGCCATGGCCAGCTCCGGCAGTGGTGCGCGCACCGTGCACCACTTTTTCACGGTACGGACGGGTACCGCGAATTTTTTCGGCGCCAAAAAATTCGCGCCGGGACCGTCACCTTAAACGCGAGCGCCCCAAGTTCCTTTCTGGTGCTCCCCCTCATCCCGATGCTCGCCCTCCTCGTACCCCTCAGCGTGCTCCTATTCGTCCCACTTCCGGACGCATTCCCTCAGCTACCCCTAGTAGGCTGAATGCTGTGCAGACAGGACCCTCAGGGTTCCCCTATGATAATCAGGCTCCTGCACCCTCTTCGCTCCCTCGTGACCCTCCAGCAGTGGCTTTTTCGCCAGGGTCTTCTTCGGGGTTAGTCCCAGTGGATGTGGGGGGGGAGGGGGAACAGTAGGCCTGTCAGCCGGGGGTAACCTGGACAGGTCCTTAGCTAGTACCCCAGATAATAGTTTTTGCCTGCCTCAGTGTTTTCATAACCTCTGTAGGAACTGAATCATCCCTACCCTTACGTGTTCGTCCTCTTATGTTTTAAAATGGCGGTTTAACCGTCCCTCACACTGTTGTAGACCCCTTCTTGCATGCTGATGAACTTTTGAATGTCTCCGTGTTAGTGGATAGCGGTGCGGCTAGCTCCTTTGTGAGCGAAGCCCTAGTTAGGCGTTTAGGACTAGTCCCTATCACTCACACCAAACCTGTCACTGTTCATTATGCTGATGGTCGCACCAGTCATTCCCCTGGTACGGTATCCCTTCCCCTGGTTATACAAGGACGTACTGTCAACCTTACAGCCACTATAGGTCCTATCACTACCGCTGACATATTATTAGGATTAGATTGGCACCAGGATAATAAGATTACTATTAATTATGATACTATGGTGATCTGGTTACCTGATAGTTCTTACTGGGTACCGGAACGTCATTACAGAGTAGAAAATTTATCCTTGGTAGACATTACTCCTTCTATACCTGTAGATCCTACTATAAGACCTATACCCGAAGTATTAATCCCAGCCATTGGACTAGGTAATGTGCCTTGACTTTAATCTAGCACCAAGTTCCCAAGGAAAGGTTGGGAGCTGACCAAGGGGTCAGGGGATAACCTGGGGTGACCTCTGATTCACTGGCCAGTACACCTAGCCTGGTCCAAGGGCATATATGTTGTTACCCAAAAGGGGGCAGGAACCTGGGCCCTGCCAGGTCTGATCAACCTCAAGGGACCAAGCGGTCTGTTGCTGAGTAAGCACAAGCTAGATTAGGCCTGTTTCAAGCTGGTCCAGCTCCAAAAGAAGAAAGGGTTGGAGTTAGCATTTTGGGCAACCAATATGCTAAGTGGATGCAGTTTGGAAAGACCTTTCCAACGCCGTGCTGACCGCCTGAAACAGACAAGGGACGAGAAAGATGTGAGGTCCCGAAGTCCTAGCCGTCCGTGGCCGACTAGGGTGCAGTCCTCTGGTATAGTGGACAGGACACATGGCAGGCCGTGCCTGCACAGGCTTAGCCTGTCTATCACGTGACTGTGGTCCACGTAGACCAGGAGGAGCAGCAGCCTGTGACTGGTGGGGTACTGGAGCTAGTTGGATTGAGTCTAACGACGATGGACAACATGGTGGCCATCTGTCGGCCCACCGAGAGATTACCAGACGTCGCTGGCGTCTGTGACGAAATCTCGAGCGAAGGCCGTGGCCTCGCAGGCGGCACCTCCCCGTCCTCTTCCGAGGAGTCACTCCGCTCACGACCCCCATCACCTGCGACGGGGGAATTACGTGCCCGGGGGACCTGCCCCCCGGGTGCCATGGCGGACGAGCCGCCAGTGGCAAACGGACGTCCGCTCGCCATCCCCCGGGCGCCGGTCCCCACCTGCGGGGTCCGACGCCTGGGGTGGTCGGCGACCACCGTGCGGAAGGTGACGCTAGGCGTCACCCTCGCTGCATCGTTGGCGGAGGGCGTGCCCTCCGGCGTGAGTCGGGGGGATGTGCGCCTGGCAGGCGCCTTCCCCTTGTTGTTGTTGTCGTTGACGTTGTTGGAAGCCATGTTTTTTGTTTTTCGGAAAAAATAAAAAAGCTTTTCAGTCCAAGTTGGATCGAGTCTAACGACGATGGACAACGGCCGAAAGCTGAAACGGAAGGATGGTTGTATTAGCAATAATACAATGAGAGTAGTGTAAGCTTTGAGGGCTCAGAATGGAACGTCTGGGCAAACTCGGGTGCTGCGGCACTCCCCAGTGCTACGCCTATATGCCTATGGCAGTGCTACCTGCAGCACCTACCAGTGGACAACTGTACACTGCAATGCCATGCGACCACGTCACTAGCATCAACTACACTCGGCCCGTCAGACCCGGATAACCCGGATCTGGCGGGTCGAGCTAGAGTCTAGGCACAGTCTGGCACTAACCGCACATCGGTCCACATGACGCCTCAGTACCGTACGCCCTGCCGTACAGTACTGAGGTGTCCCGCTCAGCCGCGGTAGGCAATACGCGGCGCGCAGGCCGGAAATCCGTGTGTCAGCCTAAGCATCTCATCTAACTGAGCTGGCACAGGACTGCAAGGATACTAGACCTTGCAGGCTTGTGACAGGTCCTGTACTTCCTAGGTTGCAGGAGTCTAGGCAAATCCAGCTCGTCCTGGCTCTGCACTGATGCCAGTGGACGTTGGGGATTTGCTTGCACGCCTGCACGTGCCTCGTCACGCCGATGGGAACGAGGAACAACGAAGGGGATATAGCTTGGTCATGCATGGGGATGACCAGCTATCTTGGCAAGCACGAACCGTGGGTGCCCACATTGGTCGTGGAAGTGCCCACCGTGGTCGTGGCCTGGTGCACAGATTTAAGGTTGCTGCCTTGCAACTTTGGCTAAGCCGTGCTGTGAAAGACCAAGAGCTCACACCCGCTATGAGCTCTTTCTAACTGGTGATGTAATAGTAGCCACATCCACTTTGCCCATATACCCAGCAGCCATTGCCAAACCCCTGCGAGTTGGCAGTCCAGAAATCTGTGCTCAATTGTTTCATCTGGAAAGCTACATAAGCACGCCCCCGCCTCGGAATACGGATGGTGCAGTTGGGAGCTGACCCCGATGGCCCGGTGCATTAGCAGGTGCTGGACGTCGGCGGCCCATTTGTCGACCAATGCCGGGGTGATCCACTGCCAAGGTAATGTTCTTGATCCAGGTGTAGCCCGGCCACTCGGGCCGGTGCCATCGGAAGCAACCCGCCGGGGTGCATCCTGTGATGTTTATGTAGAAGAAGCCGGTATCCTCAATCTGCCGTGTACTCGAAAAGGCACTTCGTCATTGGGGTGCCGCCAGTTGTGAGGACCCACCCGAACTCTAGCGGGTCCAGAGCGAGCGTGTCAAGGCGCCCCTTGCCAACATGCAGCCATGTGGTGTCGCGTATCACTGTGGTGGGGTCCAGGGGTAACATGCATGCCTGTGACAGTGAGCACGGGACCACTCGAATGCGATTACATTGATGTGCTGGAACGTAGGCGTACGATGTAATCAATTTGCCCAGTAGTCCTTGACCGCCGGGTGTCTCCTGGAGCAATTGTATGGTAATGCCCGTCGGCCCGACCACAACGATGCAGCCCTAATGTGTAGAAGTATCGTTGTCAGGATAATAGCTCACCCATTCCCCGATTTGTAGGGGTTTGCGCGGTGTTGTCATGAGGGTATGCCATCCTGCAGGGATCGCTTGGAGAAGTTTGTTATCATTTTATTTGTCCCGACCAACTCCAGAGCTCATCGTGCAACTCACGAAAATCCTACTTCCAACACCCGGTTTTTCGTTCCATTCTTAGTTGTGAACACCTGAAGGGTAATCAGAAATTGCTTACTAAAAAGCCTACTCGATTCACCACCCGAAAGTCGCAAAGCGTCCGTAAGTGCACTCCAGCGTTACAAAAAAAAAACCTACAAATCGCACGGGCGCACACATGTAACGCTTTAAGGAATCTGTCGGCACATATAGCACGACACTCGTCAGCACGACGAGGTACGACACGCCATTTTGTACATAACCGTTTCAGCACGAATTTTCGTGACCGCCAAACGCCTGACACTTTTCATATCGTCACTCTTTTTTTTCCGACAACTTTGGGACCAGCGGGGATTGGCCAAGGCGCCGACGCGAAAGGTTCCAGAGGACAGCATCTGACAATAGTCCAACCAAGCAGCACGGACTGCTACGGCTGTCGCAGGAGATCCCAAAGGTTCGCGAGGACCGGGCTGCAGACCTGATTGCATTTTAGTATGGAGACAACTATTATGCCTGGACGCATGGCGATCCAACGCCGTGGAAGGACTAGGATAGTTGTCTGAGAGGAAAGACACGAAGGCCGCAGGAGCCGTGTGGCTATCTCTAGGAAGACCTGCATGGAGGGAGACAGAGGGTAACAAGAAAGGTTGATAGGGAAAACACGCACACACACATACACACACATCACCGCCACCAACAACAAAAACTAAGAAGGAAAAGAGGGAACGCATATACACATACACAAAGGGGCTAAAAGAAAATGTAAATAGTAATAATACGAACAAAAAATAATAAAGACAAAGTAAAGAGGAAATTGCTGGAAATAAGGATAATAACAAAAACAAAAATGGAATAAAGAAAGAGGAAATTGCTGGAATTAATTAATTAATTAATCCCAGCAATACACGTGCCCGTCCCAGCGAGACACGTGACTGCGTCACGTGAGCATAAGTCCTCAGTGAGAGGGGAACATGGGATGGAATGGCTGGTGTAAGCTATCTAGGTCCTAGGTGCTGGGATATGGTGAGGCACAGCTAGGTGATGTTGGAGTATGGGTCAGGAGTTCGATGTTTCAGCGCCCATGGTGCCCGGCTCGGGGTCTCCTATCCAACAGTGGTGATTTGGTCCAAATATGTTTGCCCATCGGTGCGCACTCAACACGGCTTTACCCCGCCATGCCCACTGCTGACCGGCGTCCTGTCGCCGTACCTGTTTATTAAATTGTAGTGGATTATGTTATGCGCCAGGCACGTGCTCGCTTTGCTAGCATTGCAGGCCGTGCCCCTGGCCTAGCGATCACGAACGAGCTTGGGGAAGGGGGGCCGACTAACAAGCAGAATTTACTAGCTGACCTCATTTATGCCGACGACATCACGCTCATCGAGAAGCCGGAGTCTGCCCAACTTTGGCTGGACTGCCTGGCGCTCGAGGCTCGGGCGGTTGGTCTAGAAATCAGCCCCAAATCGGAGGCCCTGGCCCTCGGCATGGCAGGGCCCCCACCCACACTCCGCCTCTTAGACGATGCCGAGGTCAACTACCCTCCTTCAGGCCGCTTCAAGCTGCTCGGCAGTTGGCTTCCCGACTGCGAGGACGACATGACGACACGGATCGGCATGGCATGGGCGCAACTCCATGACCACCGCTGCTGGTGGAGCAACCCCGCCCTACCCCGGATCGTCAAGCGTGACCTCTTCAAGGTCGTCATTCTGACGATCCTGACCTACGGCGCCGAGACCTGGACACTGACGCAGGAGCTGGAGCAACGACTGGCGACGGCAACGTCACCAAGATGCTGCGCAAGGCCCTTAACATCCCCTTTGGTTTGCACATTAGTAATGAGGATTTGTACGCTGATTTGCCCTATGTTTCCCACATTATTAGGCACAGCCGGGCACCTGGGCCTAGCCGGGCACCTGGCCCGCACAGATCAGGTAGACACATCAGATAGACTAGCTGGCACCAAGCCCGCCCAGCCTGGGCGATATGTCCTCACCTGGCGTGCCCCAGGCCGCACGCGGCAGGGCCGCCACCCGTGGACTTTTCATGATAGGCTCGGCATGGACATGTGCTATACTAGACGTGCCGGGCTCACACCCGGGCAGCCTCCTGGTTTGTCTGTAATCTGGAGGCAGATGGTACGCAAGGATAGATGGCAAGTAGTGATGAAGGAGACCACTCCTAAGTCTGTGGGGGCTCCGCGTGTGACCGCGTATGGCATTCATAGCGATTCAGGCCGCGGTGCCCACACCCCTGTAACTAGGACCTAGATAGCTCATGCACCATCCATTAAATCCCATGTTCCCCTCCCACTGAGGACTTTATGCTCACGTGACGCAGTCACGTGTCTATTAACTAATTAAATAATCCATTCCATCCAATGTTCCCCTCCCACTGAGGACTTATGCTCACGTGATGCAGTCACGTGTCTATTAATGTTTGCCCACAACCCTGTATAAAGTATGACCTAGATAGCTTACATCTTCCATTCAGTTCCATTCGTGTCCTGCTCTCTGATGAGCCTCCACCTGCTGAGTGGCAGACGGCCATCCGAGTCATGCTGTACAAGAAGGGCTCTTCTGCTGACCCAGGTAACTATCGAGGTGTCTGCCTCCAGACTGCCGCGCTGAAGGTCTTCATGCGCATGATGCTGCACAGGCTCCGCGCCGCGCTGGACCCACACCTGGGTGAGTCTCAGATGGGTTTCCGTCGTGGTCGTAACACTGTCATGGCTGTATTTGTCGCGCGCCGGTTGATGGAGGAGGTGCGTCGCCTTTGCCCTGATGGTTTGCCGCTGGTCTTCATTTTTGTCGACTATATCAAGGCCTTTGACACGGTCCTCTGGGAGGCTCTTTGGGCCATCCTAGCTCTGGATCGGGTACCACCCGCGTTTATTGCTGCCATTCGTCGACTGTATGAGGGCTCACAGGCAGTAGTGCGGACTGCGGAAGGCACCACCCTACCATTCCCCCTTCACCACGGGGTGTGGCAAGGTTGTGTCCTGTCCCCATGCCTGTTCATTATTGTCGTGGACCACGTCATGCGCCGGGCACGTGCGCGCTTTACTGGCAGCTCTTAAGGGGTCCGAGCCCGGCTTGGACATCCTTAACGAGCGAGAGCACGGCGAGGTTGGCACTGGCTACCGCCTGGCCGACCTGATTTATGCGGACGACACCACCCTCATCGCCCGCCCCGAGCACATTCAGACCTGGCTGGACTGTCTGGGCTTGGAGGCGAGGGCGGTGGGGTTGGACATTAGTGTCAAAACTGAGGCGATGGTGATTGGGGCCTCCAGTCGCCCACAGCTGCCGCGACTGCTCGACAGGACGGAGGTCCCGTTCCGTGATCGCTTCAAACTGTTGGGGAGCATGCTCCCCGACACAGCCGACGATGTGGACATCCGCATCGGCCTGGCCTGGGCCAGGCTCCGTTCGCTCAACACCTACTGGCGCTCGAAGGGCCTAGGCGAGCACCGCAAGTGTATGCTCTTCAAGGTCCTCGTCCTCACGGTGCTTACGTATGGCGCCGAGGCGTGGACACTCACGGACACACTGGCGGCTAAGCTAGACGGCACGGTTTACAGGATGCTCCGACAGATCCTGAATGTAGGGTTTTCCCAGCGTAGGTCATTAGAGTCTTTGTATCAGGGTATGCCTCGTATTTCGGACGAGATTAGGCAGCGTAGGACATCTTGCTCGCACCAGCCAGGTTGACACCGCCTTTGGTCTGGCCAGCCCCCAGCGGCTTGGCCAACCAGGGCGGCATATTTTGACCTGGCCTGGCCCCAAGGACATTCCTAGGAAGCTAGGCAAACCTGCCATGAACTACACCCAGATGTTGCTGGCCGACCTCGTGGTCCCAGCTCAGTTTGAACACCGCATCCACTCCCTCTCCCTTCTTTGGACTGCCATGCAGAACAAGAAGAGGTGGCAGAAGATTGTCCAGGCCCACACGCCAGCCCCTGTGGGCAAGCCACCTCCCCCCAAGAGGAAGGGGCGTTTTGCTGAGTAACGTAGTTAGGATTTTTCTAGACTAGATAGCTTAGAGTTAGGTTAGTTCGCTTGCGCGGCTTCGTCCACCTCCACCCATCCAGCAAGGAATATGTGCTACATGATCTCCCAACCGGGGCCGCCACCCGTGGACTTTTCGTGATAGACTCGGCATGGACATGTGCTATACTAGACGTGCCGGGCTCACACCCGGGCAGCCTCCTGGTTTGTCTGTAATCTGGAGGCCGATGGTACGCAAGGATAGATGGCAAGTAGTGATGAAGGAGACCACCCCCAAGTCTGTGGGGGCTCCGCGTGTGACTGACCGCGTATGGCATTCATAGCGATTCAGGCCGCGGTGCCCACACCCCTGTAACTAGGACCTAGATTAAGTAATCAATTAATTAATAGATCATTAATTAATAGACACGTGATTGCGTCACGTGAGCATAAGTCCTCAGTGGGAGGGGAACATGGGATGGAATGGATGGTGTGAGCTATCTAGGTCCTATATAGCTTACACCATCCATTCCATCCCATGTTCCCCTCCCACTGAGGACTTATGCTCACGTGTCTATTTATTAATTAATTAATGATCTCCCACCGGAGGCATTAATTAATTAATTAATAGACACGTGACTGCGTCACGTGAGCATGTTATAGTTTAATTTAATTTAATTTTTAATTTAATAATTTCTGGCCTGCGCTGGTTGTCTCCTTGATAATGATAACAATAATAATAATTAATTAATTAATTAATAATAATAATAATAGACACGTGACTACGTTGCCCATTAATTAATTAATTAATTAGACTCGTGCTCCCGTTGGGGAGTCACGGAGCATTAACCCCGATGGATGGATGGGTGCAAACAGTCCTACCGGTCTAATCTATCTACATCAGCTACATACTACATCTAGCTAACAGCATTCTAACTACAACATCTATCTAGACAGCCGCTGCCCTAGGGGAGCTGTCTGGCGTGCCTCCCACGGGATTGCACACGCGGGCGCTTCCCCACTGGGGGGGGCTCGTTGTCCTCTATGACCTGGGCCCACTTGGCCTTGTCCATCATCTTCTTCCAAATCACGGAGAGGCCTAGGCCCCCCATGTCCTCTACTAGCTGTTCTTTGAAGGTGCGGGCCTTGCGGCGTCTAACATCACTGGGCCCGGCCCACGTCAGGAGGTGCCGGCCAGGCTGGGCTGGTCGCACTCCTGCGGGGGGGCCACGTGAGGTGTCTACTTGGTTGGTGCGAGCTAGGTGCCCTACTAGCTGCAGGCGTCGCTGCTTAATGGTGCTGGTGATATATGGCATGCCCTGGTACAGGTCCTCATTGCGGACATGTTTGCCCATTGTCCTAGGGAATTAATTAATTAATTAATAGACACGTGACTGCGTCACGTGAGCATGAGTCATCAGTGGGAGGGGAACACTCCTAGGGAAAATAGGCAAAAAAAAGCGTCAATTTCTATTTTTAGCGCGTAACCGGCATATGGTGGGGGCTAGTACCCCCCCCACGCAGCTGAATTTTTTTAAAAAAAATCATATTTATGGTCCCCAATCATCATTGGATTTTTAGAACATGCATAGGTACGGTTTCCAGAAAAGTGTCCTTTAGGGGTGTCCTGTCCCCTTAGAAGTCACGAAGAGCAAGAGGACCAAATGGGGTCGTTGTCTGGAGACTGGAGGTTTAAATTGCTGTTATGCGTATTGCATCTTTCCAATTCTACTCCAGTAAGCTTCGAGTGAAAGCAGCATATCGGCCTAAAATTATTACTAATTGTTTACCAATGTTTTGGTTCATATCCTTCATGAAGCATGCGAAATGTCGTTGCATGTGCATGACTGGAAATGATATTGGCATTGGTTTCGCTGTGACCGTTGATATGGCCGGTAATATGGCTGGACATTCACGGGCACATCGTTTCTAAGCACGATTTGCGTCGTCAACAGGATGGCACAGTAAAGGCCAGCTTGTGTCATCGGACGTACAGGCGACCTCGCCGTTGCCCAATCCAATCGGGCGAAAATCAAAAAATTATCCAGGTCCAACCTTGGGGATGTCATAATGCTCGCTCAAGCCGGCCAAGTACTGATTATATTGCTCGACCTTTTCACGATGCGTTTTTGAAGCAAGCTTTGCCACTCGCTTTTCCTCTACAGCGGCCATCTGCTCGTCATAGCGTTTCTCGGCGGCCGTGCGATGGTCTTGCACCGGAGGCGGAACAAACCCTTCCAACATCTGTTTTCCCTCAGCATCGTCCGCGCTCAGACCCTTTTTCTTCTTGCTCTTCTTTTTCACGCCGCCTGACGTGGAGGCAAGGGCCTTCCCTTTAAGCTTTAGCTTTCCGCCTAGAACTGAGTCGTAGGCTGACATGGTTTGCACCAGATAAGCCGCGAAACAGGAACGCAGGCCCTTACTGGGAGACTACAAAAAAGCCTGTCATCCACACACAGCAGCAACCTCGTGCGATTCGCGAGTGAAACGTCGGCCAGGTTTTCAACGGGAAACACGCGCGCATATCCTTAAGTGTGTTAATGTTGTGGTAATTATGACACGGCGAGGCATCGTCGCAGCGAGACGAAGGTTGGTGGAACCTGGTAAGTGGTGGAACGGGTGGAAACTGGAAGCAAAACGATGGTGTTCGCCGTGTTCGTCCGTTCAATTTGCCATGCCAAGCAACCCGGTCAGGCGGTCACTTTCTGTGGTAGTAGTAGTAGCAGTTGTTGTTGTTGTACCCACGCCGCACATGGGCAGCAGTTTCTATATTGTACCGTTGTTGTTGTTGTTGTTGTTGTTGTTGTTGTTGTTGTTGTTGTTGTTGTTGTTGTTGTTGTTGTTGTTGTTGTTGTTGTTGTTGTTGTTGTGTCCCACGCCGCCCAAGGGCAATATTGTACCGTAGACGGAGCAGGATCGGACCACTAACACTATTCTACCGGTAGATACTATGGAATCGGAAGTCAACTAGGTACGCAGTTTTCGGGGAAATGGGTATATTTATAGGCTCCGTTTTAGCCACTGACATCTTGATACCCTAGGCTTAGCAGGGATTAACTACTGGCTATATTTGGAATAAACGTACACCTATTTACCTGGAAATGGGTATATTTATTATCCAATTTGGACCAGAGAGGTGAAAGGGGAAATGAGTATCAGCGAATCCTAAACGAAGGTGGTCACACACTGGTGTGAAGGTGACAACAGGTGAAGGGCTAATAGGGCGCGTCGGTGGGAGAGAGGTTGTTGTTGTTGGATCATTCATTGGTTTTGGAGTGCGTTATGACCAGGGAAGCCAGTGGACCTGAGTAATGTCGCCGTGGGGCATAATGGTGAATACCTGGTTAGTAGGGCCCAGTAAGTAGATCATAGTGAAAAAGCAGCAGCGGGCTGGGTTCAGTTTGTCGTTATAGGGCCCTGGGTCCCACACCCTGTGTTGTTCCCGAGCCAACAGCCAGTATCGTCGCATAGCCGCACTGATTCCGCCGGTCCATAAGTAGGTAAATAAAGCGCCGGACTACGCCGCCATGGGTATACTCCTCGCGGACCTTAACTCGAGCCTGTCTCGTTGCATATAGTCCAGATCGCGTATAGCATAGTAGTGCGCAACCATATCCATGCTGCTTGGGTATCTGAAAGCTCAACCCCTGGTGTGCCATGCAGCAATACCGAAAATGATGGTACGCGCGCTAATTGTGAGCACTTGGGGTGGCGATGCCGTCCATGCGGCCCAGATGTCATTAATGAGCCACTTCCAAACCCTTGGGAGATTACAGAAAAGGAACCGGTGTTCAATGGATTCGCCACTATAGGGTGCGCGCACACTGAGGCATGATGTTTCATGACCAAAACGCTCGTGGAGCATAGCGCAGACCCCTATCGCCCTATGCATCAAAAGATGTTGTACATCAGTGGCCCCGCGGTCCACGAGAGCCGGGTGGTTTACTACCGCCAGGGTAATCAGCTTGACCCAATTGTAGCCAGGCCATTGTATTCCCCATCCATAGTCGGGCACGGCCGGGATGGGGTTGATGGTACGTATGTAACAATATATCAAAAATATAATTACTTACAGCAGAGTGAAATCACTCAAACCAAAGCAAACGCCCAGCTATAAACCTATATACAGAGCCATGTCAAAGCTCTATACTACGATAAGACCAATGGAAACGCCTAACGGGAGGAACCTAATAGCCCTGCTGCACCGCAAAATCAGCCCGCGTACGGCGGAGCATGATGTCCGCCATGGCCCGAGTCAGCGCCACCGACAAGCGCTGACGCCAATATGACGTCCAGGTCCGCGCCGACCATGGGGCCCGCTGGCCCTCCAGGTCCAGCCGGTCCTCCCGGAGCCGGCAACACTCCTTGAAGAAGGCGGAGGTCAGGGGCCCCATGGCCCCAAACTCCTCCAGGACAAAGGGCACCACACGATGGTGCCCGACGTCGCCGTAGGCCAGGAGCTTGGCCCGCTCCGCCCGGTCCGCCGTGTAACCTGCCGTGAGGGAGGCCCCAGCCACGTGGCTAAGAGCCAAGGGCCGCGCCACCGAAACGTCAATAAGCAGATGCCGGCCACCCCCCTCAAAGTCCAGCACCACGATGTCAGGCCGGTGGGGGGGGAATAGAAGGCAGCGCCATCCGCATCCTCGGACCGGATGTTCGCGTGGGGGAAAACCGACCGAATCATGGCGAGCACCACCGTCAGGAGGACAGTGTAACAATATATCATAACCCCAATCTGCGGTGTACTCAAAGATACATTTGCTGGTTCTGATGTCCCCCGTGGTTAAGACCCAACCAAATTCAACCGGGTCCACATGTAGTCAATCGAGCCGTGTGTTGCCCACGTGTAGCCATGTAATGCTCCCAACCGGGGATAATGGGTCCGGCCGGATCATGCAAGATCGTTGCACAGACCATGGGACTACACGTATGCGGTGACAATGGGAAGATGGCATGTACGTGCATATAAGGTGGATAGTTGATACATACACCACCCATTGTGGCCAGGAATAGCTTCCAACATTTGTAGTTGGAGACCATCAGGTGGCAGAACCGTCACGACTAAACCTTTAATTGCACGCAGGCGTGACGCCGTCGGCGTAGAAGTTAACCCAGTCGCCGGTTATAATTGCATGGCTTGCGTGGGGCAGTCATCAATGCATGCCACGCCGCTGGTATCGCACTACTTATAAGGGTTTGCCAAGCTAATTGCAAGGAGGGCATGTGTGAGACCCAAGTGCTGACCTCGTCGTAGCTGAGCCGGCGATGCAGAGCGCCATGCCCGAGGTATAGAGGTCGAGCACCCTGACCGACAATCGGTGGTGACGCGCGCAAGAAGCTATCGTACAGGTTGTGTCCATGGAGAGTGCCGAGGGGCTTGTTAGTAGCGTCAGTGATCAAGTCATTAAAAAAGAGTGGCTGCCGTGCCACCTCCTCTCTTGTAGTACTACTAAAGACCAGGCGACCTGGCTTGAGCTTATTATAGCCCGTCCATATGCGCTGCCAGTACCAAGGGAGTCCTTTGTACGAAATAAGGGTGCTGCCCAGTATTCCCGCCCCAAGTTGCCACGAGGTGCGACTAGCATCGGTGGAAAGAGAGGCCAGCGTTTCACAAGCAAGCATGCAGCCGTCTGCTCCGCTATCTTTGGGACTCGCAAAAAAAAAAAATGGCTGACGGCGGTATGGCTGGCGGCGGAGTTCAGATCTTTTGCGTCTGAGCCCCAAATTCGGTCAGACCACCTGCATTCGATGCGCCTTTCGAGACGCACTTGCCAGTATAAACGGTTACGGCTGACACGCAGTATCGACCAAGTTACGCACGTGACAAGCTATGACGACTACCAAAGCAAAACGAGGGCTGGAAAAGGAGCTGGCACAGCTTGATCCCAGCGCCCAGCCCAACCCTCTCGCCCTCGCCATTGTTCAGCCGACAGGCTTACCCGCCAAACCCTCGCCAAGCGCCTCGCCTGAACCCAAGAAACCATGCCATGATCGCCACAAATGGAGCCAATTCTTGCCCGGCGACGGAATGTTCTCCCGATCGTCGAGTGGCAGACACTGTCGCCGCAGAAATGC
Source organism: Mesostigma viride (assembly GCA_009746045.1). Classification (NCBI taxonomy): domain Eukaryota; kingdom Viridiplantae; phylum Streptophyta; class Mesostigmatophyceae; order Mesostigmatales; family Mesostigmataceae; genus Mesostigma; species Mesostigma viride. Next base: position 2,324,836 of record RPFO01000165.1, on the reverse strand, counting down.
GTCGAGGTTCTCCAGTTCCTCGTACAGGAACGGAAGCTCTTCGTGACCCAGAAGGGGGGGGCGGCTATCGACTACCGCGACACGTCCTGGCTCTACACTTTTGACGAACCAAGCCAAGGTCTGTTTATCTTGACCAGCCACTACCAGCGCAGCCTCTGCGACATCGGCCGAGCGCTCAACGCCCCAGCCCCCGCACAGCCGGCTGCCCCATCGGCTCCCTCCCTCTGCAAGGATGACATCCGCGCAGTGCTGGAGGAGCACGTGACCTGGCCGCTGGCCGAGAAGATGACATCGCTGAACACCACGCTCAACACGGTGGAGGCCCGGGTCTCCAATGTGGAAACCCGGGTCGTCCACAAGCTACAACCCCAGTTCACAGCACTATACACACCGCGGCGCAGGCTTCGGAAAAGCACGCTGCACTTGTCTCTCGCCTAAAGTAAGGTGGAGGGCAAGTGCGGCGTGCTCATGAAGAAGCTTGAAGCCATCACCGCCCACACCGAGGCCCTGGCCTCACTGTCACGGACGCGAGCTATGTCATCCGGGCGGCGCCCACTATGCACAAGACCGGTGACGTGCGCAAGGAATTTGTTTTCTACGCATTTTCGACAAAGGCTAGTGACCGGGGGGGGACACTAGCACTTGCAGCATAAGAGCGGACGAAAGTGTACGTGCACGCGCGCCGGGCCAGGCACAGCTGGGCGCGCAGCACTGACTTGAGCGGACGGCAGCACAAGTGCGCAGCGTCGAGAGGATCATACGCGTGTTAGTGGACAGCTGGAGCTGAAGCTGGACTGCTGGACTTCAACAGCGCCGAGGCTATATTGACAGGCCAGGTGTCTTTGTGGTGTAGAATAGCGGGTCAACGTTATGAGGACTGGACAGAAAATGGAAAAGGACAATTTGCGGTGCGGAGCCAGATCGCTGGAATGAATGCGAAATCGCTGGCAGCCCTACAAAGGGATTTCTTCTAGAAAGGAACGATTAGACGCAATGTTTGCTGGGCCACTCACACGCAAGGTGTGAGCGTGCAGATTGTCTGAAGGATATTATGCTTCGACCTTGGTGGACGTGACTCAATGCCGGACATTCCCAGGGACAGAAATGCCGGAGCCTCTAGGAGATGAGATCGGCAACAGGGTAGCAATTTAGATTTGTCGGGATGCCTTCCTGCTTTTGTTGGCATGTGTGGTAGAAAGCCAGGACGGCAACTGGAATGCGGTTTCTATTTGCATGGTTCAGGCAGCAAGATAGTTTTGGCATTCCTGGCTGGACTGACAAGTGTGGCGTGTGTCATGCGTGTGGCATGACGAATGGTTTGGTTCATAGTCGAAGAGGACTCTCACGCAGCGTGTAGTCTCTTCGAGTCTCTCGTTAGTGGCCTTCGTGTTTCTCCCTTTCCTTGGGAGCAAGGCCGGTAGCATGTCATGGAGCGCTGCCTAACTGCGGGCTCGTGAGCATGGAGTGCATCGATATTGAGACTATCAACGTGTTGTAATTGTATTAACTTTCTCAATAAATTCCGCATGTGCGGCTTCATCATCAGACTGTGCAAAGTGTGTGTTGTGAAAGCATTATTCTATAGCAGGGGAGGCAATAAGGTGGTCATCAGGCACGAGGGACAGTTCCTTGTCCTCGGCTGAGAGCCCTCCTTTCGTTACTCGAAGAGACTACCCGGTAGTCTGCTTCCTTCTGTTTGAAGCCAAGACGTTGGCTTTAGTGTTTATCAACCATCAGCAGTACAGGGAACGGCCTGGCTGACAGTTTGTAAAGGAAGTGTCTTGAGACAGATTTTAAGAAAATAGAACTAGCCAGAATTTGCTGGCTCTTGTCTTTTTCTGGCAGGCTAACCTAGGCTTGTTGGTTCTTGTTTTGCCCATCGGTCAGCTGGTGCATGCCACTGACGCGAGCGCAGACTCGAGCCATGGCGGATGCAAATAGAGCAGATGCCGACACGTCCGCTCCGGGGTCGAATGGCGGGATTCCTCCCGCCGTACCCGCAGTGGGTGAGAGTCGCGACCAAGAAGCGCCGCTGAGTATGGTGGCGCTGTTCGCGCAGATGCAAGCGCAGATGCAGCAACAGTCGCAACAGTTGCAGCAGCAATTGGCGCTGCAGATGCGGGAAGTGACCGACAGATTGGTGGCCGTAGAGGGTCGTCATCTGCAGTCCACACCATGGGACGGGCAGGCATCGATGCCGGGCCCCAGTGGTGTTGCCGCGGAGCCGAGGGAGCGGGACCAGCCGCCAACCTCAGGTAATGCGGCGGGAAGGGCTTCGATGGAACCGGGGGTTTTGGCTGGGTCGCTAACCCAACACGACTTGCTTGGTGAGGCGGATGGTCAGCCACGGGGCGAGTATACGCTGGCGCCCAGGCGCCTGCCTTTCGATCAAGCGCGAGACGGATTGCACGAGGAGAACGGGGCAGGGCTGGCGCGCGCGATGGACCCACACAGGGGTGCACCAGGACGCATGCTGCCAGGCGGGGCCTCAATTCCGTTTGGGCGAGGCGGTGGGGCGCTGACCGGCGGGTCGACTGCACGGTGGTCAAGTGTGCCAATCGGGCGCATTCCGCCCATGGAGGACATAACCACGCCGCTGGCTTTCCGAGTACGGGAGGCAGCACGACCAAGCACGCTGGCGCAGGGACGCGCAGCTCAGCGACCGCCGGAGGATGCCGATGGGGTGCAGTACCCGCAAAGGGTGCGCCTCATACCGGAAGGCGCGAAGATGCCCACCCTACCACGGGTGGACATGCGCGAGAAGTTCTCCACAACCGGCAATCTGGCCACGCTGGCGCAGGCCTACAACGCGTACAAGTCATGGATTGATCTGCAATACATGACTACGCAAGGCGCTGTAATGCATGAGTTTGTGATGAACAACATGCATTTTTTCTTTCACGGCCTTACGCTGAGGCGAGTGGCTAGGCTGGTGGAGCAGTGGAGAGAGGTCTCGCTGTACACGCGTCACACGGACGTGTGGTTCGGCTTCGACGGGCGTGGCCAGCCCGACTATGACAACATCATGTATGGTGTCGACCCTGCCGAGGAACTGTGGGGCCTCCTTCGCCAGGAATACCCGGTGGAGACCATCAAGGCAGAGCGTGAGTGGCGCAGTTTCAAGATAGCCGAGGGTGAAACCCCGGAGCAATCTTACGAGCGCCTCATGGAGTTCGCCGGCGAAGTGGAGGACTGGTCCGAAAAGCTGGCGTGTCAGAAATGGCTGCAAGCGCTAGGCTCCAAGGAGATGGAGCTGCCCACGCCGCCCAACGGCCAGCCGTGGCGATTGCGGTCACTGTGCATTGAGGTCAGGGCCATGATGCGACGACACGCGCAAGGCCGGATCTCGGTAAGCACGGTGGTGGCCGAGCTGCAGGTCGACGCGCTGACCAAGGCCAAGTCGGGTGAGTCGTCTGCCACAAGACAAGCGCGCCCGCAAGGCGGCCACGGTGCTAGCAGGAACCAAGGGGGGTCTCGCAACGCCTCATCGCATGATGCAACCCAGGGTAACGCCGCTGGCGGCAACAAAGACGCTGCCGCCCCGACGCGAGCTGGGGGGGCACGTCCTCACAGACGGGTACTAGGACGGATGCGCGCAAATCGGGCTGCTTCCTTTGCGACAAGGATGGGCACCTTAGTCGCGAGTGTCCAAGCCGCTGCACGAAGCCGCATGGGGCAGACACGAAGTGGCACCTGATGAACAAGTGTCCAGCCGCGGGCATCAAGACGGTCCACTTCGCCGAGATGGCGGGCAAGACCGACTCGATGGAAGCCCAGGTGGCTGCCATCAAGCATGGTGAGGAGGCGACGGCGCCCCCCAACCAATTCGAGACGGTGTACCGGGAGGACCCATTCTGGGCGCCCATGCCGGGTGACGTCGAGATCAACGCTGCGGAGGCTACCAAAGGCAAGCAGGCACGCAGCCCGCTTTCTTTTCAGCAGGCACCCATGTTGCCTGCCGGGCAGTTGCCCGCGTCCTTTTCCATGCCGCTGGCTGGGGTGCAATCTGCTTTTGAGCATGCGAACCCTGCTGGGCTGGAGCAGCGTAGGCGATTGGCGCCTGTGTACCCAATGCCGTTCATTGTGGACGTACCCATGTTTTCAGCACGGCAGGTGGTCGACACCTTCGGGCAGAAGGGGGTTGAGTGGCTGGGGTCGGTTGTGTCCGAGATCCAGTTGTTCGCAGATGGGCATGATGTGCGCACCTTGCGCAATTCTGAGTCCGTCACCTACGGGCGCCAGCCGGTAGAAGCCGCAGTGCCCGTGGTGCAAGCGGGAGTGGTCAGCACAAGTAGCCAGCAGCGCACTAGTGCAGTCCCCCAGGTTCCCACGGTGGTTCCATACCCCAATGGTGAGCCGTCCATGGCGTTCCAAGCAGTTGGAGCCTGTGGAGATGTATGGAGCGACATGGTGACATGTCCGTTGGTTGGCGCAGTCAAGCTTGATAGCGGTGCTCAGCCGCTAGTCATCAGCACGGACTTGGCCACCATGCTGAACCTGACCTACGAGAACGGTGGCTTAGTGGAAAGCCCCGTGTCTGTGTCAGGTTGGCAGGGTCCGGCTAGTAAGCCGTACGCTATGACGGCGGTTAAAGTCAACGTGATTTTCAATCCGTTGCGCGCCTCTAGCATGACCACCGTGTCCGCGTATGCGCTGGTGGTCAACAAGTGTGGATATTCCGCACTACTCGGGGTGGATGTCCTTGCTCGCGCCATGGTTCAGGTGGACTATAGGGCGGAGGAGGCATCTTACATCCCTGATTGGGATGGGGCTGGCCTGAAGCGGGCCAGTGTGCCGGTCTCATGCTTCAGTTCTTCAGCCGGGGCTGCACGCCTCAACCCTTCCGCGGCTGCGGGCGTGGTGGAGGTCAGCATGGTGGAGGTACGGGCGGCGGGCTCATCGGCGTGGGACAAGCATCGGACGGTGCTGCCCCAGCCAACGGCGAGCATTGCCAAGATGCGCACGCAGTGGTCGCTGGATGCTGTGACGTCCACGCGGCAGCTGGCTATGCGCAAGCGGGTGACTGAAGCCGTCATCACCATTCCTCAGATGGCCAGCCATGGCCTCACTTTGCTGCAACCGGGTGTCTCGGAGGCCCAAGGTAATTTTTCTGCTGCAATCTTACCGCAGGCCCCTGATTTTGCCAAGGGTGCGGTAGTGTTGGAACTGTTTGCGGGGATCGGAGGGGGCATTGCAGGCTTTTTGGCCGCAGGCGGCGTGTGCCGTAAACTCATCGCGGTAGAGCCATCGCACAAGGCGCGTCAGGTGTACTTCAGTCACTGTGGCGTGTTGTCGCGAGAGTATCCCGCGCAGTTTCCGCCATCAGCATGGCGTGACCCGTTTGGGGAATGTCCTCAAGATATCCGAGCCATCGGTGAGGTGCAGGTGCAGCAGTTGTTGCGCAGGCATCATGCCATCGACTTGGTAATTGCGGGTTGGGAGTGCCAGGGCCTGAGCCAGGCAGGGCAAGGGCGGGGGCTAGCCGATCCGCGTAGCGCGCTGTTCTGGGAACTGTTGCGTGTGGTGGGACTGTTGCAGTCGCGTCAGCCCCATCCGCCTGCGTATCTGTTTGAGAACGTTGTGGCGGGTGACAGCCCACATCAGGCGGTGCGGGAGGACTGGGCTACAATCGTGGCACTCCTGGGGGAGCCCATCGTGTGTGACAACGCAGGGCTGGGTGGGCTCACGCATCGTTTGCGTGCCTATTGGACCAACGTGGCGTGTGCGACCGATGTGCAGGCGGTCTTGGGGCCGTAGCAAGGCAGCATCCGAGTGTGTCTGCGGAGGTAGCATTGCCTTCCCACCTAGTCACGCAGAAGGTGGATAGCGAGGATCGCCCACCGTATGCACGCGTCAACCGGGTCGGGAGCCCCATGTGTGCACTGCCGACCCTGGTCAGTTACCAAGGGTCGACAGCATACCGTGATCGGGGTAAGGGTCTCGTTTGGGACACTACCACCGGTCTGTTGGTGCAGCCACCCGCAGAATTTCGTGAGGCCAGCATGGGTTTTCATGTCGGGGCCTCGGCGCTGCCGGGCGTGCTCGAGAGTGAGCGCTGGTCTTTGATAGGCCAGGCTATGTCGGTGTTGCAGGTCGGGTATGTGCTGCTTGCATCGGTTGCCGTGCGCCAGTCTGGGGGGGCGTCCCCAGCCAATCCACCTCAGCAGGTTGAGGCGCGCGCAGCCAAACTGAAGCGCCCTGCAGCGACGGGGACTTCATCAGCATGGGGGTGGCGTCTGCGACAGGTGTGGACTATCATTCTCATGACCGCCCTGCTGACCAGCACCGTGCTGGCCGGCGAGCCCACGCTGCATCGGGTAATACACCGGACGGCACGCGAGGCTCCGGCGGTGGGTGTCACACCAGGTGTGGCAGCCTTTTCCTTGTTCCACGACGATGCGGCTAGGGCGCCGCATCTTGAGGCACATGCGGTAGCTGTGGGTGATCCCGCGGATACGCACCCCTGGGCTATTGGCGAACACCTTTCTGATGCGCAGCGCTCAGCCATGCTAAAGTGGCTAGGCACTGCAAGGGGGGCCTTCGCTTTCACAAGTGATGAACTGGGGTGTTTCAATGGTGGGACCATGCGTGTTCCATTGGACACTGACACTCCTTTGTTCCGACGCCAGCATCGTTTGAGTCAGGCCGAGTTGGATTTTGTCGCCGAGCAATGCAAGGAGTTAGAGGATGCCGGTATCATCAGGCAATCTTCCTCCAGCTATGCTGCTGCCGTTGTCGTTGCGCCCAAGAAGGACGCTATAGTTAGTCTCCATGCTTTGCTGTAGACTAAGTCTCAAAGGCATTGTGAATACAACGTATGAATAAGCCTTGTAAACCTACGTTGGTACGTGAATATAAATACCACGTGGGCTATGCAGATAGGAATGCTAGTCGAGTCGCATACGTTTCCCTAGATAGGTACTTTGGGTACTGAGGTACGTGACAGATGTCAGTACCCAGTATACGTAGTGTCCTGTCATTGGACGGTACTAGAGTATCCTAGATAGGGACCGTACTGCAGCGTGCATTGATCTGTGATCGCACGATGCAGTGACTAGACGGCTACCTGTCATCGTGTGGCCTCGGGCCAACGGTCTGCACCCAACGGTCACTGGCGGCGCAGCCGGTGAGAGGAACGTTGATAAAGGGTAAACCTATTTTCTAATGAACCAAGCAATTCATTGCTCCAAGCTTTCAGTGTTCTCAAGCAATATATCCCACCGCATTCTAACTTGAATTTTATTTGCTACCATGGCTATCACGAACAAGAATGTCGCTAAGAAGCTTACCTACAACGAGGATGATGATGGGCAGGATCGGCGGATGCCCAGAGACAACAACAAGAAGCCGGCTGGCGATGCGGCCATTTCCAAGAAAAAGAAAAAGAACAAAAAGACTCACAATGGTTGCCAGGACGAGGGGACGGCGGCTGCAAAGCCGACCGACCTACCCCCCTCCCCTGCGAGGCCGGAGGCCGAGACGGCTCCCCCCGGGGAGACCGGCTTACCCTCGACTCCGGCGGCCGCCCCAGCCGCAACCACGGCTGGCGCGGCCATGGCTGCGGAGACCTCGGTGGTAAACCCCACTGAGGCTCCACAGTCCGGCCCCACGTTGCCATCTCTTCGGGAGCGTATGCCCCGTCAGACGGCCTCGGTGGCACCGGACGGGACGATTACCTTTCGTCCCGCCACATCAAACCTTAATGTCCCTTTCGCCCAGGGACATAACCACATTGAGCTAACGTTTGGGCGACCCTCTGCGTCCCTTCTTCGCAAGAAGAAGGACATGGAGAGTATTAAACTCGCACGGGTGGTGCGAAAACCTGTGGAACCCATCGCCGGACAACCAATGTCCGACGATGAGGTATCCGACACTGCCAGTCTCCCCGATGGGGAGACTGAGATCAATCTTACCCCAGCGCTCCTGGCGGTCGAGCAGGCCGCGCTGGTGGCAAATGAAGAACGCCGAGCGCGGCAGCGGGACCGAGAGGTCCGCCGAGAGGCGGCTTTTCGGCTCGCCGCTAAGCGGCAAGAATATGAAGAGGAAGCCGCCCGTCGCCTGGCTACCCACCAGGCGATGGCGGACGCGTACCGCGAGGCCACCCAGCGGTTACGTGACCTCTTAAAAAATGCTGACTATCCCATGGACTATGCGGACAGTCAAGACCTGGCCGAGCTTGCTCGGTCAGCACACTTTAAAACCATGTCCTCCATCACCCAAGCCAGGGTCACGGAGGCCATCTTGGCCAAACATGGGGTGGTAGCTGAAGAAGCCCCCCCGCTGGAAACCACCAGCAAGAAACCCTCTCCCCCCAACCCCTGCAGTACAAGGAGGGACTGCTGGCCCTGGGCGCGAGGAAGGGCAAAGAGGCGGACTGTCCAGTCCGGCCTGCTATGATCATGGGAGAACCACTCCCTGACATACCCGAGGATGAGGCTGCTTTTCAGGCAGCCCTCCGGGAGCATGAGGTACGCAAGGAGATGAAGCGTCTCATGCGGGAGGAGGCCAGGAGGAGAGCAGAGGCAGACACCCCTGCCCGCCCCTCCACCGATGGGGCTGGACCCAGTGGGGTTACCCGGACACCCCCGGGCTCCCCCAGGGCCACCATGACCCCCCCTCCCCCTCCCCCACCACCCCAGGTTCGCCCTGTGGGTTGGGGCCCCCTCCCAAACCAGGGGGGGTGGCCAGGACCCCAGGAGGCCCTGGGGGGAGGTGCAGAGGTGCCACAGGCACCCAACAGGCCTGCTGAGGCCCCCCCAAGGAGCGGGGATGTCCTGGAACAGCTCGCCATTCTCCAGGCCCAGCTGGCCTCGTTGCAAGATCAGCAGTTAACAGCTAACCAGCTGCAAACTGTCGAGGGCCTGCGCGCCCTGATGTCGCGGTATGAGCGGGGGACCATCAACCTGGACCCCACCCGCCTGCAACAAGCAACCGACAGCTTCTTGAGGGCCAACCCCCCTCTCACAGGTGTGTTTAACCCTCATAAAAAGGAATCCAAAATCAATATTGCTGGCTTGCCTGAGGGTCACACTGTTGAACAAGCTAAGCAATTTGTTTTTGCTTTGGAGTATGGGATGGAAGGTCTTAACCTTAGACATCAGTTTAAGGCTCTCAGGGCCTCCTCCACATTCCATCAATCATCTCCTGCAATCAGAGCATTGATTCAAACCTATCAGGAACGTACCCTGACACCTGAAGCAGCCATTGAACAGTGGCCTACCTTTATCACTGATCTGAAACAGCTAGTGCTTACCAATAACCACATGGAAGCAGTAGAACGTTTCAACTGGCTTGCTGCATATAAGGTGAACAAGAATAACCTCTCTGGGGATGCAAAAACATACAGGGTAATGATTGAGAAAGACCTTGAGCTTCTCAAGCTCCAACCAAGGTATCTCATCCACACCTGGCTAACAAAAGCTAATTTGCAACCTTCTGTCCTGGCTACCCTGCTTACAGGCCTCAAGTCCCTCTGGGACAACTTCAGAGCTGCCATGCTCTATATCGAGGAGGCAGTGGACCCCCTGGGTACTGGCAACAACCAGGCCCAGGACCCCAAGGTCCAGGGTGTCCAAGGCCACAAACGCAAGGGGCAGGCCAGCCAGGGGGGGCACCCAAGACCCACAAGTCCTCCCACCAAGGGGGCAGTGGCTCTCAGGGGCGTGGCAACACGTGGCACCGTGTGCCCCTGCATGGCAACCCCAACAACAACAACAACAACAACAACAACAGGTCCCAGCAGGGCAACAATAACAACAGGTCCCAACAGGGCCAAAACAACAACAACAACAGGTCCCAGCAGGGCCAGAACCGGTCCCAGCAGGGAAACAACAACAACAACAACAACAACAACAACCAGCCTGGCAACCCTGGGGGGTCCATAAGGTGCCTGAGGTGCTTCCAACGAGGGCACGCACGGCACAACTGCCCCAACAACGACTCCCTGGCCAACGGGGTGGATCTCTGCCCGGGCTGCTGGCACGCACGTCATCCCCTGGGGCCTCCAGGCAGCCGTTGCAACAGGCCTCGCTACCCAAATCAATGTGAGTTCACTCACCTTATGTACTCTGAGGATGATGATCTCATTACCATTGGGGATGGCAACCAGGGCATAATTGATTTTGAGGCAGCAACCTTACTGTCCTCCCAACACCCTGTTCTGGAACCTTACATAAAAGCACTAACCCCTACTGTTGACAACTCCATAGATATCAAGGAGCTTGCTCATCAGCTGCACCTAGCCATGGGTCATGAAACAGTGGCTGAGGAACTGGCCAGACGGCTGGGGGGTAGTAGCATGGGAAAACAACTCAGGAATGCAGTAAAACTGGCTAGACAACACTGTCAAGAATGTCAGTTCAATAGCCCCAAACCTCAAAAATGGCATACTGCAACTCCTTCCACCAATAGGGGCATGATAGTGGGGGATGTGATGCACATCAACAAAGATGTCCAACCCTACCTGATCCTAAAAGACTCATGGTCCAGGTTCACAGTAATGGAACCCCTACCTGGCATGTCTGCAGGGCAGCTACGTGTTGCACTCATGATTGCTTTACCCAGATTCTACCCAGTTGACAGAATTTTGCTTGATCAACAATTTTCTTGTCTGACTGACCTGGAAGGGTGTGAAGCAATAGAGATTGCTGGGCTGGAAGATCATGAGGGTCAGGGGGTCATTGAAAGAACCATCAGATCTGTCAAAACCCTACTAGCCAAAAATCCTTCCAAGGATGCTACTTCAGGGGTCTATTGTGACAGGGCACTCTGGTGTCATGAAATGTGCACAACCCTAAACATGAGACCTGTCTTGCATGCCACGTGGGGTGAAGTAATCCCAGCAGGCCTGCAGGCAGGTGTATATCCCCCAGAGGTGATAGCACTGTACAACACTGCACGTGCACAAACCTCAGCAAAACTGGCAGAAAAAGATAAAACCCATTCCAGGCCAGTATTCCAAAAAGGTGATCAAGTTCTCTATTACAAGGAAAACAGCTTTGGTAAGGTTGGAACTTGGCTAGGTCCAGTTACCATCCGTGGATTTACCAAAAACAGCAAGACCGTGGAGGTCAAGCACAATATCAATGGGAAGCGTCACAGGGTGAGCTGTCATAGAATTAAGAAGTATTATTCTCCCATGGCAGACGTGCCTGGGGAAGAGTCTTTAAGCATGGACTCACTACTTCTATCTGGCAACTCCAGCATGCCCAGCAGTAGCTCTGAGCCACCAATTACTGCTGTTGACAGCACCACAGCACCCTCTGTGAACCCTTCCACCCTCAGTGAAGCCAGGCCCACTTCACAACCTGGGGATTGCTTAACCAGGCACGAGGTAGCTGGGTTGGAAGCATTAGCTCAGCCCCAAGGCACCAAATTGTCTGCCAACCCTCCCGCTCTGAGGTCAAGATTGGCAGTCGCCTTGCAAGCATTACACAGGTCACATAAGCAACAAGCTGCTGTGGCCGCAGGGTTGGCAAAAGTCTCAGCTGTGTGCACTAGTCAGGACCCCTGGACCCTGGCAATAGACACTCAGGCACAGGTCAGTGTGATCAGTGCACAAGCCATCCCTGGTCTTGAGATTGCACCTTCATTTTGGGCACGGGTGCAGGATTTCTCAGGCCAAAGCTCACTGGATGTAGTGGGACAAGTGATGCTCCCTATACTTGGTATTCAGACACCCTTCCAGGTGGTGGAGGGGTACTCTGGTAACACCTTGTTGGGGGAACCTTTTGTATCCTATCCTGGGGTGCTTATCTCAGCTAATGAGCTCAGTGTCACAGGGGTGGGTGCAGTTCCTCTGGACCACTTTAAAATCCCTCTCTCCAGTATTGTCCCTGGTATGGATGCTGTCATCAAGGCAGTCAACACTCAGTATGCACCAGGGGAGATCCCTGATCTGGACAAGTTAGTGCACAGCCAGTTCCTCCATCCCTCAGCCTTTGGGCTGGGTAAGTGGGACATAGCCATGCACTCACCCCACCAAATCTCCCACGTCATACAAGAATGCAAAACACAAAAAGGGTTTACCAAGTGGCTGATGGCCATTGTCCACCAAGCCAGGCAGGAATGGGTCCTGCCCAACCCCAAAAACCCTCAATACAAACCGCCTGTCACCCCTTCATGGGACGTGCCAGAGGGAGCCAAAAAGCTCAGATTAAAATTTGTTCTCAAACAAAAACCACAAAAAGTGGGCTCCCCAATCTTCCATGCCAGACCATGTGTCACAGAATTAAAGGGGACCTCCACACTGCCAAAAGGGGAAACATACACACCTGGGCTGCAACAAACCTCACTCAGGATCATGCTCTCCCTCTTCCTCCACAACCTCAATGCAGGCCAAGACTATGTCTGCAAAGCCACTGATATTAAAAGGGCCTTCCTCAGGGGGGACCCAGAAAAGGCTGAATCTGTGTGGAAAGGGAAGGTGTACGTGGTAGACACCCCAGCTGTGTGGAAACCTTATATTGATGAGCCCCACCTTATCATCAACATTGGGGTGGAAGGGCTTGTCAGTGCCCCAAAAATTTTCAGAGACTCAGCAGAGGAAGTATTCAAAAAGCTCAAGGCCACGTATGATGACCTGGACCCATGCTTTTTTGTTGTACCCACCCCCTCTGGACTGCTGTTCTTTGTGTGGCATGGAGATGACCAACTCATTTGTGGGCCTAGAGCTGAGGTGGAAACCTTTATTCAGCAGGTCCAGGAATCATATGAGATTGGCAAACAGGTGGAATTGAGCACAACCCCCATCCAGTTCTGTGGCATCATGTTGCAGCTGCATAGGCAGCCAGATCAGTGGGTCTGCTCTCTCTCCCCTCCTGCAGAATATATCCAAGATTGTCTAGATCTGCTGCAGGACAACTACCTCCCCTTACATATGTGTGCCACTGTTCAGGGCAAACTGGGGTGGTGGTCAGCCATCTGTGGGGCTCCCTTAGCTGTCATCAGCAGGGTCACCCATGATGTTCTAGTCAAGATCAAATGCAGTCACATCAGGAAGTTGGTCAATGACTGTCCCCCCCTCATCCTCCATGGCCTGAATCTGATGGAAGACATCCACATCCAATGTGTCATGGACAGCTCCATGGAGAGCAGAACAATCAATCAGATGGGGGCACGGGAATCAGGGCTGTTTTTTCTCACCAACAGGTCAGATTACATGTCCCTCACTTCCTGGTACAGCAGGCTACACCGCAGAAAACCTGGCAGCAGCAACTCAGCTGAATGTCGTGCTGTGGTGTCTGCTGCATTGCATGCTCGTTCCCTGCAGCACATGCTCACCTGGCTACAAACCCAGGCAGGCAGCACATGCAATGTCATCTCACATCTCTATACTGACAGCCAATCTGTGATCAGTTTTCTAACCAAGAAATCTGTCTCTGCTGCTGTCCACACTGACTTGGATTGGGTGATCCTCAAACAGGAGGCCACCTATTTTTCCAGCTGGACTCATGTGGATGATGAGGACAACCCAGCAGACGCTCTCACGAAGCTGCGGGATGCTGCTGGCCAACAGTACCAGCTCCTCTTTCAGAACATGAACCCCTATGATATCAGAGTCAGTGTTTGAATAAATGACTGGCCATAGCACAGTACACAACCACCACACCCCCTTACCACAGCGATAGCTGCTGGGCGCCATAAAATTCAACACATTCGTTGTGGGGTGTGAGTGCTGGCTAGGTCAGATTTGTATCCATTTGCAGCTTGAGGACACAAGCTTTGTATCCATTTACTTAATGTGTGCTTCAGTAACTGGCCAAACCAGCCAGCTGTGTACACCTTATTTAATGTGCAATATAACACCTGGCCAGAACAGCCAGCTGTAACCAACCTGGCTCAACCAGCCATGTCTCTTTTGTACCCCTAATCAACTTAAAAACAATAACAATAATGTTGGGGGTGCAGACCTGCATTAAGAAATAAATAATAAAACAATACTGGAGTTAGTCTCCATGCTTTGCTGTAGACTAAGTCTCAAAGGCATTGTGAATACAACGTATGAATAAGCCTTGTAAACCTACGTTGGTATGTGAATATAAATACCACGTGGGCTATGCAGATAGGAATGCTAGTCGAGTCGCATACGTTTCCCTAGATAGGTACTTTGGGTACTGAGGTACGTGACAGATGTCAGTACCCAGTATACGTAGTGTCCTGTCATTGGACGGTACTAGAGTATCCTAGATAGGGACCGTACTGCAGCGTGCATTGATCTGTGATCGCACGATGCAGTGACTAGACGGCTACCTGTCATCGTGTGGCCTCGGGCCAACGGTCTGCACCCAACGGTCACTGGCGGCGCAGCCGGTGAGAGGAACGTTGATAAAGGGTAAACCTATTTTCTAATGAACCAAGCAATTCATTGCTCCAAGCTTTCAGTGTTCTCAAGCAATATATCCCACCGCATTCTAACTGCTATCACCGGGGCATGGACGGGTATGCGCATGGCCACCGATCTGCGGTTGCTGAATGCACACACACCCGTGGACCGTTACCCCATGCCACGTGTGGATGATGTCTTGGATAAGATATCTCCTCATGTGAAGTTTGTGTCCTCGCTGGACCTGTGTAGCGGCTTTCATCAGATCGCAGTTGCGCCGGAGGATCAGCGGAAGCTTGCATTCTGGGGGGGCGGCAATTTGTATGAGTGGGTGCGCATGCCCTTTGGGCACCGCAACGCTAGTGCTGTTTTCCAACGAGCTATGGACAAAGTGCTTGCAGGTCTTCCTTTCGCCGCTTGTTACATTGATGATGTAGTTGTCTTTAGCGCGACATTTGAGGAGCACCTGGCGCACTTGGAGCAGGTTCGCTTGGCTCTCGAGAAGCATAATATGCGGCTGCACCCTGAGAAGTGCAAGTTCGCCCAGCGGACCCTCTCATTCCTTGGTCATCAGATTGTGCCGGGTGGCCGGACGCCTGATGCCGCCAAGGTCGAATCCATTGCGCAGGCCGCCGTACCCACGGATGTCTCAGGGGTGCGGGCGTATTTGGGTTTGGCTGGCTATTACCGAGGTTACATTGAGAACTTCAGCAGCAAGGTGAAGCCCTTGACTGAGTTACTCAAGAAGGGGTGCGTGTGGGCGTGGGGTCCCGCACAGCAACGCGCCATCGAGACAATCAAGCAGGAGCTCACGTCGGCACCGATTCTGCGCGCCCCTGACTATGCTTTGCCATTTGTGTTATATACCGACTGGTCCAAGGTAGGACTGGGTGCGGTCTTGGCGCAAAAGGATGGTGATGGGCGCGAGCACGTTATTGCTTATGCTAGTCGCAGCAACAACCCAGCGGAGAGCCGGTATTCTTCCTATGAGGGGGAGGCACTGGCTGTGGTGTGGGCCATCAAGCACTTTCGCCCGTATTTATTTGGGCGCGTGTTTACTCTGGTGACAGATCACCAGCCGCTTCAGTGGCTAATGACCAACACCAACCTGACGGGTAAGCTCGCCCGATGGGCCATGATTATCCAGGAGTACCACCTGACCATTGTGCATCGGGCCGGCAAGGACCATGTCAACGCCGATGTGCTATCCCGATACGCCATGCCTACCACTGTTGACCACACTGGAGCCCGGGCCATGGGTGCCGAGGGCTCGTCTGGTTCTGTGGTCTTTGTGAACGCTGCTGGGTATGCGGCCGACGATGAGGAGGAGGCGTGGTGGCGCAGTGTCGAGTACTCTGTGGCGGACTTCGGCATCAGCGACGACCCGGTGCGGCCGTCGCCATTCACGCCATCCAAAGCTGTGTGCGCTATGGAAGAGGGTAGGTCGCTGTCCTTTGACATTGATCCTTCTCTGCAGCAGCTGATCGCTGTGCAGGCTCTCTTAGCGCGTAGCTCTCTTACTGATTGCTACACCGCTGATATCTGGCTAGATGGTCGAGTTTTGGAGCAAGTGCAGGGTGCTGTCTTGACTCCTACTCCAGTCGATTGGACTCCTGCTCAGAAGGCGACGGAGTTGAACAGGGTGCAGCACAGGGCTGCAACCTATGGTTGGGAAGATGGGGTTTTGTACAAGCTGTTGGGCAAGCGTAGGGTGGTCGTCCCACCGCCTGACAAGCGCGTTGCTATAGTGCAGGCGTACCACGAGCGGTATGGTCACTTGGGTGGCAATCGCACGCTCAGCCTCGTACGGACCAGCTATTGGTGGAATAACATGCGACACACAGTGGCCCAGGTAGTGGCCAGCTGTGTCCCGTGTGCTCGAACCAAGGCTAACTTTAGCGCAGATCATGGTGCCAAGGAGCTGATGTCGCTTCCCATCAAGGGCTTGTTTTATCGCTGGCACGTCGATCTGTGCGGGCCGTTTCAGGAGAGCCCTGACGGCAACCTCTATGTCATGGTATGCGTGGAGAGCTTTAGCAAATGGGTTGAGTTGATCCCCATTGCTGACAAGCATGCCGCTACCACAGCGAAGCATTTTGCAGACATCATCACCAGGTTTGGGGCTCCCGCGGAGGTAGTCACGGACCAGGGTGGTGAGTTCAGGGGTGAGTTCCAGGAGTTGCTGGATGGATGTCTTATTGATCACCGTCGCACTTCTCGGGAGCATCCCCAGGCCAATGGCTTGGCTGAGAGATTGGTGCAGACCGTCAAGCAGGCGCTGCGCAAGTGGAGCCTGCAGGTGCCGGAGTCGGCCAGGTGGGATCGCGAGTTGGCATGGATTGCCATGGGTTATCGCATGTCTCCCCATGCAGGAGTCTCTCGCTACCTTCTCCCCGTATTTCCTTCTGTTCGGGCGTAATCCTCTTTTGCCTACGGAGGCACAGGTTGCGCACCCCGAACCCATGGCCTTCGACAACGCTCAGCAATTTTTGGTTGAGGTGCTGGCCAGGGCAGAGACTTTTAAGAAGGTCATGCCCATCGCGATGAACAACTTGTTCATTGCTCAGCACAGGGATTCCCTGCGCTACGCTCAGCGCCGGGGGGCACATACATGGCTCGCCAGCTGCGGTTTAGGCCAGGGCAGTATGTTTTCCTGCGCACTCAGCTGAAGCACACTTTGGATGTGGAGGCGGGGCCCACCATTTTGCGCATTGTGGCTATCAAACCATCGGGAGTGGCGATTTTGGAGGGCGCCGACGGGAGCCGTACGACTGACAACCTCAGCAATCTCAGTCCCTGCTCGCTGCCCAATTTGGTCCACGACCTCCAACCGCACACGTCTCGCCGAGTCAAGGACGCCCAGTGTCAGGTTTGTCACCGGGTCGATCAGGCGGAGTCCATGTTATTGTGTGATCAGTGTAACTGTGGTTGGCACATGCAGTGCTTGCAGCCAGTGGTCACCAGCATTCCGGAGGGGGATTGGTTTTGTCCAGTGTGCACCGCTGCGCAGTTTACCTCCCGCAGCTTGACTGCGGTCACCGCTGCCCTTGTCTTGGTACGATCGCTGTCTTCGTGATGGGGCCGGTCGCCAGCGAGGGGGGGAATCATGAGACAGGTCCTCGCCCACCCCACAGGGCATGCAGTTACGGCAGGCACGTCAGCTCAGCTCACTTGGGTTTTACCAAATTAAGCTGAGTGGCCAGCCGCCATGATGGTGGCGCCGGAGATTGTGGCACGCAGACGCGACAGCTGTCACGGACGCGAGCTATGTCATCCGGGCGGCGCCCACTATGCACAAGACCGGTGACGTGCGCAAGGAATTTGTTTTCTACGCATTTTCGACAAAGGCTAGTGACCGGGGGGGGACACTAGCACTTGCAGCATAAGAGCGGACGAAAGTGTACGTGCACGCGCGCCGGGCCAGGCACAGCTGGGCGCGCAGCACTGACTTGAGCGGACGGCAGCACAAGTGCGCAGCGTCGAGAGGATCATACGCGTGTTAGTGGACAGCTGGAGCTGAAGCTGGACTGCTGGACTTCAACAGCGCCGAGGCTATATTGACAGGCCAGGTGTCTTTGTGGTGTAGAATAGCGGGTCAACGTTATGAGGACTGGACAGAAAATGGAAAAGGACAATTTGCGGTGCGGAGCCAGATCGCTGGAATGAATGCGAAATCGCTGGCAGCCCTACAAAGGGATTTCTTCTAGAAAGGAACGATTAGACGCAATGTTTGCTGGGCCACTCACACGCAAGGTGTGAGCGTGCAGATTGTCTGAAGGATATTATGCTTCGACCTTGGTGGACGTGACTCAATGCCGGACATTCCCAGGGACAGAAATGCCGGAGCCTCTAGGAGATGAGATCGGCAAGAGGGTAGCAATTTAGATTTGTCGGGATGCCTTCCTGCTTTTGTTGGCATGTGTGGTAGAAAGCCAGGACGGCAACTGGAATGCGGTTTCTATTTGCATGGTTCAGGCAGCAAGATAGTTTTGGCATTCCTGGCTGGACTGACAAGTTTGGCGTGTGTCATGCGTGTGGCATGACGAATGGTTTGGTTCATAGTCGAAGAGGACTCTCACGCAGCGTGTAGTCTCTTCGAGTCTCTCGTTAGTGGCCTTCGTGTTTCTCCCTTTCCTTGGGAGCAAGGCCGGTGGCATGTCATGGAGCGCTGCCTAACTGCGGGCTCGTGAGCATGGAGTGCATCGATATTGAGACTATCAACGTGTTGTAATTGTATTAACTTTCTCAATAAATTCCGCATGTGTGTGTTGTGAAAGCATTATTCTATAGCAGGGGAGGCAATAAGGTGGTCATCAGGCACGAGGGACAGTTCCTTGTCCTCGGCTGAGAGCCCTCCTTTCGTTAATCATGAGACAGGTCCTCGCCCACCCCACAGGGCATGCAGTTACGGCAGGCACGTCAGCTCAGCTCACTTGGGTTTTACCAAATTAAGCTGAGTGGCCAGCCGCCATGATGGTGGCGCCGGAGATTGTGGCACGCAGACGCGACATCACAGGTCCCAAAGATAGCGGAGCAGACGGCCACCATCGCATCCCAGCCACCCCGTCAGGATGCTGGCGACCTCCCGCCGCTCTCCTACGCGGACCTGCTGCGATCAGCGACCGCCTCCACCACTGACGCCATCGCCATGAAGCTCCAGGAGCTGGAGGACCACCGCCAGGCCGAACAACGGGAGGCCACCAACCGCGCTCGCCGCGAGTGCCGATCGAGTGGTGCTGCGTCGTTTCCCCCAGTCTAAGCCAGGTGAGACGTCAACCACCCTTGCCGATGAGCTCAAGGACCAGCTTCTTACCCTCATGGGCCTTGTAGCTGACGTAGAACTGCGCGGGTGCCACCGCCTTCCCCACTCACGGGACAAGGCGGCTCCCCCACCAGTCCTGCTCACCTTCCCCTCCCCTGAGAGGATAAGCAGCGGTTCCTCTCTCGTCGCAAGAGGTTGCACGACCTCACCTGGACGCTGGACGACGACCTGACGCCCGCTCAGCAGCAGCAGCGACGCGACCTGTGGCCTGAATACCTCCGCCACAAGCAGGACCCCCAGAAGCCCAAGGTGTACAGCAGGGGCGGGGACCTGATGATCAACCACAAGATGTGGACGCCCCCAGCGGGCTAGAATAGCAATAGCCCTAGCTTGTATCAATTGGTAGTCACTGCCGCTCTGGCAGCCATGCTTAGAATGTTTGCCTAGCTGTGCCAACATACCTAGTCACGTGCACCGCTAACGCACGGTACACAACCAGCCATAGCCTTATCTTAGTCCTAGTACAGCCATGCTACGTCCTGGCTATGATCAGATTACTTGCCCACGCTCCTTGTTATGCCATGCTCACATGGGTCTTATTGCACCCACAGATTGCTGGATCGTTAGCGTGTCCGTTTAGCTAGCGTGTCCGAGTGCAGCTGTGGCATGCCTTAGGCATGAAGGAGACTGGGGGTCTCTGCCCTTTCTCCTGTTGTGCACACACAGGGATTAAAAGCACTTCAGCGCTCCGTTACTGCCCTACGGGAGCACGTGTTTCATTAATTAATTAATTAATTAGTTAATTAATTAATTAATTAATTAATTAATTAATTAATTAACCCATGCAGCCAGGGTGTGTGTTGACTCCCATAAAAACAGATTGTTAGCGCTCCCACGGTCCTAAATTTAGGACTTTGTCCTAAATCGTCCTAGTGGTCACTATAACCGAGGTACCGGGGGGGGGGTGTCACTATATGGACCGTACCCCATGTGGACCGAGTTAACGTTTTTAAAACGCAATGTAGAAGGATATGGTTGCAATGCAGTAATGTGTGAATGTGGTTGGAACGGAGCTTTGTTAAAATTGGATAATGTTACAGCGCTCACACACTTGAGGCTTATACACGAGTTTGCCAAGTCAAGGCAACACACGTGAGGCGGGCTCGCAAGAGATCTAACCAGTTGGCACTGGCCTATTCTTTATATACTTGTGCACTGTGCTTTGCTAGGCCTGAGCAGCCTCGTAGGCCTGCTCAGTATTAACACTCCCGGTACAGTATTAACAACCTGTACAGCGTCCAGATCCTATACAGTAGGTCTGCCATACAGGCGCAGTGACCACAGAGCACAGTCCACAGTGACTATTGCGTCTGCACCTAGAAGTCCAGGACTAAGCCTGCGGTACCAACAGACCACAGGTTAAGGTTCCTATTTCCTGCGTATGAGGTATTAATCCAATACCGTCGTAGGTTCAACACCTAATTCCTGTCAGCCCAGGAATTACTGTCGACCCCATATGTCGTCGGCAAATATTCACGTCCGACTTAGAAGAACAGCCGGCTCGCTCTCGCGCGCGACCGGTAAGTCGGAACGCCATAACTTTCTTGATACTTGTCGGAATGAACTCGTTCCGGTGCCGCTGGAATCGCAGAGATATGCCAAATCAGGAACACGCCAATGCGCTTGGCGTTAACTGACCGTACCCGGCATGATGTACCCGACCCGTGGTACCGGCACATGGTACCCGGATTCCGTACCCGGGTACCGGGTATAATGGCGGGAAAGTTGGTACCTCGACCAAAAATATAACCGATTTTGGAGCGAAAAAGTGGGTGCGGGAATGAAGTGAGGTGGATATGGCGACCTGACAATCGTGGCCGGCGTTTTCACGTGCGTTTATCATTTCGGGCGCCCAGTAGCAAAAACGAAAGGTTGTTAGTTATGCTTAAAGGCTGTTAATATTATCTGCGCAAGTTTTTATGTGTAGCGCTGTAGCACAGCGGCACAACACAAAGGGGTCGCAGATCGCCTGCTCGCGGAGGGTCGATGTTGGCACAAACATGTTAGTGTATTAGCGATGGTGGTGCGAATCAAGCCAGGAAATTTTTGTGGACGATTTTTATTATAGTCTGGAGTTTAGAAACGGAGTATTTGACATGGGAGCGCCTGGGCCGTGATATTCTTGCCCGATTTCCATTGTCGACCATGTTTTAGGGACGTTCAGGCTGGGCAGCGAGCGCACCTTATAGGTCTTCACTTTCGGTATTTCTTGGACCTAGAACGCAGCACAAGCGTGGTTTATATCATTTTCGAACCGGTTGGCCAGCTTTGGTGCGCTCAGCTCTCGGAAAGCTGACCTCGCTGCGGATTTCAGCGACTTTTTTGCAACCATCTGGAATGAGGCGACGTAAGTAGCAGGTACGTGCCGGGGTGTCCTAGATCATGAGTGTAACTGGCAACGCTGTCGTGGTGTTTTGAGTCAGCCAGCTATGCCTAAAAAGAGGGGACGCTCTCTGTGCACATAACTGTCACACCTAGTTGGTTTACGTCATACAATTTTTTACGTCTCTATCTTCGTCGTCCGCTGCAGCTAAAACACACATGCGTAAGAGCAGTTTTACTCATGTGTTAGTTATAAACCATGGTCCTATGGCCTGCAGTCGTTCAGGGTGTTCTCAGACAGTATATACAGTATGGTTTAATTACGTCTTACATGCACCCTGAATTCGCTCACAAAGCGTTGCATGTTAGCACAACGTTGTTTTGTAACTTGATTTGGCTGCATTCATGTGTTAGTTGCAATGCAAATGCATTGTTTTTTCATCGCTGGGTGGTGGCCAGCATGTCAGTGATGTCAAAGAAGGTTTGGCATATGCTTAGAGAAAGTTTCGACGGCTGTTTCGACGGCTGGCGGTTCTACTACGGAGGCGGCGACGGCACCGGGAACGGGGGCGTCGGTCTCCTCTGCTCCCCGCTCGCCGTACGCCACATGGGCGAACCCCAGCTGGTCAACGCTCGGCTCCTCGTGGCCACTTTTCATTCGATGGAGGGCCACTCGACCTACGCCCTGACGGTGGGCGTTGGTTACGCACCCCACTCCGGCCACCCAGAACAAGACCGCAAGGACTTCTTTGCAGCGCTGGAGAACCTGGCCAACGGCATCCCTGGTCGCAACTACCTCGCTCTGCTGCTGGACGCCAACGCCACGCTACCACCGGGTACTGGCGGATGTCAGCACGCCCCCAACGGTACGGTCTCCAATGCCAACACTGAACTTTTTGCTGATTTGCTTACGACATGCGATTTGGTCACTGCCAACACCCGCTTTCCACATAGTCCAGATGCTTTGGTCACACACACCTCGCCAACTGGCACTGAACGCTGCATTGACTATGTTGTAATGCGCAAGCGTCATCCAGGATCTGTACTAGCTGCTCGCTCGCATGTGATCCCCCTGGTGCGCTCCGATCATCGCATCGTCACCGCCCGCATCCGCCTGCGATTTCCCTCGCCCTTTCGTAAGCACGTGGCACCACCTGATTTGCGCACGCTTCAGTTGCTCGAGAAATCTGACGACGCTCTGGAGGACTTCCCTGAAAAACGCGCCCACAAGCGCGCCGCAGAGGCGTTCGTCGACGCGCTGGACATCCCGGCCAGCCACGCCCAGCTGTTTGCTGCCGGCCCGGCATCGGCCCTTCGGCACCTCGCTGACAAGCTGCCCGCGGCCGGGGCCCTACTGCCCCGGCCCCGCCGCCCGCCCCGCTTCACCAGCCTGCACCGGCTCCCCGCCGTCATCCAGGCCCGGCAAGCCCTGCGCGACAACAGCGACCCCGCCCGCTACGCCCGCCTCAAAGCCGATTACCACTCGGCCATCCGGCAGGCGACCAAGGAGCAGGAGGACCTTCATGTCCGCGAGTACTTCGCCCACCTCAAGGACCAGCACGGCAAGTATACGCCTGGACCCGCCTGCGTCACGCCCAACGGCCCGCCGGCGGCGCGCAGCCGGCGCCGCGGACGCTCTCTGGCTCACCGCAGCAGCAGCTCGACCAGTGGTATTCCTCCCAGGCCCGGCTGCTCGGCGCCCCCCCGCCGCCTCCGCCGCTTGGCCCTCTGGCGGCCGCACGCCTGGCAGTAGCACCGGCGGACGTCCCTGCGCCGCCCACGCCGCCCGCCGCTGAGCAGGACTACACGTACCCAGCCCTGACGGAACCCCTGGCCGACCCCAACGAGCTCCCGCCGTTCACCGAGCTCGAGCTGAGCACCGCCGCCAAGCAACTCCGCTTCTATGCCGCCGTTGGACCTGACCAGCTCCCAGCCCCGGTGATTAAGCTGACGGCGCTCACAGGATTCCTGCTTGACGTCTGCAACCGGATCCTGCTTGCCGACGCGCCGCCGATTCCTGAGTGGCAGCACAGCTACCGTATCATGCTGTACAAAAACAAAGGTTCCCCTGATGACCCCGCCAACTACCGAGGAGTCTGCATCCAGAGCGCCGCACTTAAGTTGTTCATGCGCATGATCCTCAACCGCCTTCGTTCCGCTCTCGACTGTCACCTTGGGGAAAGTCAAATGGGCTTCCGTCCTGGGCGCAACACCATCATGGCCATCTTCGTCGCGCGTCGCCTCTTCGAGGAAATCGCTCTCCTGCAACCTGGTGAGTTTCCCGCCATCCTGATCTTCGTCGACTTCATCAAGGCTTTTGATTCTGTCCTCTGGGACGCTCTATGGGCTGTACTTGCTCGCGCTCGCGTCCCCACTCCCCTGATTACCGTCATCCGCACGCTGTATGAGGGGTCGACCGCTTCGGTGCGCACTCAACACGGCATTACCCCGCCATGCCCACTGCAGACCGGCGTCTGGCAGGGTTGCGTCCTGTCGCCGTACCTGTTTATTATTGTAGTGGATTATGTTATGCGCCAGGCACGTGCTCGCTTTGCTAGCATTGCAGGCCGTGCCCCTGGCCTAGCGATCACGAACGAGCTTGGGGAAGGGGGGCCGACTAACAAGCAGAATTTACTAGCTGACCTCATCTATGCCGACGACATCACGCTCATCGAGAAGCCGGAGTCAGCCCAACTTTGGCTGGACTGCCTGGCGCTCGAGGCTCGGGCGGTTGGTCTAGAAATCAGCCCCAAAACGGAGGCCCTGGCCCTCGGCATGGCAGGGCCCCCACCCACACTCCGCCTCTTAGACGATGCCGAGGTCAACTACCCTCCTTCAGGCCGCTTCAAGCTGCTCGGCAGTTGGCTTCCCGACTGCGAGGACGACATGACGACACGGATCGGCATGGCGTGGGCGCACCTCCATGACCATGCACCGCCGCTGCTGGTGGAGCAACCCCGCCCTACCCCGGATCGTCAAGCGTGACCTCTTCAAGGTCGTCATTCTGACGATCCTGACCTACGGCGCCGAGACGTGGACACTGATGCAGGAGCTGGAGCAACGACTCGACGGCGCCGTCACCAAGATGCTGCGCAAGGCCCTTTGATCCCCTTTGGTTTGCACATTAGTAATGAGGATTTGTACGCTGATTTGCCCTATGTTTCCCACATTATTAGGCACAGGCGCCTGGGCCTAGCCGGGCACCTGGCCCGCACAGATCAGGTAGATACATCAGATAGACTAGCTGGCACCAAGCCCGCCCAGCCTGGGCGATATGTCCTCACCTGGCGTGCCCCCGGCCGCGCGCGGCAGGGCCGCCACGCGTGGACTTTTTGTGATAGACTCGGCATGGACATGTGCTACACTAGACGTGACGGGCTCACCCCCGGGCAGCCTCCTGGTTTGTCTGTAATATGGAGGCAGATGGTGCGCAAGGATAGATGGCAAGTAGTGATGAAGGAGACCACCCCCAAGCCTGTGGGGGCTCCGCGTGTGACCAAGTATGGCATTCATAGCGATTCGGGCCGCAGTGCCCACACCCCTGTAACTAGGACCTAGATAGCTTATACCATCCATTCCATCCCATGTTCCCCTCCCACTGAGGACTTTATGCTCACGTGACGCAGTCACGTGTCTATTAATTAATTAATTAATTAGAGAAAGTTTACCGCAAGGGGTGGGCCATGTTCAAGCCGGGCAACCTCAGCAACCATGCAACCGTATACTACTATTGCATTACCTGCACCATCTGTGACACCGTCAAGCACGCGTATATATAGAGGCAGCCACAGCAGGGTATGGCCTTGTTATACGCTGCCCCGCCATCCCAAGGCCTCGTAGGGTCCCCTAGCGCTTGTAAGATGCTCAAGGGACCGTGTGGATAGCATGGTAATGCGTTGACACTGATTGGTCCTAATGGTCCTAAAACCCACATTTTGGCCATATTCGCGCTTTGAGGTCTGGCAGGTGGCAGGGCCCATGCATTCATGCACTAAATGTAATTAATTGACCCCAGGTTTTTGATAGAAACTAAAAAATTGTGTTATCTGTCATGGGCACGAATGCCAGGGTCAAATTTTAATGTTTGCATGTATATATTTTAATTCCACGTGGTCCTAAATTTAGGACTTTTACTGGGAACATGGACAAGATATCACTTGTTTAGCATATAGCGACCACAAGCGCCATTGTATGTTGTGGAGCCCGAGGCCTCCGTGCACCCATGACATGAAGGGCATCTCTCTGTTGATCCATCCGTGTGCCGTGTGGGAGATGAAGCCTTTCTGTTTCCAAACAAAATTGCTGCGAATGCGTTGGATGAGCTGCGTGGTGGCGTCATTTGGTGGGTGTGCTTGGCAATTGTACAGAACCTTAGAGAACAGAAGTTGGTTGACGATCAGGGTTTGTCCGCGTAGGCTTATGCGGTGGACGGCCCCCCAGCGCCCTGCGGTATAAGGAGATTGCCTGCAAGTTTGCCCACGTGGTTGGTTTCATCATATACATGAACGAACGTTGTTCAGCCAAGTGTCCCTCGGGCGTGCAGCCGATGGGACAATTATGCAAAAGGTGGTGATCCCCTGGCTTGACCCAGGTCACAGCCAGGTTGGGGAGTGTGGAGCGTGGGGTGTTGGTTTTGCCGATGTGCAGTCCCCTGGATGTGCATTGCATCGTTGTTGTGTGACAACAGAATAGGTAGTGATATTTTCCATGACAGCATGCACTTCAGGCAATGAGATACAAACATTCGTTGTGTCATCGACATAAGCCGTTTGGAATATACCTCTGCCATTACCTGTCGGGAAGCCTTGAATGCGTGGATCGCTTTGGTGTAGCCAGTAGAGTCCTGCGTGGGCCAAGAGAAATGGAATAGGGGACATGCAATCTCATCGTGGTAGCGATCGCGAACTACAGCCGGTCGCTGACTTGTGTCCATCTATTATTAGTAAATACCATGCTAGTGATTTGATCATACCCATAATGACGGTCATGAGTTGTGGGCCAAATTCTAGCGCGGTCAGAAGTTGTTCGAGGTATTCCCAGCACATACGGTCAAAGGCTTTTTCGAAATCCCAGAACAATAATAAGAAGCCCTCTATATCGTCGCACCATGCTTTGTCCACAATGTCCATGATGAGGGTGATGCTATCGTTGATGTGGAGATTGGCCCTAAAGCCCACTTGCTCCGGACCAATGAAGAAGTCTAGGACGGTGTATAAGCGCCGTTGGATTATTTTACTGATGATTTTGTACGCTACCGTGAGAAGACGGATTGGGCGGTAGTTTTCGATAGGGTCTTGTCTCCCGTTTTGTACAGTAAGATAAGCGCAGATTCAGCCCAGCTGCCGCTCACCCTACCGTGCTGCCAAATTTCAATAATACATTCGTAAAAGTCTATGTGTAGAAGGGACCCGAACGTTTTCCAGAATTCAATAGGCAGACCGTTGACCCCGCTACCAGTTTTGATACTAGACTAGGTACGCAGTTTTGACAGACTTCTCGTCTACCTGCTACACCTGAGTCCACGCCTTGTCTCCTTATGCAACTCATTATTACTCAGCGCCGTGATTTAAAGGGACATTATTTACAAGTAGACCCGGTAGGGGCCAAGCCCCTACTGGTACAGTCATTCAGTCTGGAACAGTCATACAGTCTATTCACGCCTTAAGTTGGGTTCAAGGTTTTAGAGGGGTTTTGAGGGGTCAACCCGTGAATGACGTCGGCGTGAATGACTCTACTTGATTGTACTTATTTAAAGTAAAGATACTCAAACATACTATGAGATACTCAACACCAGCGTTTATTGCTGCCATTCGTCGACTGTATGATCGAGGGCTCACAGGCAGTAGTGCGGACTGCGGAAGGCACCACCCTACCATTCCCTCATTTGCACAGCAACTCGTCAGCAGAGCTTGTGAGCTCCTGGTCTTGCTGGCTGGAATGACCCTAGGCTGCTGGCTTGCAACCTTTATCCTCACACCAGGCCTACGACCCTCGATAGGCTCGCCACTCGTCGTGACGACCAAGGTTCGTGTGTGAAGACGCTCGTTGCCTCGTTGAGCCTCGAGCTATATGCAACCTCGTTCCATCCTTGTTCCTCGGTCATGAGCAACGCTGGGCAACGCTACCTTGCCAGAGCCTCGTATCGCTGCCCTGCATCTTTGTTGCAGGCAGCATACAGGAATCTCTGGCTATCCTGTGTCTAGGACAGCCCAGGACCTAGCTGCCACAGTCCTGCATGGACTTACATCCTTGCAGACCTGCTGGCTGGCTACTGGCTTCTACTAGCCACAGGACCGTTGCGTCCTCAGTACACTGTGTCCCAGTCACGTGAGGGTTCAGGCTAAGCCTGTGCAGGCACGGCCTGCCACGTGTCCTGTCCACTGTGCCCTGAGAGTGCACCGCCCTCGCCCGCCGGTCGGCAGTACTTCGGGACCTGATATCTCTCTAGTCCCTTGTCTGTTCTAGGCGGTTGACACGGCGTTGGAAAGGTCTCCTCAACCTGCATCCATCTAGCACATTGGTGCCCCACTATGCTAACTCCAACCCTTGCTTGTTTTGGAGCTTGGACCAGCCTGAGAACCTATCAGCCACTGACAGTCCCCACAGGCCTTCAGACATCTGATCCCTCCCAGAGACCAGACCTGCCTTTTCTTTTGGAACCTGAGGTGCCTCCAAATATTAGCTAGGCCTGCTCATTGGTTCAAAGGTTGCCCTCTGACCCACATGACATCCCAACCCTTTCTTTGGGAACCTGGTGTAGATTAAAGTTAGGTCTTCACTGAGTCAGAGGAGTTTGGATAGAGGAGTCCATGAACGTACTATTGTGAGTTCCTGGTCATCCAGTTATCACAGGCGCCCGTTCATATGGCGCCCGCCACGGAGCCTCCCTTATCTTTTAAATCCTTCCAAAGACTGAGAGAGCCCTGACAAATGTTAGCCAACACATGGGGAGTTAGCATATTGGGGCACCAATGTGCTAGATGGATGCAGGTTGAGGAGACCTTTCTAACGCCGTGTCAATCGCCTAGAACAGACAAGGGACTAGAAAGATATCAGGTCCCGAAGTACTGCCGACCGGCGGGCGAGGGCGGTGCACTCTCAGGGCATAGTGGACAGGACACGTGGCAGGCCGTGCCTGCACAGGCTTAGCCTGAACTCTCACGTGACTGGGACACAGTGTACTGAGGGCTCAACGGTCCTGTGGCTAGTAGAAGCCAGTAGCCAGCCAGCAGGTCTGCAAGGATGTAAGTCCATGCAGGACTGTGGCAGGTCCTGGGCTGTCCTAGACACAGGATAGCCAGAGATTCCTGTATGCTGCCTGCAACGAGGATGCAGGGCAGCGATACGAGGCTCTGGCAATGTAGCGTTGCCCAGCGTTGCTCATGACCGAGGAACAAGGATGGAACGAGGTTGCATATAGCTCGAGGCTCAACGAGGCAACGAGCGTCTTCACACACGAACCTTGGTCGTCACGACGAGTGGCGAGCCTATCGAGGGTCGTATATAGGCCTGGTGTGAGGATAAAGGTTGCTAGCCAGCAGCCTAGGGTCATAGGTTCCAGCCGGCAAGGACCAGGAGCTCACAAGCTCTGCTGACGAGTTGCTGCGCAAATCGTACTATTGCTTCCAAGCGCTTTCATGTCTGGTTCATCGTCAAGCATGCAGCCACGGTGCTGGTGAGGCGAACGAGCAGAGAGACGCGCAAGCGTTTTTCCCCTACCGTAACCAAGCAAACGCTCCAAAACTCCAACATTCGTGCAAGCGGCCTACGTAGCGAGGCACTTGGCAGAAGAGGGGTGGGTGGCGGTGAGTGGGGGAGGCAACAGGCCAGCGGCGGCGGACCCGATTATACAGCGGGCTCGCGTCGTGATTTCTCCGGGTGAGACGGGGCGAGTGGCGGTGGAGGAGTTGGTGCGCATTCGTGACCGCTAGCTGAAACTGCTAATCGTGTGGAGGTCGCCTACCGGGGCGCCCATATCACGCTAGCCGGTCTCGACCTAGCCAGGGAGGCGCTTAGCCAGATTGTGGCAACAGCGCTCGGCAGCACCAGACTGTTCAACCACTGGGTGGCGACAGCAGTGCTAGGAGAGGGGGTACCAGACGCCGACATAATCCGAAACGCCCGAGCTCGCGAGGCGGTGAATCCTTGGAGCACGGCGGAGGTATTTGCCCAAACCATTGAGAATCTTGTTGCTGTCCTTTTGCAAGAGTCGAGAGGGTACGCAGACAGGTTCTTTATTACCACGCAGCCTTTCGGAGTGTACTCCAGGCTTGATACACCGAGGCCGGAAACCACCACTGCGTGGGGTCCGGAGGTGGAGATTGTCACGGGGTCGAGAAGACGCCTGAAGACGTCCATTTTGAGTGGACTGACAAGCCAGAGGGCTCCGTCAAGCGCTCAGCCCAGCAGATAAACGAGGGCGACGGCACTACAGAAACCTACGAGGAGAGGCAGAGAGCTGATCTGCATATCCCTCGTGAGGTGACTCACGAGTACGACCGTTACGGCCGAGGCGAGCAGAACGAGCTTGTCGGCGGCGGTAAGCGGTGGGTACGCGATCTTGCTTGGCATCGCAACCCAGGTGAGACACAACATCCAGTCGAACGCAAGGCAGACGGGCGACCTGTGACCTGCGTGCTGGGAGAGTTTAACCCAGACCTCCAGATTGTCGCAGAGGCAGCAGCAGCCACATCGGTTGCTGAGGGTGTTGAGCAGCGTCCAGACCGTGAGGAGGGGCAGGCGAGTGCAAGCCAGGAGGCGGCCTCGTCTGGAGTAAGTGCGTGAGCCTGAGTGGGTTCCAGCAGCCATATCTGCGTGTGTTGTCTGTGTATTTATAATGCTTCGTAACACGCGCGGGGCGGCAGCGGGAGCGGGGCGGGGCGGGGATGGCGGGGTGAGGCAAGGGCAGACACGGGAGGCCCCGCCAACGTCGTGCCAGAGGGACAGGCAATCCCAACGGCAGAGGGCGTCAATGGCAGGAGGGCATCCAACCGGAAGAGGAAAGAGGTGGCACAAGGGGAGGAGCGTGCAGGGTGGCCAACCGACGGCGTGGTGCTGACGGGGGAGGGCCAGAATGATGCTGAACGTCAAGCACCTGGTAAGAGACCATGTGTGCCTGTCTGGTGTTCCTGCAGCTAGTGTTCCTGCGCCATTAGCACCAGTAGGAGCTGCTGTCATTGGCAGTGACCCTCGTGCTTTGCCTGGGACTAGACCTCATATGAGTGCTGTGGCTGTGATGAATGGCCAGAAGCCTCTCAAGCCTCCTGTGGGACAGGAAGAGCTAGACAAGTGGTTGGAGGATATGGAGCTAGTTTCATGCTCTGTAGATCCCACTGTCAACCTTGTGCAGGTATTCCACACATCCACGACTAATAGGGATTCCAGTGAGCGTGTGAGGGACAAGGCTAGGCAAGCTGTCAAGGACAAGCTGACTTGGTCTCAGTTCCTAGAGGGCCTACGTCAGGAGTTCTCTGATAAGGTACTCAACCTCACTAATCACTATAAGCTCAGCTATGATACCTTTGAGATCAAGGGCACAATAGCTGAGGAGCTGCAGCGGCTCACACGCATCAGGGAGAAGGGGGCCAAGCATGGCTTCAATCTGACTGACAGAGCAGTGGCAGATTACTTCCTGGATCGCATGGGGCTGAGTGTGGATGGGAGAAATGCAGCTAGGATGTTTGCTGATCAGACAGATGGGACGTGGCCAGCCTTGCAAAAGGTTATTTTCAATATCCGTCCATCTGACAATGCTGCTTGCAAGGCAATCCAGGTGACTGGTGCCCCTTCAGCCTCCGCTCATCAGGTCCATGGTGACGCCCCTGGGCAGGGTGCTCAGGGAGAAACCAGACCTAGTAGGCGTCAGAGGGCTAACAGGCGCAGGCAGAATGGTAACCAGGGTGGCAAGGGCCAGCAGCAGGGATCCAAAGGCAAGGGTCAGCAGCAGGCTGGTGGTCACCAGGGTGGTCAGCAGAACAAGGGTGGCCAAGGGCAAGGCAAGAGCCAGGGCCAGGGCACCCAGGCCAGTCAGAGCAGCCAGAACCAGGGTGGCCTGAAGAAGGCTGCTGCTGGGAAGGATGACAAATGCTTTGGATGTGGCAGGACGGGTCATTGGCGACGTGACTGCCCAGACCAGGCCAAGTCTGCTGGAGCAGGCTCTGGCCAGGTGGGTAAGCCATGACTTGAGTGTTGTCCCCTGTAAATAGTCAATCACCCCTAGTGGGACGAACAGTTGTACATAGTAATGGGGGTGTCCCTCTTGTGCAGCAGCAAGGGGTTGGGAATGATGAGGTGCTTCCACTCAATGATTGCAATAACGCTGCTGCAGCAGTGGAATTCCCTGTGCCTGTGGCAGGTGCAGGGTCTCCAGTTGTTGGGGTTGACTCTGGGAGTCAAGCCGCCAGACTGGAAGGACCTGCAGCTTCTGTGGGAACCGGGGCTGGCTCTGGGAGCCGAGCTACCTTGGAGGAGGTCCCTGGAGCAAGAGAACAGCAGGTGGGTCGTGCTATCCCAAGCACACAGTCTTTGTCACGTTCCTCTCTGTGCAGCCAGGCTGACAGGGGGTTGAGCTATGCTCAGGCTGGAAACACTCTACACCATATCTTTGGCCACTCTAAGCAGGCAGAGATGTTTGCTTGGAAGATTGGCAAGGAGCCTTTGCTAGAGGCCTGCAGTGCAGCTGCTCAGAATTGTGTCTGTCAGGAGAATGCTGTTCGCCTCCCACAGTCCCATGCCAGAGAACCTGCTAGAGAGCGGGGGGATATCCAGGTGGACATCCAACACATCAGGGGCATGTATCTGTTGGTGGGGGTGGATAGGTTTAGCAGATATAGGTTGCTGACCATTCTTCCTGGAATGCAGGAGCATCAGCTGTTGATGGGTCTCCAGTCTTTGTTGCCAGGCTTTGGGGTGTACACCAAGGTGCAAGCTGACTTGCAGTTTGACTGCTTGATCAAGCTGGCTGACCAGCTTCCTTGTAAGTTGGTAGTGGTCCCTAGGGAATGCCATGGGCAGCAGGGAGCTGTAGAGAGATCTATACGTGAAGTAAAAACAGTGGTGCTAGCAGCTAGGAGTGTGCCTGTTGTGGCATCAGCTCTAGAGAAAGCAGCTTGGTGTAAGGGGATTGAGGAGCAGCTTAACCACAGGGTAACCTATTACTATGATGGTGTGGCAGTCTCTCCCCTGGCATTGCAGTTTGGTATGCTATCACAGGACGTGGTGGCAGCCTGCCTGAAGAAGGCAGACAGGGTGTTTTCCAGATTGAGGCGTAAGGACAAGGGTTGGAAAATGCTGAGGCCCCAGGTGGGACTGAGGGTCAGGATGTGGAAGGAACCGTCATTACCAGGCAAGCGTGGCAAGTGGCAAGATGGGCAGGTAACCCATGTTGAAGAAGCTAACCATTCTTGTCTGGTGGCTTTGGAGAGTAATCCCAAGCACGTGTACAGGCTATCCTGGGCTCACGTCAAGGAGAGAAGGCCAACTGCAATCTGGCCTGAAGACGGCCCTG
The DNA here is from genome assembly GCA_009746045.1 of Mesostigma viride. Classification (NCBI taxonomy): domain Eukaryota; kingdom Viridiplantae; phylum Streptophyta; class Mesostigmatophyceae; order Mesostigmatales; family Mesostigmataceae; genus Mesostigma; species Mesostigma viride. The sequence goes on along the minus strand of RPFO01000165.1, from coordinate 2,291,863 downwards.
ATCCTCCCTTGGAGGGAGATGAGCAGGATGAGAGCCAGGCAGCAGATGCTAACCCACCATGCTTGGATTATGGTCTGTCCTGGATGGATGAGGGTGAGCAGGAGTCTGCTGAGACGTCTGTCACAAGGCCAGAGGTGGCCAGGGCTGCACCACAGTCCAGGGGGCTGCTTATGGCGGACATCATTCGAGCTCTGCAGAACAGCAAGCGTGATCCCAAGGTATCTAAGCTCACGGGATGGGGGTCATGTGGGGCACCAGCACTAGAAGTGGATACCAACTCACAGGTGTCCATTCTAAGGGTAGAGGATGCTGCAGGCTTGCAGTGGTCATCCCCTAGCTGCCTAGCTGTGTCTGATTTCTCTGGGAATGTGTCCATGAAGATCTTGGGAGAAGTGAGTGTGCCTATCCTGGGGGTGCCCACCACGTTCAGTGTGGTTGAAGGGTATCAGGGGCCTGCCATTCTAGGTCAGAACTTCTTGTGCTTACCAGGGGTGAGGATATCCTCTGAGGAGCTAGCATTAGAAGGGCAGGGCCGCCTTCCCTTGCAGAGATATCGCTACTCCCAGGGTCTTAGTGTGGCTGTAAGGGCTGTGAGGGGTCTAGAGGCAGAGGGTCCTGATACAAAGGAGCCCATTGCTGGGGACCTGCTGATCCTCCCTACTACGTTTGACCCACGTGAGTTGGGTGTGCAGAGGTACCAGATCCCAGGAACGAGTCCTGTACCTTGGCGCAAGCTAGTGGAGATGATGCAAAGCCCCAAGATGGCTAAGGCATGGACTCTTGGCTTTGTTGCTTCTGGGCATGAGTGGATAGTTGCCAACTGTGCAGAGCCTGTGGATGTCCTCCCTGAGGATCACCAGCTGCTCAGGTTGATGTTTGTCCTCAAGCTCAAGGAGGTAGATGGCGTGCAGGTGCCACATGTTAGACCAGTTGTGACTGAGTACCATGGCACTGGACAGTTAGCAGATGAGGAGCTTTACACACCAGGGATGCTGCATGATACATGGAGGATTTTGTTGTGCATTTACTTGTCTTTTCTGCAGAAGGGGATACCCTATAGCTCTGTGTTGGTAGATTTCAAGAGGGCTTTTCTTAAGGGTGATCAGCAGGAAGCACAGGATACTTGGCGCACAATACCCCCTTTCTTTGTTAAGGTGCCTGCAGTGTGGAGGGCAGAGCTGAAGACGAGGTATCTAAGGATTCTCAAAGGCGTGGAAGGCCTTAGATCGAGTCCCATCATCTGGAGGAAGAGCTTGGAGAAGTACCTCAGGTCTGTCTGTGGTCTCTCAGTCTCTCCAGTTGATCCTTGTCTATTTCAGGGTAGCTATGAGGGGCTGCCAGCGTTTGCCTCCCTGCATGGTGATGATCTGCATCTCCTGGGCCCTCCCACTTGGCAAGAGTTGACTCTGGCCAGGATCCAGAAACGGTTTGAACTGGGTAAGATCCAGTACATGGTTGAGAATGAGCCCATGGTGTTTTGTGGAATGCAGGCGACCTTGGTTCATCATGTTACGTCGCGTAACAATTCGTTGTAGTTACGGACGTAAATTAGGTCCTTTGCCTCGGTTGTTCCTAGGTTTACGTGTAGTTCCAACTGGGACACTATTGTCCTCGTAACAGTACTGTGGTACAGTGGGTGCTTTTGGGGCGCCGCGCCGCGTACTTTATTAGTGGTCCTTATCCTTTGGTAGAATGTAGTGGACCAGCGTGCACCTGTGCATCTGCCTGTGTATCTGTATGCGAGGGCCAGGTCGGCCCGAGCATGTTGGACCGTTGGTGACCATTTATGCACGTTCCACCCCTCGTGTGGTCACTCGGCGTGTGTTAAATGAATTAACACATATAGGCTTGGGTCATGGCAGTGTAGTGTGTTTCCTTCCTCTATTCCTGGAATAAACGGGTTCGGGTAAATGGTTGTATGGCGTATTATAGCAACACATACGTGAATGCATTGAGATCAGCTCCGTCTCGTTCGTCTTTCGCTAGGGGTTTGAGTAGAGGAGGCCTGACCAATTTAGGTAGTATCAGGCCCAGTAGAGGTAGAGGTGGAGGTAGAAGTTTAGGACGTAACAATGGTTCCGGAGGAACTTTCGTAGGTAGAGAATGAGACGACGGTCCTTTGTCACATACGCCTTTGCAAGAACCCTTCCGCGTCCAGGGATACGAAGTCGACACTTTCTTGACAGGTAATGGGCGGGTCGCCGTCAAGCTGGGAGAGTAGTGCTGCCCGGTTCGGGACACGATCTGCCTAGATGCTAGACCTGCTCGTAGCGGATAAACCCTTTCGTAGATAGCTCCTTCGCCTTGTTTTCCTGCGCAAGTTTTCTTCCTGTCGTAGATAGAGGATAATTCTCTTCCTGTCGTAGACAGAGGATAATTGTTTGGTTCGGCAACAGTGAGACGAGTAGCGTCGTGGTAGACTATACCTTTTCCTTCGTGCTGCTGTTTTATTTAGACGGCCGCACCCGCAGAGGGACTGGTCGCTGATTTTAGGACGAGCGCTGGACTATTGCCGCCCTCGTGCTGCTTTCGGTGCTCCAGATCAACCAGATAAGTCGCCTACTCCTCCTACTGCTAGCGTGACGCCACAAGACCCACCAGGTGCGTTACCATGAGCCAGCGTCGTGTTTTTACTGCTCCTTCCCATTCGTCCAGTGACAATAGCTTAGCCAAATATTACGTAGTTATTACCCCTCAATGGTCAGCCATTTTCCTTTCTTGGTCAGATGCTAGGAAGATAGTGCAAAACGTACATATAACGTAGTTAGGTATAAGAAATTTGTTACCTTTGAAGAAGCTCAGCAATTCCTGATAGACCATAGTGAATCAGATTTAGGCCTACATGTACGTTCTATTCCTCAGGGTCGTCCTCCAGTAGAAGCCTTAGTTTTTGCTACTCCTCCTTCTTCTCCCCCTAAACGGGCTGCATCCTCATCTAGCTCAGATACTCCTCTCACCTTAGTAGAGTTTGGTTCCCTATCCATTACTGTGGTTAAAAAGGATTGATTTTAATTGTTTCTTTGCTTAAGACATTCAAGGTTTTTCCTTTTTCCTTTATTGCTTCAATTCAGATTCCTATTCCTTTCTTAAGGCAACGTTTGTTGTTTTCTTTCCTTTACTTAATTAAAGATGGATCCAGTGGGTGGAGATATGTCGCCTATACCTACCAATACTACTACTACTAATAATAATAATACTAATAACAATAACAATACTCGTGGTAACCGACGGGACTCCTTGGAAACGGTGCACCATCTCACTCCTCAAGGTAATCTGCGTACCTCACCTCCTTCTCCTGTTGCTGGTGGTCGCCGTCGTCCCTCAATTACCCCACCTACCTTTGAACAACGTGTCAGATTTAGTGATGAACCCTCTTTTGCTATGAACCAGGCCCCTGCCCCTCCTGCAACCTTGGCTCAACCTTCAATTAGGTCCTCACTCCCTGACAATGCTTCTAGACCTCCTCCCACCCTGTGCCTTCCATCCCTGCTTTTAACACGGGTCGTACCCCTGCCCCTGTCGGCCCTTCTGGTCGCCCTAGTGCAGTTCCCTTTTATCCCCCTGCTTCTTGGTCCTACCCTGATACGGCCTACGAGGCTGCCCAGGTCCCTACCCGTGTGGCTGATTTAGAAGTTAATAGTGATTTCAGCACCATGCCCCTAGATGACAGAAACTATGATCATTTTGCCTACTCCTCCCTTTGTGAGCAATATACTGTTCCCTTCTCCTATGGGCACCATCCTGAAACGGTGGCCCCTTCTAGACCCCTATCCAAAACCTTTCCTCTTCCTTCTTTCTATCCCTCGTATGTAGCAGTGGAAGACAGTGGCCCTATGGGTAAATCTGACCCTTCTAATCCCCCTAAGCCCCCTGCTCTTCCCCTCTTTGCTAACCTACCCAAGTTGGATGTTAAGTCTACCCCTCAACAGTTTTTCACTTTTATTATGTTGCTTACCCAGAATACAGAGTCGTGGCAAAATCATAATAGATGGCGTCTCTCTGATGCTGTACTAGTCCCTCACTATCTTACTACCTGTATTACTCCTGAGCTTGCTAACCTCATCCAGTGTGAGTCTTTGGCCTCTCATGCCTACCCTAACTCAGTAGCAGAATTGTTTAAGCGTTTAGAGAACCATTTAGTCCCTCCTGATGCAGATTGGCAGGATAGATTAGCCTTTGGTACCTTGCAGCAGGGTACTAAATCGTTTAAGGAGTATATGAAAGAATTTGATGCACAGATGGTACGAATTAGGGATTTGTCGGGCGCAGAAGTACGTGCTCGCTTCCTACAAGGCCTCAGTAGACCCTTATTACGTGAAGTAAAGCGCCAGTTCTCTGCCTACCGTTTTACTGATCTGCCCCTCAAGCATGTGCGTCAGCATCTCTTACGAGTAGCAGATTTCTTCACCACTCCTTCTCTTCCTACCCGTTCCCGTATTAATAATATTAGCCTTACCCCTGAGGAGGAGAACTCCTATGTAGAAGAATTAGATATTTGCGTTACTGACCTTTCAGCTCTGGATGTCTCTCATATCACATGCTATCATTGTAAGGAAGTAGGTCATCTTAAACGTGAGTGCCCCAAGTTCCTTTCGGGTGCTCCCCCTCATCCCGACGCTCGCCCTCCTCGTACCCCTCAGCGTGCTCCTATTCGTCCCACTCCAGGACGCATTCCCTCAGCTACCCCTAGTAGGCTGAATGCTGTGCAGACAGGACCCCCAGGGTTCCCCTATGATAATCAGGCTCCCGCACCCTCTTCGCTCCCTCGTGACCCTCCAGCAGTGGCTTTTTCGCCAGGGTCTTCTTCGGGGTTAGTTCCTATGGATTTGGGGGGGAGGGGGAACAGTAGGCCTGTCAGCCGGGGGTAACCTGGACAGGTCCTTAGATAGTACCCCAGATAATAATTTTTGCCTGCCTGTTTTTATAACCTCTGTAGGAGCTGAATCATCCCTACCACTACGTGTCCGTCCTCTTATGTTTTTGAATGGTGGCTTAACCGTTCCCCATACTGTTGTAGACCCCTTCTTGCATGCTGATGAACTTTTGAACGTCTCTGTGTTAGTGGATAGCGGTGCGGCTAGCTCCTTTGTGAGCGAGGCCCTAGTTAGGCGTTTAGGACTAGTCCCTATCCCTCACACCAAAACTGTCACTGTCCATTATGCTGACGGTCGCACCAGTCATTCCCCGGGTACGGTGTCCCTTCCCCTGGTCATACAAGGACGTACTGTCAACCTGACGGCCACTATAGGCCCTATCACTACAGCTGATGTATTACTAGGATTAGATTGGCACCAGGATAATAAGATTACTATTAATTATGATACCATGGTCATTTGGTTTCCAGATAGCTCTTACTGGGTACCGGAACGTCATTATAGATTAGAAAATTTATCCTTGGTAGATATTACTCCTCCTACACCTGTTGATCCTCCTGTAAGACCTATACCTGAAGTATTAATGTCCAATGATGAATTGCGATCTGAACTAAAGGAATATGGATACCTATTATGTATGTTCCTTCAGTTAGAAGTACAGGAGATACCTATCCTAATAATAGTGTGGATATAGATGTAAACACAGTGGATACAATAGGAGTGGGATTTACTGAAAATGAAATAGTAAGATACATGGCTGTGATAGATTCCTCAAAAGTTTTTGAAGAAAAGACTCCTTCTTATCCTCCTCCTCGTTCTGTTTTACACCGTGTAGTTATCAAGGACGGTGCAGTTCCTACGCACTCTCCGATGTATAGAATGGGCCCTACCGAATTAAAGGAACTAAAACAGATTTTAGTGTCACTATTAGAAGCAGGATTGATAGAGCCTAGTAACTCCCCCTACTCAGCTGGTGTCCTGTTAGTTCCTAAGCCAAATGGCAAGTTTCGCCTAGTTACTGATTATAGGAAGTTAAATGATATTACTGTGAAGTCTAAATACCCTCTACCTCGTATTGATGATATATTTAATAAGGTTAAAGGTTCCACCTGTTTCACGGTACTGGATTGTGCGGATGGTTTTTGGCAGCTGCGTATAGCGCCTGAGGATTGCCATAAAACCGCCTTTGCTACCCCTTTTGGTCATTACCAGTTTAGAGTAGCGGCTATGGGACTCTGTAACTCTCCTGCCTCTTTTCAAATGTTAATGAATGAAGTGCTTAGACCTGTTATGGGTAATTCTCACCTTCCTCAAGTGTCATCTGATTTAAAGGATCCTTCCTTCTCCTCTGTTTCTTTATCTGAGCACGATCGTTCTTGTGCTCAAGCTTACTTAGATGATATCCTTATTTACTCTCCTGATTTTGAAACGCACCTACGTGATTTAAAGAAAGTATTAGAAATAATGGCTGAAAATTCTTTGTGGGCTCGCCGTGCTAAAGTTCGTTCTGGTAGGAGTGTACCATTTTTAGGACACGTCTTGTCAGATGCCGGGGTCGCTACCGACCCGGATAAAACTAAGTCAATTCAGGAATGGCCTACCCCTACCGACGTTAAAGGTGTACGTAGTTTCCTAGGGATTGCCTCTTACTATAGGCGTTTTATCCCGCGTTTCGCAACTATAGCAGCCCCTATCAATCATTTATTAAAGAAAGATATCCCCTTTGTTTGGAGTAGTGAGTGTCAGTCGGCTTTTCAGTGTCTAAAATCCCTACTCCTCTCTCCTCCCGTACTCATCCTACCGGATACTACTAAACCCTTTGTGGTAGCTACAGACGCTAGTAAGGTAGCTATAGGGGGCGTCCTTCTCCAGGATCAGGGTCAGGGCTTACAGCCAATTGAGTATATCTCTAGGACAATGCTCCCTGCGGAGCGTAACTATCCCGTACACCAGCAGGAACTCTTAGCGGTGGTGTATTGTTGCCACGCGTGGCAGCACTTTCTTAAAGGTGCCCAATTTGATGTTTGCCTGAATGAACCCTGTGAGATAGATCCTTATAGATTAGTTATCCAGACGGATCACCGTCCCCTTACCCATCTTCTCTCAACCCAACCTTACCCCTCGTCAAGCGCGCTGGATGGAGTTTTTAGCACAGTTTTCCCCTTTTAAACTTCAGTATGTTAAGGGTGTAGATAACATAGTACCAGATGCACTCTCCCGTCGCGCAGATTACTCCTTTTTCGAGGACTTGGATGTTCTCAATACTACTCTAGTTCCTACTACTATGGGTGTAACCCCTTATGGTGAACTACCTGATGATGAATCCTATGCCTATCTCTTTCATACAGCTGTTCGCATGCCTGATCTCCTTTCTCACGTAGGACTCTCTCTCCCGTGTGAGGCCCTTCCTGTGGTCTCGGTGGGGGGGAGGGGAAAAATAAAATTTCTATACCGCTTAGCCATATAGCGACTAGGTCAGGAAAGTCTTATGATAACATAGTCCCTCTAGGACCTCCCCTTCTCTTTGGCAAGGCGGTAGGAGACCTCTTTAAACCTGTTCTGGATACCTCTGTAGCGATGCCTACCTCTGATCTTGAACGCCTTATTAGTAGATTTACGGCCACTGAGCCGGAAGCTTTAGCTGCCATTGCTGCCCATCCCCAACAATTAGGCAAGCACCCTTGTAAATTTGTAGGTGGGTTTTTATATGTGCAGATAGCAGATTCTCCCCCTCAATGGCGCCTGTATGTCCCTCCTATCTGTCGCTCCTCCTTGCTCTTTGAGTTGCATGACTTAGCTGCTCATCAGGGTGGTAAACGGGTACGGGACCTAGTAGCCCGCTCTTACTACTGGCCTTCCCTTTTAAGGATGTAGATGAGTATGTTAGAACCTGTCAATCTTGCCAGGAGATGAAACCCAACAATGTAGGACAGATAGCAGAACCTAGGACCCTACCTGATCCCATCATGCCGTGGGACTCTATTATGATGGATTTTGTAGGACCTTTTAGGAAGAATGATAGAGGTAACGCCCAGATCCTTGTTTTCGTAGATCGTTTTACTCGTATGTGTCATCTCGTGCCGTGTCCCTTAGAACTCACCGCACGCGATTGCGCACGCCTATACCTTAATAACGTCTATAGATATCATGGTTTGAGTAGGCAGTTTATTAGTGATAAAGATAAGCTATTTACCTCTGACTTTTGGCAGCAGTTTTTCGCTGCTATCGGTACCAAGGTTACGTTCGGTACTGCCTATCACTCCTCCTCCTCTCATCTAGTAGAGCGTCTTAATAGGGTAGTGGAAGAAGCGCTGAGGCACTATGTTAACGGCTCGGGAGTGATTGGGAGGATTATCTATGCTTGGTAGAGTTCTCCCTTAACAATTGCCCTCAGGCTGCGCATGGCTATACGCCTTTCTTCCTAGATACTGGTAGACAGCCTCTTACTCCTACCTCTCTCTTAGCTAGTCCTTTACGGGACAGGGACGATGTGTCCCGGGATACCGTAGAAGGTGTGCAGGCCTTGCTAGATAAAATGAAAAATGCACATGATCACGCATTTCAGGGTACCAAAAGGCTCAGGCCAAGTACCTTGCTAGGTTGCGTGCCTCCTTAGATAGAAGAGCGCCTGAAATAGATATAGGAGATTTAGTCTTAGTAGAAGGCCCCCGTGTTGGCCGTTTTGCTCACAAGTTCGAAGCAGAACTTAAAGTGAAACTTAGGCCCGCCTTCTTAGGACCCTTCCGTGTGTTGTCTAGAGTAGGTAATTTCTTATATAAAATAGATATCCCTACCTCTTGGCAGACACATTCTAACACCTTCCATAGAAGCCAGCTGAAGCTTTATCACCAAAGCACGTTCGCTGGTAGAGAACTAGCTCCTGCCCCTTTAGAGCATAACCCTGACACTGGTGAGGTAGAAGACGAGGTAGAGGTATCGTGGCCCATAGAGATATTAAAAAGGGCCGCGGTACCCAGCGCCAGTATAAGGTGAAATGGATGTATGCTCGTAGTGAGGTAGATAAAGTATGGTACACGGAGAGTGAGTTAGATGGTTGTAGCCGCTTGTTGCAGGACTACAAAACCCTACACCAGCTCTAGCTGGCAACCTGCCCCTCCCTTATCGTATTCCTGCTGTTGGTGGGTGGTTGGTTGTCCCCTCCCCTCCGCAGCCATCATGGCTGATCCTACCCCTCCGTCGGAGAGCCGGCCGCCTTCCCCTCCACCACCGGACCCAGAGCTCTACTTCGAGGCCCTTCCGGGCCGCTGGGTGTCACGTTCCAGTTATCCGGGTGGCCTCGTTCAGCCTGCCCTCCAGGCTCATCATGCGGCTTTAGTCAGGGCTGCCCTCTTTGGGGTCTCGTGGTTCGGCCCGGACCCCGATGATCCGCAAAGCTAGTCGTGCATGGGTTCGACGATGCCGGGCATTGTCTTTTAGGATGTGGCTCCCGCTGTCCAGCCTTGGGCAGATAGCCGCTGTCCTTCAGTGCCCCCGGGTGTTTTCCTACCTGTCTACCCCTGTGGGCCGCTCCTGCCTACGGGAGGTGTTCCCTTGGCTTCCGGGCGAGGGCGAGGCAGATGTAGATGACACCCCTGTGACCTCCTACGGGCGGTCGAGTTCATGGAATCGCGGACCAGTCAGCGGGGTAGCAGTTGGCGACCCTTCCCCTACGGACGCACCAGTCGAGGCGCAGTACACGCCAGAGTATTCTGCCTCAAGTGCAGCGTCCTCCTCCTCCGTGTCGGCTCCTTCCCCTGTCCCGTCTTCACCACGGTCGACCCGCACGTGTCTGTGGAGCCTACCCCTTTGGGCTTGGATCGCGAGCCTGATCATCTCTCGGCGACTGTTTCTGCGATGCAGGCCCAGATCCAGTCCCTGACCTCGGCATTCGGGGCCTTCTTGGCGGCCCAGGCGCAGGCTCCAGCCACGCCAGGTGGGGTGTCTGTTGTATCTGTGCCCCCTACCCCTTCGGTGCCTCGGCGCCTACGGTTTCGCCTGCGCTGTGCGAGCCCTCGGTAGCTGCGGTTTCCTCTGTTGCTGCGGCTCCTACGCCTCCGGCTGCCCCTGCGCCTGCGACCGACGTACCTGCGCCTTGCGCGAGTCGCCCCCCAGCGGCCGCGCCCGCCGTCGCCGCTTCCGGGCCGCCCGCAGCGCCATCGCAGCCACGCGGGGTTTCTTCAGCGACACGGGCGGTCTTCCCAGGCTTTGGGAGGGTGGTCCCCCGCAGAGGATTCCGGTGCCCGACTGGAGCTTGGACGGTAACCAGTCTTATGCCGGATTGCCTGTCCCTACGGGCCCTGTTTTCAACATGTGGCCTGAGGGTGCGCCGCCACCGGAGACCGGAGCGCCAGCTGCGGTGGCGGGTCCGTCGCGACCCCCTTCGGCAGCGGGTCCGGCGCGACCTCCTGTTGTACCGGCGCCGTCTGCGTCTGTGCCGGTTCCTACCCCTGCTTCGGCCCCTGCCCCTTCGTCCTCGCGGTCTTTGGCTGCGGTTGTTCGGGCCAGCGGCCCTGATCCTCGCGCCACCCGCGCTGCTGATTCCCTCCGGGAGTTGTCCCAGGGCGATCGGGACCGGGCCCCTTCTGTGGTGCATGCGACGCCGGAGTCGCGCGACACGCCCGTCCCTGGGTACGGGATGACTGCGCTCGCCTGCCGACAGTGTGACCTGCCGCGCGCCTCCGCCGAGCTTGCCATTTCGTCCTTGTCCTACGGGACTTCTCCCAGGTGTGTCGGGCGCCGTGGGACCGTGGCCTACCCATTGAGACTGATCGGCCTCCTTTCGACATGGTTATTTTAGCTGATCCTGTGTTCCAGGGTGAGATCCTGGTTCGGCGTGTTCTGTATCGCTGGGCTAGGCGTCACAATGACTTGGACACCTACGGTGGGTTCCAGTGGGCTTACCCTCCGCCTCTGGGCATTATGGCCTCAGATGCCCTTATGGTAGAGTTTCCTGCGGTGCCGGGTGCCACGTACAGCACGGTTCTCCAGCCCATCCTGGAGTGGGATTCCCGTCGTCCAGCGCCCATCCCGGGCCAGGGTCTGGACTCCCGTGGCCATCCTCCTCCTCGGGCTAGCGACTACCTACAGACGTTCGGGTCGCGACAGTGTGCTCGTCGGTGGCGCTCCCGTGAGGTTCGGCACATCCGGATGTGGCCGTCTAACGTGGAGCCCCTGGTGGATCTGTTCTTCCCGACGGGTTTGCGCCCTCGGATCCGGTACCATCGCCTACTCCTGCGGGCTCTCTGTTTGATCGCGGTCGAGCCTTTCCTACGCCTCTTTGCCTGTGGTTTCCTGGACTGGGCCCGTGGCCAGGTCGTCCTCATGCAGCATAGGTATTACTGGGCCTTTCTGGGCCTTTTCCTGATGGCGTGTGGGCCGATGTTTTCCTCACTGTAGATAGGCATGACAATGCCGATGATGTGGCCCACTACCAGGCGTACCTGGATGTTCTGCTGGCTCTCGTGGCACTTACCAGACGGATGGCAACTAGATAGAGGGCCTTAGGCCCGACCTGAGGGTGTTGTCCCTCCGGTATATAGAGTCGCCCACATATTCTGGCCAGTTGACTGGTCGTTCTTGGTCCTTAGTACTGGTTTGTTTACTCTGTGTGTCCTGCCCAGTGCCGTCCCCCCCGGCAAGGACTCTGTTCCAGGCAGTTAGGGGAACCTACCACCAGGCTTGGTGCTGGCTAACCCTATACCACCCGGCGTGGTGGTGGAACCGAGTAACATGATTGGTGCTTTGTATCTTGGATGGCCTGCCGATTGTGTTGGTGTGTGCTGGGTGCATTAGGTTTCCTACCCCTTGGTTTCCTCCCTGTGCGTAGGGAGAGGGCTCCCTACCTTTGTGGGGGGGGAGGTGTTACGTCGCGTAACAATTCGTTGTAGTTACGGACGTAAATTAGGTCCTTTGCCTCGGTTGTTCCTAGGTTTACGTGTAGTTCCAACTGGGACACTATTGTCCTCGTAACAGTACTGTGGTACAGTGGGTGCTTTTGGGGCGCCGCGCCGCGTACTTTATTAGTGGTCCTTATCCTTTGGTAGAATGTAGTGGACCAGCGTGCACCTGTGCATCTGCCTGTGTATCTGTATGCGAGGGCCAGGTCGGCCCGAGCATGTTGGACCGTTGGTGACCATTTATGCACGTTCCACCCCTCGTGTGGTCACTCGGCGTGTGTTAAATGAATTAACACATATAGGCTTGGGTCATGGCAGTGTAGTGTGTTTCCTTCCTCTATTCCTGGAATAAACGGGTTCGGGTAAATGGTTGTATGGCGTATTATAGCAACACATACGTGAATGCATTGAGATCAGCTCCGTCTCGTTCGTCTTTCGCTAGGGGTTTGAGTAGAGGAGGCCTGACCAATTTAGGTAGTATCAGGCCCAGTAGAGGTAGAGGTGGAGGTAGAAGTTTAGGACGTAACACATCAGCAGGGTACATGGTCCATCAAGCTGGAGGGTGGTAAGGATTATCCCCAGCAGATCATAGATGCCTTGCAGGAGCCCATCACCCAGGCCAGATGTGCAACAATACGAGGTATGTTGGCATGGCTGGCCAGCATTTGTGCTCCTGACCTGTTGGTACTGAGTCGGTTGACCGATTCCCAACTGGTTGAGGTGGGTGCTGAGAGAGTGGTAGAGGCTGTTCGGATGTCTCCCCCTCTCATGCTGGGTCCTTTGGATTTGTACAGGCCTTTTGACATGGTGCTCTATGTGGACAGTTCTATGGATAGTAGGAAGGTCACAGAGGTCAGGGGCCGTGCAGCAGCATTAATATCCCTGGTGCAGGAACAGTCCTCTCTGGTCTGCTGGTACAGTCGGTTGCAAAACAGGGTAACTCCCAGCAGTGACATTGCTGAGTGCAGGGCAATCTGTGAAGGGCTCCATACTGCTCTTTACTTGAGGGAGCTATTTTACCAGCTATGTCAAGTGGCTTCCTGTCGGTTGCAGATGCACACACTGGTAAGAACTGACAGCATGGGCATGGTGCAGTTTGTGCACAGGCAGCTGGCCAGGAGCAGGGACCTTGATTATTTGTTGCTCAAGGAAATGTCTTGCTTAGCTAACATTGAACATGTGGCTGGCGTGGACAACCCTGCAGATGCTCTCACCAAGCTGGAGGAGAAGGCTGAGCTGCAATACCCTTTGCTTCGTGGGCTCATGGCCTCCAAGGGGGGAGGGCCAGAGTAGACCAAACAGCCTTGCTCTAGGTGGGAGGCATCCCAGTGGGCTGGGCAGCCACGTGGTGGCTGACAGCAGGTCCTTCAGAGTTCAGACACGCTCTGCTGGACAGGGGTCAGGGTGGAGTCACTCCCCTGGCTGAGAATTTCGCCTGGCTCTGTCATGGGGCTGCAGAAGAGTCTGAAGGACTATGTAATGGGCCTTGGGTCTTCATGGAATGGACCCTGCAAGGGCAGCCCAAGTGTTGGCTCTAACAGGTTGCTGTACATTTGTATATATTCTCTGTAACCAACCTGTTGCATGCTAATAAATCCCTGATTGTGTGACCATGTTGGACGTGGTTGCCAGGGGCCTCACTATGGGTAATACTTCTTTATTAAAAAAACATAATCTTGTTATTGTCATGTCCTGTTGTTGTGTAATGCTCAGTTCCAGGAGCTGATCCAAACCTGGAGGATATGGGGTGGGGTTCGATTCCCCAGCTGACCTCAGCCTGGCATGTGTGAATCCTGAGTTTATCCATCAGTGAGGACATGGGCTCCCCATGTGTTGGCTAACATTTGTCAGGGCTCTCTCAGTCTGGGGAAGGATTTAAAAGATAAGGGAGGCTCCGTGGCGGGCGCCATATGAACGGGCGCCTGTGATAACTGGATGACCAGGAACTCACAATAGTACGTTCATGGACTCCTCTATCCAAACTCCTCTGACTCAGTGAAGACCTAACTTTAATCTACACCAGGTTCCCAAAGAAAGGGTTGGGATGTCATGTGGGTCAGAGGGCAACCTTTGAACCAATGAGCAGGCCTAGCTAATATTTGGAGGCACCTCAGGTTCCAAAAGAAAAGGCAGGTCTGGTCTCTGGGAGGGATCAGATGTCTGAAGGCATGTGGGGACAGTGGCTGATAGGTTTTCAGGCTGGTCCAAGCTCCAAAACAAGAAAGGGTTTGAGTTAGCATATTGGGGCACCAATGTGCTAGATGGATGCAGGTTGAGGAGACCTTTCTAACGCCGTGTCAACCGCCTAGAACAGACAAGGGACTAGAGAGATATCAGGTCCCGAAGTACTGCCGACCGGCGGGCAAGGGCGGTGCACTCTCTCTCAGGGCATAGTGGACAGGACACGTGGCAGGCCGTGCCTGCACAGGCTTAGCCTGAACTCTCACGTGACTGGGACACAGTGTACTGAGGGCTCAACGGTCCTGTGGCTAGTAGAAGCCAGTAGCCAGCCAGCAGGTCTGCAAGGATGTAAGTTGTTGGAAAAGTAGAGGAAACTAATGGGTTTTACACAATGCCTTGTGCTTGGCCTTGCTACCCTTTCACCTTGCAGGTGATGAAAGACTGAGCTTGAAGACAATGGAAGAGAGACCAGAAAAAGAGTTTTATTTAATAGATTTAGAGGTTAGGAAAAGAGGTTCAATGGAGGTTCAAGAGAGGTTAAATGGAGGTACCTGCCCTTAGGGGGCAGTTTCCTTTTATACCTTTTAGGCTAGGAAGGATGGCATCAGCAATGACATCATCACAGAAGCTTGTAGAAACATCCTAGCATATTCCTAGCATATTCCCAGCATATTCTCAGTATATTCCAGGAATATTCCTGGCATATTCTTAGAACATTCCTAGAACATTCTAGACATGATCCAATGAGCTGGCATAATAGCTAGATGCCAGGTGTCTACATAATAATGTGCCACATAACATGATTAATAAAGTGACACATCTCTTCTCCTTGGAGTGACAAGTGTCATGCAATGAGTCTACCCACTTGTCATCATGTAAGTGATAACATGTGTCATCATGAGCTTCCAACACTTGTCAGCTCATGGACCAAACACTTGTCCAATAGGCCATAGCACCACTTGTCAATCAAATACGTGATGCTACTAGGCTGACTCAGGTTACAAGTCATCCATGTCCAAGTATAGGACTATGGCACATGAATATTGATCAGCTCATTGAGCCCGATTCATCTAGCTCATCATAGCTATCAAATTCCCAGTCCATATGGAATAAATCCAACAAGACAGAAATCAGGCTGGGATATATTGTGGCCAGGTGGATATAATATCCCTAACATAAGTCCATGCAGGACTGTGGCAGGTCCTGGGCTGTCCTAGACACAGGATAGCCAGAGATTCCTGTATGCTGCCTGCAACGAGGATGCAGGGCAGCGATACGAGGCTCTGGCAATGTAGCGTTGCCCAGCGTTGCTCATGACCGAGGAACAAGGATGGAACGAGGTTGCATATAGCTCGAGGCTCAACGAGGCAATGAGCGTCTTCACACACGAACCTTGGTCGTCACGACGAGTGGCGAGCCTATCGAGGGTCGTAGGCCTGGTGTGAGGATAAAGGTTGCTAGCCAGCAGCCTAGGGTCATTCCAGCCGGCAAGGACCAGGAGCTCACAAGCTCTGCTGACGAGTTGCTGCGCAAATTGGGGAGCCCATGTCCTCACTGAGGGATAAACTCAGGATTCACACATGCCAGGCTGAGGTCAGCTGGGGAATCGAACCCCACCCCATATCCTCCAGGTTTGGATCAGCTCGATCCTGGAACTGAACATTACACAACAACAGGACATGACAATAACAAGATTATGTTTCATTATAAAGAAGTATAACCCATAGTGAGGCCCCTGGCAACCACGTCCAACATGGTCACACAACCAGGGATTTTATTAGCATGCAACAGGTTGGTTACAGAGAACATATACAAATGTACAGCAACCTGTTAGAGCCAACACTTGGGCTGCCCTTGCAGGGTCCATTCCATGAAGACCCAAGGCCCATTACAAAGTCCTTAAGACTCCTCTGCAGCCCAATGACAGAGCCAGGCGAAATTCTCAGCCAGGGGAGTGACTCCACCCGGACCCCTGTCCAGCAGAGCGTGTCTGAACTCTGAAGGACCTGCTGTCAGCCACCACGTGGCTGCCCAGCCCACTGGGATGCCTCCCACCTAGAGCAAGGCTGTTTGGTCTACTCTGGCCCTCCCCCCTTGGAGGCCATGAGCCCACGAAGCAAAGGGTATTGCAGCTCAGCCTTCTCCTCCAGCTTGGTGAGAGCATCTGCAGGGTTGTCCACGCCAGCCACATGTTCAATGTTAGCTAAGCAAGACATTTCCTTGAGCAACAAATAATCAAGGTCCCTGCTCCTGGCCAGCTGCCTGTGCACAAACTGCACCATGCCCATGCTGTCAGTTCTTACCAGTGTGTGCATCTGCAACCGACAGGAAGCCACTTGACATAGCTGGTAAAATAGCTCCCTCAAGTAAAGAGCAGTATGAAGCCCTTCACAGATTGCCCTGCACTCAGCAATGTCACTGCTGGGAGTTACCCTGTTTTGCAACCGACTGTACCAGCAGACCAGAGAGGACTGTTCCTGCACCAGGGATATTAATGCTGCTGCACGGCCCCTGACCTCTGTGACCTTCCTACTATCCATAGAACTGTCCACATAGAGCATCATGTCAAAAGGCCTGTACAAATCCAAAGGACCCAGCATGAGAGGGGGAGACATGCGAACAGCCTCTACCACTCTCTCAGCACCCACCTCAACCAGTTGGGAATCGGTCAACCGACTCAGTACCAACAGGTCAGGAGCACAAATGCTGGCCAGCCATGCCAACATACCTCGTATTGTTGCACATCTGGCCTGGGTGATGGGCTCCTGCAAGGCATCTATGATCTGCTGAGGATAATCCTTACCACCCTCCAGCTGGATGGACCATGTACCCTGCTGATGGACCAAGGTCGCCTGCATTCCACAAAACACCATGGGCTCATTCTCAACCATGTACTGGATCTTACCCAGTTCAAACCGTTTCTGGATCCTGGCCAGAGTCAACTCTTGCCAAGTGGGATGGCCCAGGAGATGCAGATCATCACCATGCAGGGAGGCAAACGCTGGCAGCCCCTCATAGCTACCCTGAAACAGACAAGGATCAACTGGAGAGACTGAGAGACCACAGACAGACCTGAGGTACTTCTCCAAGCTCTTCCTCCAGATGATGGGACTCGATCTAAGGCCTTCCACGCCTTTGAGAATCCTCAAATACCTCGTCTTCAGCTCTGCCCTCCACACTGCAGGCACCTTAACAAAGAAAGGGGGTATTGTGCGCCAAGTATCCTGTGCTTCCTGCTGATCACCCTTAAGAAAAGCCCTCTTGAAATCTACCAACACAGAGCTATAGGGTATCCCCTTCTGCAGAAAAGACAAGTAAATGCACAACAAAATCCTCCATGTATCATGCAGCATCCCTGGTGTGTAAAGCTCCTCATCTGCTAACTGTCCAGTGCCATGGTACTCAGTCACAACTGGTCTAACATGTGGCACCTGCACGCCATCTACCTCCTTGAGCTTGAGGACAAACATCAACCTGAGCAGCTGGTGATCCTCAGGGAGGACATCCACAGGCTCTGCACAGTTGGCAACTATCCACTCATGCCCAGAAGCAACAAAGCCAAGAGTCCATGCCTTAGCCATCTTGGGGCTTTGCATCATCTCCACTAGCTTGCGCCAAGGTACAGGACTCGTTCCTGGGATCTGGTACCTCTGCACACCCAACTCACGTGGGTCAAACGTAGTAGGGAGGATCAGCAGGTCCCCAGCAATGGGCTCCTTTGTATCAGGACCCTCTGCCTCTAGACCCCTCACAGCCCTTACAGCCACACTAAGACCCTGGGAGTAGCGATATCTCTGCAAGGGAAGGCGGCCCTGCCCTTCTAATGCTAGCTCCTCAGAGGATATCCTCACCCCTGGTAAGCACAAGAAGTTCTGACCTAGAATGGCAGGCCCCTGATACCCTTCAACCACACTGAACGTGGTGGGCACCCCCAGGATAGGCACACTCACTTCTCCCAAGATCTTCATGGACACATTCCCA
This sequence comes from Mesostigma viride, assembly GCA_009746045.1. Lineage (NCBI taxonomy): Eukaryota > Viridiplantae > Streptophyta > Mesostigmatophyceae > Mesostigmatales > Mesostigmataceae > Mesostigma > Mesostigma viride. The sequence goes on along the minus strand of RPFO01000165.1, from coordinate 2,273,931 downwards.
GAGAAATCAGACACAGCTAGGCAGCTAGGGGATGACCACTGCAAGCCTGCAGCATCCTCTACCCTTAGAATGGACACCTGTGAGTTGGTATCCACTTCTAGTGCTGGTGCCCCACATGACCCCCATCCCGTGAGCTTAGATACCTTGGGATCACGCTTGCTGTTCTGCAGAGCTCGAATGATGTCCGCCATAAGCAGCCCCCTGGACTGTGGTGCAGCCCTGGCCACCTCTGGCCTTGTGACAGACGTCTCAGCAGACTCCTGCTCACCCTCATCCATCCAGGACAGACCATAATCCAAGCATGGCGGGTTAGCATCTGCTGCCTGGCTCTCATCCTGCTCATCTCCCTCCAAGGGAGGATCAGGGCCGTCTTCAGGCCAGATTGCAGTTGGCCTTCTCTCCTTGACGTGAGCCCAGGATAGCCTGTACACGTGCTTGGGATTACTCTCCAAAGCCACCAGACAAGAATGGTTAGCCTCTTCAACATGGGTTACCTGCCCATCTTGCCACTTGCCACGCTTGCCTGGTAATGACGGTTCCTTCCACATCCTGACCCTCAGTCCCACCTGGGGCCTCAGCATTTTCCAACCCTTGTCCTTACGCCTCAATCTGGAGAACACCCTGTCTGCCTTCTTCAGGCAGGCTGCCACCACGTCCTGTGATAGCATACCAAACTGCAATGCCAGGGGAGACTGCCACACCATCATAGTAATAGGTTACTCTGTGGTTAAGCTGCTCCTCAATCCCCTTACACCAAGCTGCTCGCTCTAGAGCTGATGCCACAACAGGCACACTCCTAGCTGCTAGCACCACTGTTTTTACTTCACGTATAGATCTCTCTACAGCTCCCTGCTGCCCATGGCATTCCCTAGGGACCACTACCAACTTACAAGACAAGGAAGCTGGTCAGCCAGCTTGATCAAGCAGTCAAACTGCAAGTCAGCTTGCACCTTGGTGTACACCCCAAAGCCTGGCAACAAAGACTGGAGACCCATCAACAGCTGATGCTCCTGCATTCCAGGTAGAATGGTCAGCAACGTATATCTGCTAAACCTATCCACCCCCTGTCACGGACGCGAGCTATGTCATCCGGGCGCCCGCTATGCACAAGACCGGTGACGTGTGCAAGGAATTTGTTTTCTGCGCATTTTCGACAAAGGCTAGTGACCGGGGGGGGGACACTAGCACTTGCAGCATAAGAGCGGACGAAAGTGTACGTGCGCGCGCGCCGGGCCAGGCACAGCTGGGCGCGCAGCACTGACTTGAACGGACGGCAGCACAAGTGCGCAGCGTCGAGAGGATCATACGCGAGTTAGTGGACAGCTGGAGCCGGAGCTGGAGCTGGAGCCGGAGCTGGAGCTGGACTGCTGGACTGCTGGACTGCTGGACTGCTGGACTTCAACAGCGCCGAGGCTAGTATTGACAGGCCAGGTGTCTTTGTGGTGTAGAATAGCGGGTCAACGTTATGAGGACTGGACAGAAAATGGAAAAGGACAATTTGCGGTGCGGAGCCAGATCGCTGGAATGAATGCGAAATCGCTGGCAGCCCTACAAAGGGATTTCTTCTAGAAAGGAAAGATTAGAAGCAATGTTTGCTGGGCCACTCACACGCAAGGTGTGAGCGTGCAGATTGTTTGAAGGATATTATGCTTCGACCTTGGTGGTCATGACTAAATGCCGGACATTCCCAGGGACAGAAATGCCGGAGCTAGCCTCTAGGAGATGAGATCGGCAACAGGGTAGCAATTTAGATTTGTCGGGATGCCTTCCTGTTTTTGTTGGCATGTGTGGTAGTAAGCCAGGACGGCAACTGGAATGCGGTTTCTGTTTGCATGGTCCAGGCAGCAAGATAGTTTTGGCATTCCTGGCTGGACTGACAAGTGTGGCGTGTGTCATGCGTGTGGCATGACGAATGGTTTGGTTCATAGTCTAAGAGGACTCTCACGTAGCGTGTAGTCTCTTCGAGTCTCTCGTTAGTGGCCTTCGTGTTTCTCCCTTTCCTTGGGAGCAAGGCCGGTAGCATGTCATGGAGCGCTGCCTAACTGCGGGCTCGTGAGCATGGAGTGCATCGATATTGAGACTATCGACGTGTTGTAATTGTATTAACTTTCTCAATAAATTCCGCATGTGCGGCTTCATCATCAGACTGTGCAAAGTGTGTGTTGTGAAAACATTGTTCTATAGCAGGGGAGGCAAAAGCATCATCTTGCACCATCATCATTGTCGCAATTAGATTAGTTGGAGCGTCTAGCTAACGCCCCAGCAAGGATAGTCAAGCGCGGCACGTGACGGTACACAAGGGGATCAATAAGGTGGTCATCAGGCACGAGGGACAGTTCCTTGTCCTCGGCTGAGAACTCTCCTTACGTTACTCGAAGAGACTACCCGGTAGTCTGCTTCCCTCTGTTCGAAGCCAAGACGTTGGCTTTAGTGTTTATCAACCATCAGCAATTTTTGGTGTGCGCGTGCACGAAAGTGACCGAATTCCGGGCGACAGGCATGGCGGTCTGGCAGGCGATGCTGAGCGTGTATAAAGGCACTATCAAGGCTGAAATTTTACGATTATCCTCCTAAGGTGTTATTAGATCCACCACTGTTTTTTTTTTTCGCCATAAAATTTGCGGAATCGAACAGCATGTTGCGTCATTCATAGGTGGGTGCCTGAATGGTCGCAGATTTTCTCTCGACCCCACGGAACGGCCTGGCTGACAGATTGTAAAGGAAGTGTCTTGAGACAGATTTTAAGAAAATATAACTAGCCAGAATTTGCTGGCTCTTGTCTTTTTCTGGCAGGCTAGTAGAGTCGTTATCCTTGACGCCTGTTATAAAGCCTTTGGTTGTTGCTTCTTCTCAGCGAAACCTAGGCTTGTTGGTTCTTGTTTTGCCCATCGGTCAGCTGGTGCATGCCAGTGAGGCGAGCGCAGACTCGAGCCATGGCGGATGCAAGTAGAGCAGATGCCGACACGTCCGCTCCGGGGTCGAGTGGCGGGATTCCTCCCGCCGTACCCGCAGTGGGTGAGAGTCGCGACCAAGAAGCGCCGCTGAGTATGGTGGCGCTGTTCGCGCAGCTAGATGCAAGCGCAGATGCAGCAACAGTCGCAACAGTTGCAGCAGCAACTGGCGCTGCAGATGCGGGAAGTGACCGACAGATTAATTGGTGGCCGTAGAGGGTCGTCATCTGCAGTCCACACCATGGGACGGGCAGGCAACGATGCCGGGCCCAAGTGGTGTTGCCGCGGAGCCGAGGGAGCGGGACCAGCCGCCAACCTCAGGTAATGCGGCGGGAAGGGCTCCGATGGAACCGGGGGTTTTGGCTGGGTCGCTAACCCAGCACGACTTGCTTGGTGAGGCGGATGGTCAGCCACGGGGCGAGTATACGCTGGCGCCCAGGTGCATGCCTGCCTTTCGATCAAGCGCGAGACGGATTGCACGAGGAGAACGGGGCAGGGCTGGCGCGCGCGATGGACCCACGCAGGGGTGCACCAGGACGCATGCTGCCAGGCGGGGTCTCCATTCCGTTTGGGCGAGGCGGGGGGGCGCTGACCGGCGGGTCGACCGCACGGTGGTCAAGTGTGCCCATTGGGCGCATTCCGCCCATGGAGGACATAACCACGCCGCTGGCTTTCCGAGTACGGGAGGCAGCACGCCCAAGCACGCTGGCGCAGGGACGCGCAGCTCAGCGACTGCCGGAGGATGCCGATGGGGTGCAGTACCCGCAAAGGGTGCGCCTCATACCTGAAGGCGCGAAGATCAGCCCACCCTACCACGGGTGGATATGCGCGAGAAGTTCTCCACAACCGGCAATCTGGCCACGCTGGCGCAGGCCTACAACGCGTACAAGTCATGGATTGATCTGCAATACATGACTACGCAAGGCACTGTAATGCATGAGTTTGTGATGAACAACATGCATTTCTTCTTTCACGGCCTTACGCTGAGGCGTGTGGCTAGGCTGGTGGAGCAGTGGAGAGAGGTCTCGCTGTACACGCGTCACACGGACGTGTGGTTCGGCTTCGACGGGCGCGGCCAGCCCGACTATGACAACATCATGTATGGTGTCGACCCTGCTGAGGAACTGTGGGACCTCCTTCGCCAGGAATACCCGGTGGAGACCATCAAGGCAGAGCGTGAGTGGCGCAGTTTCAAGATAGCCGAGGGTGAAACCCCGGAACAATCTTACGAGCGCCTCATGGAGTTTGCCGGCGAAGTGGAGGCAGTGACTGGCCATACATACGCGATACGCGTCGTACGCGGCCCCAGGTGTATAATGTATAATACGCGGTGTATAATGTATTATACGCTGATCGTACGCTAACTGTTGAAAACCCCTTTTTTGGCATGGTTTTGAGGGGTTTTCAACATTCTGAGCAACCAAGCATGGTCTGCTGGTGTTTTTGCCATACCTTTTGGCTATACATGACATATATAGGTGCGCCCGATCGCCTGCGGTGAGGTGCTCCGCAAGCTCGTGGGCAAAGTGATCTGCCGCCAAAAGGCGCCCGAGCTCCGTGCCTTTTTCTGCCCGCCCCTCGCAGCGGGTGAGACCTCGGTGGCGGCCCAGCTGGGGGTGACGACTCCAGGCGGGGCGGATATCCTCATCCATTCGGTGCAGGCCTACCTCGAGGCCCACCCCACCCACGCTGTCGTCAAGGTCGACTGCCAAAACGCGTTCAACAGTCTGTCCCGCGCCAGCATGTTTGCGGCCGTCATGGAGTCCTTCGAGGACTTGTACGCTTGGACAGCCGTGTGCTACGGCCAGCCCGGCCAACTCATTCACATCATGGAGGACGGCACTCGCGGCGGCCTGCTGTCGCGGTCGGGCACCCAGCAAGGGGACCCCCTGGGACCCCTGTACTTTGCCGCCCCCCTCCAGGGTTGCCTCCAAGCGGTCCATGCTGCCCACCCGGCAGTCGCTATTCAGGCCTACTTGGATGATATCTACCTTCTGGGCCCTGTGCCGGACACCACCGCGGCTCTGCTGGCACTGCAGACCGCGGTGGCCGACATCAACCTCCAGTTGACCCTGGCCAAGTGCGCGGTGTACTCGCCCCAAGGTGATTGCTCCGGCTTTCCGCCCCAGCTCTTGGGCCGGGACGAGCGCCTCCATGGGTTGGATGTCCTCGGCGTTCCGGTTGGCGACCCCGCGTTTGTCATCGATGCTCTGCGGGCCGCCCTCGAGGCACGCACTGAGGTACTGCCCTTGATTGCGCGCCTTCATGATTCGCAGACCAAGGGTCTGCTTCTGTGGTTTTGCGCTCACCCTCGCGTCGTTCACTGGCTCCGGGGCGCTCTTCCGGCTCAGGTCCGGCTGGCCGCCGAGGGCCACGACGAACGCATCCAGTCGGCCTTGGCGCAGCTGGTCCCGGGCCCCGACCTCCCGCCACATGCTATTCGCATTGCCTCCCTGCCTGCACGGATGGGTGGCTGCGGTCTGACTCGTGCCGCCCGGCTGGCCCCAGCAGCATTTTTGGGCTCCGTCGCTCAGTCGTGGGCGGAAAGCTGCCGGCTCCTGCCCCTTTTGGCAACGGCAGCGCCTGACCTCCTGGACCCCAGCAGCCCTTTGCCCTTCGTCACCGCCATCCAGGAGGCCTATGCTGAGATCCAGCAGGCCTGTTCTCCCGTCCGTGCCGCTCAGGCGGTACAGCGCCACCTCCCTCGCGGCACTCCCTCGGTCGCCTCCGTTCAATCTCCCGCCGCATTCCCTGCTCGCGTCATCGATAAACACCAGAAAACCTACGCGGGTATTCTGCACACGGCTGATTGGATTGCTCTTTTCGCGGACCTCAACGCCCAGGGACGTGCGTGGCTGTTCTCGCTTTCCTTGCGGAGTGTGGGCTCGGCGTACCTTCGTGCTCTTCCCATGGCCCCCCATTCGCCTTGGCTCCCAGCCACTACTCGGTGGCGCTCCGGCACCAGCTATTTGCCCCGCAGCCTCTTGTTCCGGCCGGGCGGCCTTGTGGTAGCTGTGGGCAGCCGCTGGATCCCACGGGGACTCACTACCTTGCCTGCATGGGGGGCCAACAGAATCAGAATTGGTATTTGTATTTGCACACTGTCCTCCTGACGGTGGTGCTCGCCATGATTCGGTCGGTTTTCCCCCACGCGAACATCCGGTCCGAGGATGCGGATGGCGCTGCCTTCTATTCCCCCAACCACCGGCCTGACATCGTGGTGCTGGACTTTGAGGGGGGTGGCCGGCATCTGCTTATTGACGTTTCGGTGGCGCGGCCCTTGGCTCTTAGCCACGTGGCTGGGGCCTCCCTCACGGCAGGTTACACGGCGGACCGGGCGGAGCGGGCCAAGCTCCTGGCCTACGGCGACGTCGGGCACCATCGTGTGGTGCCCTTTGTCCTGGAGGAGTTTGGGGCCATGGGGCCCCTGACCTCCGCCTTCTTCAAGGAGTGTTGCCGGCTCCGGGAGGACCGGCTGGACCTAGAGGGCCAGCGGGCCCCATGGTCGGCGCGGACCTGGACGTCATATTGGCGTCAGCGCTTGTCGGTGGCGCTGACTCGGGCCATGGCTGACATCATGCTCCGCCGTACGCGGGCTGATTTTGCGGTGCAGCAGGGCTATTAGGTTCCTCCCGTTAGGCGTTTCCATTGGTCTTATCGTAGTATAGAGCTTTGACATGGCTCTGTATATAGGTTTATAGCTGGGCGTTTGCTTTGGTTTGAGTGATTTCACTCTGCTGTAAGTAATTATATTTTTAACATATATAGCATGACCTTGGCATTGTCATCACTACCTAGAAATACAAGCATAGTTTCTAACGGTCTAACTTGATAGTTTCTCTTCAAAATCGAGACAACATGCAACTCAGTAACAATACCAGTACGTATCAATTCACAACTCACTGGAAAGGATAATAAATTTGTAGAACTCAAGATATGAATGCACTATACATTGAAGCGGCAGAGAACTGTCTTCCAAATAAAGATTTCCCTTTTGTTTGGAGTGATGAATGTCGGCATTTTTTTGTTTAAAATCCCTTCTCCTCACTCCTCCTGTCCTCATCCTTCCGGATACTACTAAACCATTCGTAGTAGCTACAGACGCTAGTAAAGTGGCTATAGGTGGTGTTCTCCTTCAGGATCAGGGCCAGGGCTTACAGCCTATGTATAGAGTACATTTCTAGGACTATGCTCCCCGCTGAGCGCAATTACCCCGTCCATCAGCAGGAATTGTTGGCTATGGTTTATTGTTGTCATGCCTGGCAGCATTTCCTTAACCCAAAGGTGCCCAGTTTGATGTTTGCCTCAATGAGCCCTGCGAGTTAGATCCGTATAGGTTAGTCATACAGACGGACCACCGTCCCCTCACTCACCTCCTTTCACAGCCTAACCTTACCCCTTGTCAAGCCCGCTGGATGGAATTCCTAGTGTCAGGGGTGAAGTTCACCCTGTGTGCCCAACTGCCTGCCGTTAATATATTTCATATAGGCCATCCATTGTAAACGGAGGTATTAGGGTTGCGTCCCTAATAATCGCACCCGCCTGCCGTATTTGTGGCCATAATTAATATCGGCAAAGTATTATGCAGTGTTGGGACAGTGAGCACGTGTCATGTTACGGCTCATGATTTGGTCACGGAGTGACTAAGATATTAGTGCCGAAGCTACGAGAACCGGCACATTATATCAAGACTTGTACGTTCAGGGTCCTACGACCTATAGCTAGCGTACTATTCAGTCGTACTACTCGACTAGAGAGTGTTAACGGAATCTGGCTTGCGTAACGCATTCTCAGCACATTTCAGATAAGCTACGCAATCTTTGTGCCAGCCTGTCGAGCACTCACACTTTGTGCACCTTTGTGCATAAGAGGAAGACGCAACCTACGTTGCACTTACCTAAGGTCTGAGCCATGAGGTATGGCTGACGCTTATGGTCCCCACCCGGGAGCCACATCATGGTTTTGGTGGACAAACGGTGGTAGTCCGGGATTTAATATGCAATGATAATAAAGCGTAATCTTTAATTGTCACTATCGTTTTCGACCTACAAGTCTCAATATTTCTGACACAAAACCATTACAGAAAAACCTTAGGGTTAAGATGAAGAACGTGACATGCTACGAATTAGCGAGATACGCAAGTAACGTCATGGAATATTACCCGGAAGTTCGCGGCATTGTTGTTGGCAAGCCGCACACTCGGCCTGGAAGAGGCCAGTCGGCCGCGGCCTACAGAGCCGCTGGGCCATATATTTCCTGATTCCAGCAAAAGCACCAGATTTCGTGAGTGCAGCTGCGGCAGACATGCCGATTGAAGGCTGGCGCTACAGAAGATCCAAGTTCAATCCATGCCAGGAGCGAACGTGAGCCGAAAACGAGCTTTGTGGTTATCTTTTTTTGGGTGCGGTTGGAAGGCGCTGTTTCGCTCGAGTTTTAAGTGCTCGATCTTTATGCGAATTGAGCCGGCGGCATCGGGGATCCCGGAGCCGAGAAGCCAGCGCTGTCTATGGAAATGAAGAGGTCGGAATTTTTTGATTCCGATGCCCTTTTTGGTTATTGCTTATCCTTTTGAAAGCATGGGGGGGGGCGCATTGTGCCCCGCGTTGGCATGCTTGTGCATGTCTTAATTCTCCTTTATGTTCATGCCCAATGGGTACATTGGTTCATCGTGATCAAGCTTCCTGGGTAAGGGGAATGTGCTGGTTATTATACCTAGAAAGTCCTACCAACTACCCAACAAGGGGGGCATTTTGATACCATTGGATTTACCAGAGCGTGTACCGGCTTAAGTTGAACAAGGGGTGTGTGAGAGCCAGTTTATACCTGGCTGCCCCACCCAGCTTTTTAGGCTCTTGCCTGAATTGAGCGGGGAGAAACTGTTGGCCCTATTGTACCTGCATAGTGTCTTCACTTTAGGCATTGTGCAAGGGGGGTGTCAGGGGTGAAGTTCACCCTGTGTGCCCAACTGCCTGCCGTTAATATATTTCATATAGGCCATCCATTGTAAACGGAGGTATTAGGGTTGCGTCCCTAATAATCGCACCCGCCTGCCGTATTTGTGGCCATAATTAATATCGGCAAAGTATTATGCAGTGTTGGGACAGTGAGCACGTGTCATGTTACGGCTCATGATTTGGTCACGGAGTGACTAAGATATTAGTGCCGAAGCTACGAGAACCGGCACATTATATCAAGACTTGTACGTTCAGGGTCCTACGACCTATAGCTAGCGTACTATTCAGTCGTACTACTCGACTAGAGAGTGTTAACGGAATCTGGCTTGCGTAACGCATTCTCAGCACATTTCAGATAAGCTACGCAATCTTTGTGCCAGCCTGTCGAGCACTCACACTTTGTGCACCTTTGTGCATAAGAGGAAGACGCAACCTACGTTGCACTTACCTAAGGTCTGAGCCATGAGGTATGGCTGACGCTTATGGTCCCCACCCGGGAGCCACATCATGGTTTTGGTGGACAAACGGTGGTAGTCCGGGATTTAATATGCAATGATAATAAAGCGTAATCTTTAATTGTCACTATCGTTTTCGACCTACAAGTCTCAATATTTCTGACACCTAGCACAACTTTCCCCTTTTAAACTTCAGGGTGTTCAGGGTGTAGATAACATTGTGCCGGATGCCCTCTCCCGCCGTGCTGATTATTCGTTTTTCGAGGACTTAGACGTCCTCAACACCACTATTGTGCCTACCCCTCCTGGTATCTATCCCTATGGTGATTTGCCTGATGATGAACAATACACCTACCTCTTTCATACCGCTATCCGTATGCCTGACCTCCTTGCGCACGTACGTAGGACTCCTCCTGGTTTGTCTGTAATATGGAGGCAGATGGTGCGCAAGGATAGATGGCAAGTAGTGATGAAGGAGACCACCCCCAAGCCTGTGGGGGCTCCGCGTGTGACCAAGTATGGCATTCAAAGCGATTCGGGCCGCGGTGCCCACACCCCTGTAACTAGGACCTAGATAGCTTACACCATCCATTCCATCCCATGTTCCCCTCCCACTGAGGACTTATGCTCACGTGACGCAGTCACGTGTCTATTAATTAATTAATGTAGGACTCTCTCTCCCTTGTGAGGCCCTTCCTGTTGTCTCTGTGGGGGGGTACGGGAAAAATAAAATTTCTATACCGCTTAGCCATATTTCTCCGTCTCACGTTTCGAGACTGAACAAGTCTCGAGTGGACACGTGTGTAGTACTCCTACACACAGATCTCGAATGATTTATCTAGTACCAAATCCGACAGCCGGCTTGCATCACTCCCCGGAAAGGAGAACTTTTGCGGATGACTGTAGGTGTCAGTTGGCGATGCCCTAGGATCCGGAGACGTCCGTCCTATAGTCAGCAAAATTTGGTGCGAGAGGTCCCCAGTTCGATTCCGGCCTGGATTCATTTGCAGATCGCGTTTTCCGCAGACCGGCACTAAACGCAAATGGTTTTAATTCACCTTTGCGGCGTGCCAAATCAGAATATTTCTACTAGAGCAGAAAGTCATACGATAGTCTAGTCCCTCTTGGTCCTCCCCTTCTCTTTGGCAAGGCTGTGGGCGACCTCTTTAAGGTCCTCGTCCTTCCTGTTCTTACGTATGGGGCCGAGACGTGGACCCTCACAGCCGACCTGGCCCGAAAGCTGGACGGCGCGGTCACCAACTGCTGCGATCCATTTTCAGAGTAGGCTATGCTGCTCATGTTTGCAACGAGGACCTGTACCTCGGCATGCCATGTATCACCAGCAGCGGCGCCTGCAGCTAGTAGGGCACTTAGCTCGCACCAACCAGGTAGACACCTCACGTGGCCCCGGCCCCCGCGGGACTGCGCCCAGCTCAGCCTGGCCGGCACCTCCTTACGTGGGCCGGGCCCCGTGATGCTAGACGCCGCAAGGCCCGCACCTTCAAACAACAGCTAGTAGAGGACATGGGGGGCCTAGGCCTCTCCGTGATTTGGAAAAAGATGATAATGACAAGGCCCTTCCCCGCCGCCTCCGCCGCTTGGCCCTCTGGCGGCTGCACGCCTGGCAGTAGTGCCTGCGGACGTCCCTGCGCCGCCCACGCCGCCCGCCGCTGAGCAGGACTACACGTACCCAGCCCTGACGGAACCCCTGGCCGACCCCAACCAGCTCCCGCCGTTCACCGAGCTCGAGCTGAGCACCGCCGCCAAGCAACTCCGCTTCTATGCCGCCGTTGGACCTGACCAGCTCCCAGCCCCGGTGATTAAGCTGACGGCGCTCACAGGATTCCTGCTTGACGTCTGCAACCGGATCCTGCTTGCCGACGCGCCGCCGATTCCTGAGTGGCAGCACAGCTACCGTATTATGCTGTACAAAAACAAAGGTTCCCCTGACGACCCCGCCAACTACCGAGGAGTCTGCATCCAGAGCGCCGCACTCAAGTTGTTCATGCACATTATCCTCAACCGCCTTCGTTCCGCTCTCGACTGTCACCTTGGGGAAAGTCAAATGGGCTTCCGTCCTGGGCGCAACACCGTCATGGCCATCTTCGTCGCGCGTCGCCTCTTCGAGGAAACCGCTCTCCTGCAACCTGGTGAGTTTCCCGCCATCCTGATCTTCGTCGACTTCATCAAGGCTTTTGATTCTGTCCTCTGGGACGCTCTATGGGCTGTACTTGCTCGCGCTCGCGTCCCCACTCCCCTGATTACCGTCATCCGCACGCTGTATGAGGGGTCGACCACTTCGGTGCGCACTCAACACGGCATTACCCCGCCATGCCCTGACTGCAGACCGGCGTCTGGCAGGGTTGCGTCCTGTCGCCGTACCTGTTTATCATTGTAGTGGATTATGTTATGCGCCAGGCACGTGCTCGCTTTGCTAGCATTGCAGGCCGTGCCCCTGGCCTAGCGATCACGAACGAGCTTGGGGAAGGGGGGCCGACTAACAAGCAGAATTTACTAGCTGACCTCATTTATGCCGACGACATCACGCTCATCGAGAAGCCGGAGTCTGCCCAACTTTGGCTGGACTGCCTGGCGCTCGAGGCTCGGGCGGTTGGTCTAGAAATCAGCCCCAAAACGGAGGCCCTGGCCCTCGGCATGGCAGGGCCCCCACCCACACTCCGCCTCTTAGACGATGCCGAGGTCAACTACCCTCCTTCAGGCCGCTTCAAGCTGCTCGGCAGTTGGCTTCCCGACTGCGAGGACGACATGACGACACGGATCGGCATGGCGTGGGCGCACCTCCATGACCACCGCCGCTGGTGGAGCAACCCCGCCCGCTACCCCGGATCGTCAAGCGTGACCTCTTCAAGGTCGTCATTCTGACGATCCTGACCTACGGCGCCGAGACCTGGACACTGACGCAGGAGCTGGAGCAACGACTCGACGGCAACGTCACCAAGATGCTGCGCAAGGCCCTTTGATCCCCTTTGGTTTGCACATTAGTAATGAGGATTTGTACGCTGATTTGCCCTATGTTTCCCACATTATTAGGCACAGGCGCCTGGGCCTAGCCGGGCACCTGGCCCGCACAGATCAGGTAGATACATCAGATATACTAGCTGGCACCAAGCCCGCCCAGCCTGGGCGATATGTCCTCACCTGGCGTGCCCCCGGCCGCGCGCGGCAGGGCCGCCACCCGTGGACTTTTCGTGATAGACTCGGCATGGACATGTGCTACACTAGACGTGACGGGCTCACCCCCGGGCAGCCTCCTGGTTTGTCTGTAATATGGAGGCAGATGGTGCTTAAGGATAGATGGCAAGTAGTGATGAAGGAGACCACCCCCAAGCCTGTGGGGGCTCCGCGTGTGACCGCGTATGGCATTCATAGCGATTCGGGTCGCGGTGCCCACACCCCTGTATAACTAGGACCTAGATAGCTTATACCATCCATTCCATCCCATGTTCCCCTCCCACTGAGGACTTATGCTCACGTGACGAAGTCACGTGTCTATTAATTAACTAATTAATGGACAAGGCCAAGTGGGCCCAGGTCATAGAGGACAACGAGCCCCCTCCCGTGGGGAAGCACCCGCGTGTGCAAACGCACGGGAAGTACGCCAGACAGGTCCCCTAGAGTAGAGCTGATGTTGAGATTTTGTAGATAGAAGTTGTAGATAGATTAGACCGGTAGGACTGTTTGCACCCATCCATCCATCCATCCATCCATCCATCCATCCATCCATCCATCCATCCATCCATCCATCCATCCATCCATCCATCCATCCATCCATCCATCCATCCATCCATCCATCCATCCATCCATCCATCCATCCATCCATCCATCCATCCATCCATCCATCCATCCATCCATCCATCCATCCATCCATCCATCCATCCATCCATCCATCCATCCATCCATCCATCCATCCATCCATCCATCCATCCATCCATCCATCCATCCATCCATCCATCCATCCATCCATCCATCCATCGGGAGCACGAGTCTAATTAATTAATTAATTAGATTCAGTCATCACCACACAATCACGGCTGTGAAAATGTTTTATGTTACATCCATGATGCTTGCATACGTCACCACCTCTACACTGCTATATGGCACGTGACAATCTTTGTAGGAAGTGTGGTATATTTTGAGACGCCTGTACATTGGCACATTTTCATAGGCGGATTGACCAGCCATACACAGATAGGATTTCTTGATCGATATTGAAATCGCTCACAGGGTCGAAATACAGTTAAGCAACTTCGTATCAGCTCCAAGCATGCAACGCTTGACAACCGTGCTCAGCTTGCATCATGCTCAACTCCGGAGTACTGAGACCCGCATGAAACTTTTTAAAGCTCTCGCCCTCGTGATCGGCGTCCTTGGTAATGTCCTCGATCTTTCGCTTATTGTTGTTTGCGGGCAGGACGGACATCTTCACCTCCATCCACGCGTTGAAAAGAGTAAAAGCATTGATCCCTGGCTGGTGCTTTGAGGTTTTGAAAGTTTTTATGAAATCGTCGACCTTGTCAACACAGTCAGCGCATTTATCGAGGCGCTTCCACTCGCACCGGTCTTCGAGCTTCCTTGGCCTGCTGGCGCCTTTCTCGTACACCCATTCAACGAGGACCTTCGGAGTCTTCCTGTCATCAGCGTCGTAGGCCGCATCATGGACCTTAAGCACCTCGCAGGTCGGTGCGTAATCACCCTCGGCTCCAGATGGGGCGTTGACACTTTCTAATTGCTCAGACAGACGAGAAAGTTTGTTGTCCATGGAAGTCAGCTTATCACAAATATCGTCGATCGTTTTACCGACCATAGCAAGCGCTTTCTCGCATTCCCCTGCATTCCTGCTCGCCATGGCTAGCTGCAAGGCGTTCACGAGGTTGCCGGCCTGTTTTTAATGCACTCAACAATTCATAGGGAATTTATCCCAAGTTCCGTTGCGTACGCTGGCATCGACCAAAAGTGGCATGGAAGACTGGGGTCCGGTGGCTGATGCCAGTCTACCGCATCACATTGTCACACTTTTCGTATGCTTTTCCGTCATATGCCGTAAGTCTTCGAGGGTAGCGAGAATCCGTACACATATGAACGCATGAGCAGGCGTTTACGGATTTTCACAACCTCTTTTATAGTCCATGTATCAGGTAATGGGGCGCGTGCTATATGGTACGGAAAACGGAATCCGGGCGTGCGGGTGTGGTACATCCTTAGTATTCTGAAAACACCCTAAAAAGTTGTGGTCGGTGGCTCGTATCCTTGTGTGTTTCGATGATCAGTCATCAGAGTCTCTAACTCTCTATGTGCTATATTAATAATTTCATTTCCATGAAAAACTAGTTAATAGACCTAAATACAAATACTAAGGAACCACCATACCCGTATCGCCGGATATCGAAAATCCGTACGACAAACATCACGTATCATTGGATGCAACTTCTAGTGAAAAAAACGGTGTATTCACCCGTACCCGTACACAAAAAGTTGTCGCCACCCTGCCAAACCTCGGCACTGTCCTCGAGTGGACACCGATGGCGACAAATTGCACGTTCTTACTCTTAAGAAGATTACGCCCAATTTGTCGACACCTTCTCGACACCTGACAGGCGATTGCTGCCATGGGTTGAGACGATGTCGACAAATTGCACGTTATTACTCTTAAGAATACTACGCCCAATTTGTCGACACACCCGATGACTGACGCGTGGTTGCTGCCAGGGGTTGAGTGGATGTCGACAAATTGCACGTTATTACTCTTAAGAATACTACGCCCAATTTGTCGACATGCTCGATGACTGACAAAAACGATTGCTGCCAGGGGTTGAGTGGATGTCGACAAATTGCACGTTATTACTCTTAAGAATACTACGCCCAATTTGTCGACATGCTCGATGACTGACAAAAACGATTGCTGCCAGGGGTTGAGTGGATGTCGACAAATTGCACGTTATTACTCTTAAGAATAATACGCCCAATTTGTCGACACACTCGATGACTGACGCGTGGTTGCTGCCAGGGGTTGAGTGGATGTCGACAAATTGCACGTTATTACTCTTAAGAATACTACGCCCAATTTGTCGACACCTACCCGAACCCTGCCAACATTGACAATGGCGGATGGTCTGATTTTTCAGGGCCTGTGGAGTTATTTATTTGTCAAACCCTGCCTGTCGAAGTCTCTCCTCGACTCCAGCCCACGTTTCGTCAGATATATGCCGACGACCTACGACAGTGGCGACCATGATCGACAATACAACGAGGTCCTCGCAGGCCTTGTGAAGATTTTTTGGAGTCGCCCTAGTGCCCAAAACAGCCTTTGCAGCTTTCAAAAAAATTTCTGGGTCATCAAGGGCGTCTAGCTCTACTCTATAGTTGTCGTCGTATGGATCTATCTCCCCTACCATAATACACGCAAGCCTGGCAATCTCTGTGCAATCGTGTGCTCGTCCAGACCCGGCCTCTATGTAAGCACCACCCCCACGTGGGGCAGCCTCGATGCAGTTGAGAAGGTCGTTCATGGTCATGAACATGTTGGAAGTCGTATAGACTCATGCAAAGAAAAATTTTTATTGATTAGTTGGGTTTATTATCAGGGGATGGTGTAGGAGTGGGAGTGCCCTCGGAGTCTGGCGCAGTTTCCACAAACCCCCTGGGGACATACACGCTGTTGTATGCGAGCCTGTACGTCGGGCTTCTTCTAATCATCCTTATGGACTCCTCGAGAAATTCTGTATACTCGTGACCAAGCTTTAAACAATTGCCCATATGGAAGTGTCTCAACCTATGATGAGTTTTTAAACCTACTTGTGATGGCACTTGCACCCCTCGAACCCACGAGTTTTTTCGAAACGCAAGATGCAAAGAAACGACTCGTGTGTGAGTGGGATGAATTGTGTGTCATCAACTCCTCTGTCAATGTGCACTAAACCGATCTCGAGTCTCCCGCCATTCCTAAACAAATGATCGTTTTTTAGGTTGAAAAATGCATGGTCGTTTATCACGGTGTACGAGGCGGCAACATCTTTGCATTCTTCGGTACATAGCACAACACTGTCTTGTGGGTTATGCTCTCCTCCAGAAAAACTTGAAGAAACTAGTCCAACAAGCGAGTAGTTTTCTTGGTTTTCTGCGTTCTTGATATGTGCGAAATGGACCCCTCCGGGCCATGTGCTGTCTATGATAGGCGCTCTTGGGTCTGGCTTGATATCGAAAGAATAAATTCCATTGTATTCGTCGAGTGTGTTCTGTGACGCGATAGAATCTAAAGCGATTTGGTAAAATGTGGGATAATCCATTGCCTTATTACAGCTTATAAGAGATAATAGTTCTAGTTTTTTCAACTCTATGCCGGGATGGCAGAGGGCGTGCCCCATTTATACACTAGGTAGCCGCGGATTGCCTCGAGCTCGGCCGCGGTCTTGGCGGTGCTGTAGATCAGGATCTCGCCGGTCCATCCGTCCCAGTTACGAGTGCTCCAATCTATATCTGCGCCCACACAGATCCTTCCGGGATTCTGTACCGCAGTACCGACGTACGACCCACCATCTCTACCATCAAATCTGGTAATGGACGTTTTTGGCATGCTTCCTAGGTCGCACGACAGCGCCAGCACGTGCGCCCGGCCGTCATAAAACTCTGCATTCGTGCAGATCGGTTGAGTGGCTCCGTCCGTACCCAAAAGCGCATAAAACTTAATCGTCGCAGTTGTTGCAGATGCCCAGTCCGTAATTACTTTGAGCACCGACAACGAGGCCTTTCGTGGAAACTCCCGATTGTTGAGGGTAAACACTCGGGGTGTTTGATTTTGCGACGACGATCAGGGTGTTTTGCGGACGACCCCAGAAAAACCCGTCGCTCTGGAGCCCGTTACGCAAACTGTAACTGAATTGAAGAGACCGCTTAGAGTTTAAGCTAGTGTTGTCGATGGTCGGCGCATTGGTGGTGAAGCACAGTAAGTGCTGGGTCCCCTTCTTGTCTTTCATGCCCCTTACTGAAGTCGTGGCGAGCGTGGTAAAATTGGTGTCGCTGTACAGCGTCGACGAGTCCGTGGGATCGTACCACGCGTACAGGGCCGAGTCAGTGGCAGGGTTGTATGGAGTAAATACGAACGATAGCGAGTTCGAAGCCGAGTTGCCGGTCCCGAACACCGCGTCTGTCACGCCCCCGGCGCCAACGCTGAAGGAGGTGGCGGAGTTGGCCGTCGTCGCCGTCACATTGAACGTGTACGACGCCCCGCTGCCAGCCAAATCAGAAGCCGTTCCGTTTGTCACAGCGATGTCGCCCAACGCAAAACCGGTCACTGCTCGACTGAACGTTGCCGTAACAGATACGACACTAGAGGTAGGAGTGGACCCGGCGGACGTGGACAGCGTGACGGTCGGCGGAGGGGCATACGTGTACGATAGGGTGTTGGAAGCCGTGTTGCCGAGTCCGGACACCGCATCCGTCACGGTACCAGCTCCAACGTTTACGGAGGTGGCAGCGTAGGCCGTGGTCGCCGTCACGTTGAACGTGTACAACGCCCCGCTGCCGGTCAAGTCTAAAGCGGTGCCATTGGTGACGGAAATGTCTCCTAGCGAAAATCCAGTCACTGACCTGCTGAATGTGGCCGTAACTGTCACGGGACTTGTGCTAGGGCTTGACCCAGCCGTAGTCGCGAGGGTAACGGTTGGCGGTGGTGAGTACGTGAAGGTTACTGGTGTTGCTGCGGTGTTGCCGGTTCCTAGCGTGTTGATTGCAGCACTGGCTCCAACGCTGATGGTTGTCGGTGAATAAGCTACAGCTGGAGTCACTGAGAATGTGTAAGAGCCGCCGCTACCCCCTAAATTGGACGCTGTACCGTTAATAACGGCTATATCACCCAAGGCGAACCCGGTGACTGGTTGGCTGAATGTTGCTGTCACTGTAATCGGGGAGGCGCTGGGATACAGTCCGCCTGTAGTTGTTAATGTGATCGATGGTGCTATCCTTACCGGTTTACGCTTCTTACGAATCAAAGCAGGACAAACCCCGTAATCAAACGACATGGAGCTAATATAATACTACCGTCACACTATTTTTTAGAGTTTGGCAGAGGATACTGAAACTTCGGTTCCATCAGCGGGCCCTTTTTGGACGGCATCACAAACGCCGTTCCCTTATCAGCCAGCTCGGGGGTGTCAAAGATCAGCATGACTCTGCTAAGAGGATTCGCCGTGTATCGCGGGTCCCTCATGTAATCCATCGCGTGCTATATTATCTACAAACAGACATTTTTAGAGATACACAGCCGCCTGCCGCCCGGCACCGACATCCATCTTGGCCTCCATCTCGCAAAAGATATAGGAGGTGCGTTCCGTAGCCCCCTTGTTCACGCGCAAGGTAACGGCCGCGGCAGTTCCGCGCAGATCGAGGCCACTCTGGTACTCAGCACCGGAACACGGCATGTTGAGGTGACAGGCCATGACGAAGTTGTTACTGAGCCAGTTGGCTGCCGAGATGCCGGTCCTCGCGCAACTGAGAGAGTTCCCTTGGTCATTGAAGGCACTGATCAGGTTAACCCACGCCTCCGTAGGACCCATTCGGAATGCTGGAGATTGATGGGACCCGTTGATATCAAACTGGAAATCTGTTAAGTCGTCGGCGAGATGAGCAAACATGGCGTTGGCGTTGTCATTCGCCGCGTCCTTGGCGGAGGCTACGTGAATTGCCAGCAACTTGCTCGCGGACGCGGACGAAAGGGTCGCCTTGAGGGCGTACGTCGACCCGGCGTTAGACTGTTTCGTCGATTGCCACGTCTTCCATCGGAACGGCAAAGTCCCCCCCTCGGCTAACCTGGATGCAAAAATCTGACCAACCACATCCTCCTGGAACCTATATGTGTCTATCGAGAAATGGATGTTGTCTAGCTGATATCCCGGGGTTGCGGCATCGGCACCGGGCTTCAAGACCCCGGCATCCATGAGTGTGATACGGATCTCGATAGGAGGGAACAGGCTGAGGTCGATAACCCTAGGATCACCGCTCATAAATCCAAGCCAGTTGTCGATTACACCGTCGATGGCGGCACTGCTATCAAGGGTGTCCAGACCAGACCAGCCGGCTGGCGCCTGTGAATTAACGTACCCAGCTCCACCGTGAACCGTCAAGAGAGTCCAAAACAGTTGAGCATAGTCGTTAATGCTATCAACGGACTGCCCTCCCACAAGGACCTCGAGTCTCTTGATAAGGGAGGAAGTGAAGGGAGGAAAACCGTATTTACCAGCTGACGACGTGGTCTTTGCTTTGAAATACATGGCGAACGAGTGAAGATCTGCAAAACCGCTCGTCGGCAGCCGGACTGCCACCACCGACCCTTGCTTGATTCCGTCACTAGCCGAGAGTGTAGAGAGCTGGACGCGGGACGTCGAATGTTGGCCGAGCGTCTTCACAATGTACTGCATGGACTTTGGGATGGCACGGTTATACCAAGAGCCGTCAGACGACATGATGGGATGTATACCTATCTAAAAAGAAAAAAAAGTGGCTAGTGAAGTAGCTGGCCTAGGAGAGGATTGGCCGCCTTGTGCGCGTCCACTTTCCTCTCCAGGGATGAAAGAGCGTCTAGTCCGGTTTTTGCGACCTTATAGGCCGTCCCAAGGACCGGCGAGCTCTCGATGAGTTTGCTGGGGACGTGGCCCAGAGCTGCATCGGCGGCACCCGCGACGGCTTTCACCATACGCGCCCGCTTTCCTGACGGCCTCACCCGCGGCATGTCCGATCTTGCTCACAACTTTGCCGAAATCAAGCTTCATCCTCGTCGTTTATAGAATACTGATTAGAAATTCTTCTGGCTGGCGTGACGCTCTTGTCTAGCGCCATGTATCTCAGGATGCCCCCAATCTTGCGCGCTTCGACCCCCATGGCTTTCTGAGGGGATATCCGGAAGCTCAGCTGGACCACCCAGTCACTGTACACCTGGATTGCATTGTCATCCTCGTCGACAAGGCGCAGACTTATGGAGCGCGGAGAGTCTCGCAGGTGCTGCCAAAGTGGAGAGGTTGCCTGCCAAATGATGGGCTCTAGAAATTTGGATAGATTGGGACAACACGCCAACAGGCCGCCGTACACTGTTCCGCGAGACGCCGACACAACATTTCCTCTCACAATGTCCGAGTATACAAAAACCGACCTCAGACGGCCGTTTGTGGCGGGTCGGTCGCTGATGACAAGAAGTTGCTCGTTCGACTGATGAAGGCCTGGTGTTAGTCCTAAGACACGTCCAACCCCCTCGGTGCATGATCAGGAACTGGAAAGGGCTTGTCGCCATGAAAGTATAGCGGCTGTTCGCCCGGTCGTATGTGACGGTGAAGTCGCTGTCGATGGCCGCGAGGGCTGTCGCAATGTTGTATCGGTTTTCGATTGTGGTCCACGACCCAATAGGAAGAGTTACCGAGTGTTGCGTCTCCGTGATTGTGACCTGGAATGTATTGTTGTTAGAGTTGATATGGGTTTGCTCGTACGGGATCGTTAAGAGCGTTAATCCCACGTCGTGGTAGTCTTCCAACAAACCGGCTGGGATGTCCCAAACCGGATCACTGAGACCTCCCCTTGTCCTGTTCTCGGTCCTGAGCGTCAACGTCCTGCACTCCTGCACGTACTCCTTCATTCTCTACCAGCATCTCAGAAACAATTTCGTTCTTGCCGTGAATCACTACCTTTCCCTCCACCCCAGCAAGCCCGCGTGCTTTCTTCTTGAGGGCCCTCCTCTCCTTCCCGGTCAAGGGCTTGCTCCTACAGTACAGCATAGCTGCTTCGATGAACTCGCGAGGGGTTTCAGGATAGAGTGTCATCCATTGGGCGATCTGCAGCATCTCGGCGTCAGAAAACAGACTGTCCATGTTTTATTATACATCCAGAAGAGATTTTTTTTTAGTCGCTTACATACCCGCTACGTCGCTTTGTTTTGAAAGGCGTCAGGTCGCCACTTTTGAGCACCCCCTCCAAATGCTAAGAGTCCTTTTTCTTTACCATAGCTCGCAAGTGCTGATTTAAACCCTGTTGCGTGTTTGATTTCGGTTTAACCCGTAGTCCGTAAACTACCCGACCTGTCGGGTAGTTTGACTAACGGTCGAATTTCGCGCCGCGCCGTGAGCGCCGCGCCACCTGTGACGGATGTCAGTGGTCCGGTGGGTCCGGGAACACTTAGGGACGAAGGTGATGCATAGGTTTGGGGGTAATATTCGCCATAGCCTGGTAATTACAACGTGCATTGAGAATGTATCACGTGACTTTGGCGGGAAAATTTCGCTCGCGCGCGCGGAATGAGATATGGCTGCCAACTACCGCTGTCACGAAATTTTTGCGTCTCACGGCTTGAAACAGTTCAGAATGTTGCTCAGAATGACGATGCATGATTTTCGTAGGTCAGGCACCGCCAGATTTATAGGGTTAGGAAAATACAGGTAGGAAAATATGACTTTCCTGGTCGTCAGTTCCAGATGAGTCATAGCTTATCATAGGTCGATTTTCTCCCTATGGCCGGGCAATCTGCGCCAGCCCGGGCATCCAGTTTGGGTAAGGGATGTCAGCTGCAGCGTTTGCTGAGAATGCGGACTAGTTTAGTGGCCATCTTTGCACGGAACATCGACCTGGTAGCCATGGCGGATCATGAAGTATGCGGCTATGGCGGCCTTTGCCTGTAGAGCATCATTATGTGTGAGATATGAGGGTCCCGGCCAGCGGAATCCGGGTAGGGCATGAACGAGCCAGGTACGACAACGTATTTGCGTGTTGTTTGCAGTGGAATACGTATCCCATGCATTATGAATGACGATTTTATCCATGCATATTTCAGCAAGTTCCATGCCTGTTGTAAAGAGTGGTATTAGCCCTGAAAGTGCCCAGTTTTGGGCATTTCTTTGGAGTATACCACTCCGTCAGTGCAGGTAGGCAACGTGTTTGTATTCCAGCATGTTAGGGATATTATATCCACCTGGCCACAATATATCCCAGCCTGATTTATTTCTTGTTGGATTTATTCCATATGGACTGGGAATTTGATAGCTTTGATAAGCTAGATGAATTGGGCTCAATGAGCTGATCAATATTCATGTGCCATAGTCCTATACTTGGACATGGATGACTTGTAACCTGAGTCAGCCTAGTAGCATCACGTATTTGATTGACAAGTGGTGCTATGGCCTATTTGACAAGTGTTTGGTCCATGAGCTGACAAGTGTTGGCAGCTCATGATGACACATGTTATCACTTACATGATGACAAGTGGGTAGACTCATTGCATGACACTTGTCACTCCAAGGAGAAGAGATGTGTCACTTTATTAATCATGTTATGTGGCACATTATTACGTAGACACTTGGCATCTAGCTATTATGCCAGCTCAAATTGGATCATGTCTAGAATGTTCTAGGAATGTTCTAAGAATATGCCAGGAATATTCCTGGAATATACTGAGAATATGCTGGGAATATGCTAGGAATATGCTAGGATGTTTCTACAAGCTTCTGTGATGATGTCATTGCTGATGTCATCCTTCCTAGCCTAAAAGGTATAAAAGGAAACTGCCCCCTAAGGGCAGGTACCTCCATTCAACCTCCATTAAACCTCCATTCAACCTCTTTTCCTAACAACTAAATCTATGAAATAAAACTCTTTTTCTGGTCTCTCTTCCATTGTCTTCAAGCTCAGTCTTTCATCACCTGCAAGGTGAAAGGGTAGCAAGGCCAAGCACAAGGCATTGTGTAAAACCCATTAGTTTCCTCTACCTTTTCCAACATGGTATCGGAGGATTGTTCATGAGCTCCAAGAAGACCACCAAGAAACCCAGCCCAGTTACAAGCTCCATGGCAAGCGAGGTGGACTACACTCCTATGCTGAATGTGTGCTCCAAGATGGTGCTGAAATTCGATGGCACAAGTCTACGTGGCTGGGAGGAGACCAAGACATCCCTTGAGGGCTTCTGTCGCTTCTACGGGGTTAAGGATGTTCTGCTTGGCACCAAGGAGGACCCCAAGGCTGACATGGCTGTCGGCCTTGTCATCTCAGCTGCACTTGTTGGAGAAGCGAGGCGCATCCTATCGCTCGTGCCAGACCAATCTGGCAGCAAGCTCTACAAGATGCTGAGGGAGGTCTACGAGCAGCAAAAGCTCACCAAGAGCCACCGGATGGACCTCAGGGTCCAGCTGCACAGGCTGCAAATGAAGCCAGGGGAGACCATGGGGCAGTATATCCTAAGGGGACTGCTGCTGCTGGCGGAGTACCGTGCTGTGGGGGGAGTCATGAGTGACCAAGACTTCGCAGCCATTCTCAAGAGCGGCCTGCCAGACAAATATCGCCCTGCGCTGATATCGGTGCATTTCAAGGAGGAGGACAACTTGGAGGAGGTCAAGGCTGCGCTGCTGGAGGCGGAGGACATGCTGATGGGAGGGCGTTCTGCTGAAGCAAAGAAGGAGAGCTCATCGGACGGCCAGGCTTTCCACACTACTACCAAGAAAAGTGGAGGAAAGTGGTGCTATCACTGCAAGAAGCTCGGGCACGTGGAGGCCCAGTGCTGGGAGAAGCATCCGGAGCTGAAGCAAGAACGCAAGAACCAGGCGACGCGACGGAACCATGCGACATCAGCGGCGAGAAAGGGGCACTCACCAGGTGCCAGCGAGGCGCACATCACCCAGGAGGCTGCAGAAATGCCATCCGGCTTCGTCTTCGCCACCATCGCCGAGTCGCCATCGCCGTCTGACACTGCTGCACTCACGCAATATGAAAAGAAGGCGCCGACCAGCTGGGTGCTGGATTCTGCAGCGAGCTGTCACATGACGCCATGCCCGTCGGATTTCGTGTGCCTGCACCCTCACAACAGGGAAATCGCCGGTTCAGGCGGCAAACTGAAGGCGACAGCCATCGGGACTGTCAAGCTGAAGCTGCCGGGCCAGGAGGCAGACGTGCACCTCCAAAACGCGCTGCTCGTTCCAAAGCTGAGCACCCGACTTTTATCTGTCGGCCAGCTCGTCAAGGATGGCCACAACGTCGACCTCGTCAGGCGGGTTGCTGTGCTGGACAGCAGGCCCTGCAGCATCGTGACGAGGAACAACGCCTACTTTTTGCCCGCGCGCGGTGCGGACGCAGCGATGGACGCCATCCCAGAGCTGAAATCTTCGGCGACGAGCTTCAAGGACGTCGACGCTGCCTGTCAAGGGCAGAAAATGGCGAGCAGCGAGCGCAGCATCTCACGTGCCTCGGGACACGCGGCGGAGTGGCTGGCCGTGGGCCTAATGGTCATACTGGCCATGCTTGCCCGTGTATGCGGGATCGGGGGCGGCCTACTGGGCATTACTCGCACACTGCGTGGCTTTTTATACTCTGCGCCGGCCCAGTGGAAGTTCACGCCAATTCGAGAAGTTTCCAGCGCAATGGAGAAGTCCGTGTCAGACGCTGAAGTACTTCCAGAAACTGCGGTCCAGAACAGCCCAGTGCAGGCGGAGCGCGTTGTCGCCGCCAGCATACCAGGTGATACTGGTGCTAGTAACCAAAGTCCGGCGACCAGACCAAAGGCGCGGCGCTCGAACGCTGCCAGCCTAACTGAGGGGGAACAAATTCGTGACGCGAGGGCGAAATCGACCAAGCTGCCAAATTTTTCCAAGTCCTGGACTGCCAAGTCCGGTGCTGGCGCGAGGCCTCGAGCGAGCCGACAACGACGTGGACAGCGACCTGTCAGCCAAAGTGTTTTCAAGCACCAACGGTCAGGTCGACTGCAAAATGCTGCCAAGGTATCACGTCGGTCAGTTGACGGTGTTCGGCCAGGCCATGGCATTTGCAAATGCGCTAGCTGCAACGACCCTTGGAAATTGTCGCCCAGGATGCACAGACCCCACTTCTCAAGGTTGCCCTAGTGTTTTGTCTGTGGGAAATGAACTTGTATGTCGACTTTTGTGTCGCGTTTGCTGGAAATTGTGAGGCGCCGTAAGCGTGCGTTTTCTGGTTCTTTCTTTGTGTTCTTCCAGCAGTTATGTGTTTATTTTGCCATGCGTTCAGTGGAAATGGCCCACGCATTTTGGTATTGTTCCCACGAGACGTTTTCTACGTACCTGGAGTGTATATCCAGAGTTTTTGCACGCTATTTGTGGCACTGGTCTGCGGCGTAGTGAAGCGCCGTTGTATCGTCGTCTACGACTTGTTTTCGTAAGTAAAGTGCCTGTGACGCGTGTGTTATTTTGTTTTGTGCTGAGAGCATTGCTTGTATGCAAATGCTTACGTCCTTTGTGTCGAATTTGGCTGTGCATTTCGGCATAGCCTGTAATGTCGGACGTAATGTTTACTCTCGGGCACTGATTTGTGAATCGTGACCAAGTAATCGTTACTTGTGTTCGCCTTTGTGGCGGTAATGTTTTGCACGTCCTGTTTTCTTTGCTATGAAGCGCGTTTATCTGTTATGGCCACTGTGTATTGTGTTGAAGGTTGTATTGCACCTTGTTTGTGTGGCATTTGTTGCCAATATGTTTGTTTGCTCACCCCGTTTATTTGGCGTAAAACGTGATGTTGGTGTCATTTATTTCGTGAGATGGCATATGTTTATGTTGCTCCTTGTGTGTACAGCACGTGTTGTTGCCGTTACCCTACCTCTATACCGTTCGGGTTAGCTCATAGGGACTTTCTTTGTTGGCATGTGTTGCCGTATTGTATGTGTGGGACTGTGTGGCCCTATTGTGTCCATGGGCAGCCGCTTTGAGTGAGGGGGGAATGTAGCATCTAGAGCACTTTTTCCAACTAAGGGTTGGGTATCAGCCATCCACGATGGGCAGCTAGTGCGTTGCTGCTATGGTAGGACACTCATTCGCGTTGCCGGGGGGGGATCAGTGGCGGTAGTGCGGCTCATGACCGCATGTTGGAGCTTCAAGCGTTTCACGAGGACGGCATCTTCATTTTCAGTTGCACTATGCTAGCAACTGGACGGCATGCTACGAGCATGTGGTTAAGGGGGGTGTTGAGATTCCACCTACCCAGTCATCTTTTGCTTTGTGCCCATGTGGCTAAGGGGGTGTTAGGGATATTATATCCACCTGGCCACAATATATCCCAGCCTGATTTATTTCTTGTTGGATTTATTCCATATGGACTGGGAATTTGATAGCTTTGATAAGCTAGATGAATTGGGCTCAATGAGCTGATCAATATTCATGTGCCATAGTCCTATACTTGGACATGGATGACTTGTAACCTGAGTCAGCCTAGTAGCATCACGTATTTGATTGACAAGTGGTGCTATGGCCTATTGGACAAGTGTTTGGTCCATGAGCTGACAAGTGTTGGCAGCTCATGATGACACATGTTATCACTTACATGATGACAAGTGGGTAGACTCATTGCATGACACTTGTCACTCCAAGGAGAAGAGATGTGTCACTTTATTAATCATGTTATGTGGCACATTATTACGTAGACACTTGGCATCTAGCTATTATGCCAGCTCAAATTGGATCATGTCTAGAATGTTCTAGGAATGTTCTAAGAATATGCCAGGAATATTCCTGGAATATACTGAGAATATGCTGGGAATATGCTAGGAATATGCTAGGATGTTTCTACAAGCTTCTGTGATGATGTCATTGCTGATGTCATCCTTCCTAGCCTAAAAGGTATAAAAGGAAACTGCCCCCTAAGGGCAGGTACCTCCATTCAACCTCCATTAACCCCTAAATGGTCTTGCTGCCGATTTTCCGCCAAAAATCGAGTTCCAGCCGATGCATCGGCCCCTTCTCGGGGGACCAGATGCCGCGAAATCTATTGAGAATTAGGAAAAGTTTAGCTGAGAAGATCGGAAGTTTATAAAATTCTTCACAGCATGGTACTAGGGTTTGCATACTTTTGACAAAGTTATAGAGGTGTTCTGGCCGGTCAAAGTACAAGGGGTCAGGGTACTTTTTCACGTACAACGTGCATTCCGGAAAACGACGACCTGGCCATGGCGGCTTGCGCCCACGCATGGCATTTACGTTTGCGTTCGAATTTTCTGTCCAAACTTAGGATATTGATTTTAAACGTCCTAAAGATCATACAGGCCAATTTTTGGTTCGCGGGAATGCCATTTGATAGGTGTCGGCAGCGTTCTTGCTGGAAAAAACTGCGATCAGGCCGGACGATAGAAACGTTGACAGCAATACCTTTCCGGCGTATTTTAAAGGATATATCGGTTTCTTTTTACTTTTTATGATACATAGTAGTCGTAAACGTGCAAGGGTGGCCAGAAATCGCCGAATCCAGCGACCATGCTGCACAGCTTTGGTGTGCCGAAATGCGCCATTTTGCGGCCACCGCCTGGGCCAAGGTAACGCCATCCATGCCTGGTAAAGCTTAAGCATCGTTTTCCTATCGATGTTTGACATTTATATATACGTTCTAGCTTGTGTAGCACATTCTTTTTGCACTATTCATGCTCTTTCTTGACCCTGGCCTGGCCCCTTTCTAAAACACCATTCTTAGATGCTTCCCTCAGTCAGTTGACCTGCCACAGGGTGATGGTGATAAGTTTTAGAGGCTGTATGGGTTTGAATACCTCCATATATGTTTGTTATACATTTCCCATACACATATTGCATGAGTGTGAGGCAGTTGGCTGGTCTCTGTGGCATCATCAAGCACGTAACTGGTGAGTAAAAGCTTCCCATTGACAGCATGTGCCACCAGGTGTGCTGGCCATCACCTGGCAAGCTATAGCAGCTTAGGCCTAGTTTATCCTTGCTAGGGCAGGCTGAAATAGGCTCAACACCACTAGTTTGTTGGTGGCTGCCTCCTAGAATGCATGCCTTGCGTAGGGTGTCCGTACCACGTTACCTACGTGCATGGACAAGGTGGCACCTGCACATAGGTGCCATGTAAGGGCAGTGTGATGATGCAGTTATGTTTCCCCATCATTGTGGAAGGGAAATGTATTGTTTGGCATGGTTGGTGGCCATATTAGGAGGTCGTATGCCCACCCCTACTCCCTTGGTTGCTTTTTACCCACGGTACCCCTATGGGCTGTACTGGGTGTAACTGCTGGTATACCCACCCAAATGATGACCCCAATGGCTCAAACTGTTCAGCAACTAGTTGTTTATCATCCCTGAAGTGGTAGGTGCCTAGGTCTTATAACATAATTCAAAATGCACATTCTACCAAAAATGAAAACGCGCGTCTTGACCCCCCTGACTTTGACGGCAGTTAAACATGGCCTACCCTGCATATATGTGAGGTGATTTCACTCTGCTGTAAGTAATTATATTTTTAATATATATGTGAGGTTGTGATATACCAACCCGAAGGGCAACTCATGGACATGCTTGGCCCCCAAGGACAGCCATTGGATATGGGTAGGTTGGATGGCATCTGGTTTGCAAAATTGTGAAGATCCAGCCGATTTATCGGCAGGATCTCAGACCATTTAGGGGTTAAACCTCCATTCAACCTCTTTTCCTAACAACTAAATCTATGAAATAAAACTCTTTTTCTGGTCTCTCTTCCATTGTCTTCAAGCTCAGTCTTTCATCACCTGCAAGGTGAAAGGGTAGCAAGGCCAAGCACAAGGCATTGTGTAAAACCCATTAGTTTCCTCTACCTTTTCCAACACAGCACTTTTGGCAGCCTTTGATAGCTTGTTATAATGCATTATTGTGCTGCATGTCATAGATAGCTGTTTTCACGCGCGTAACCCACACACATGTATGAGCACGTTATATAGGGGTAATGGGTTATCCGGGTGGTCTGACCCAAGGAAACCCCCATTGGACTATCCAACTAAGTTGTCCAATGTTGGTATTGAGATTCCCTGCCCTCCCTGGGAAGTTAGGGGGGGGTAGACTTTTCCTTGGGGAAAAAAGATCGTCTTTTGGCCAGCTTTGACTGGAGCTATCATCCAAATGCTTTAAAAAAGCCAAGGTATTATCGCATATTCTGAAAGCCCTTGAAGTGTAGATACTCCTAGCATCTTGGTTGGGGGTATTTGGAGTTGTGGCCTGTGAGTTATGATTTTTTTCATTTTCAGGGGTATAAAAGTGCCAAAAATGGGTCAGCGGACTATGGGTTAAAGCCGCAATCGCTGCATTCATAATTAACACGGTGTGACTTATCACCCCCTTCTATCCGAGCCAGCTCGGGAGGGGCTGGCAGTAAGGCGGGTGAACTGGCAGGAGGGACGGCTACGGGGATCGCGACCGGGGCGACCACTGGCGTGTCGGGCTTGGCGTCGTAGGCTGACAGAGGAGGATATACCACAGGTTTCGCGTTCGCCATGATAGCGGACATAAGCATTGAATCTCTGAACCCGCGCGCCTCCGCGATTCTGCCCTTCTTGGCAGGTCGTCGCGCAGGGGTGGAATGGATGATGATAGAGTTGGTCATAGTGCTCGTGGTCGGTATTCGGGAGGTCGTGCGGACCTTGCGAATGGCTCTCTTTGTTTTCTTACTTTGCCGTTTCGGAGTCTTTCGTGGCATCGTGTGCTTTATAACAGTAGCGAGATCTTTTTAAACTGTCCACTGAATCGGGCCAAAGATCTCCCCGCTTGCAGGCAATCCGGACTTTGACCTGCACTTAAGGGGAGGGTCGATATACACCACTGCACTTCCAGAACCAAACGGCTTGTCCACCCTCAAAATTATCTCGTAGAAGCCGTCAGCCTCATCACAGCCTGGCGCGACTCGCCAAGACGGACCGACAAGGAGCCTGCCAGTTGTGCCAGGCCCATAAATGAAATTCACGGCATCTGGCAGAAGTCTGTAGGGGTGGCCGATGTCCAGAAGGGCGGGCGCACCTTGCGTGAAGTGGACCCGGAGATAGAACGCGCTAAGTGTGGTCGGGGACGAGATGACAGCCCCGTTTTGATCTCGAAAGCTCACAGTTCCCTTTGGTCCGAGTTCCCAGAGCTCCGGCTGCATGTAGTCATAGGCCACCGTTCGCATCCCGGTTATCGAGAATGGGATTCTATGGGCCTCGCGCTCGTCTGTGTATACGGCCTCGTTAAAATACGACGTCGTGCCTATCTGCACATCACCGTCTCCGTAGAATTTGGCAGTAGATGATTCCATGTATATGAGGGTGGTGTTTGGGTTGAAAAACCCCGTCGGAATAAACGTTGCCGTGAACAAGTGTGTCAGACCTCCGAGGGACGGTGTAAAGGTCGCTGATAGCTCGATCGACACATTGATCCATCTATCACCTGCTCCGTTTACAGTCGAAGAAGTGGTCAACGTACCTCCGGCCCATTCCGACCCCTTTACAAGAGTGCCGAACAGGTTGGTGGTACTCAATGACCCGTAATTGTATCGTAGCGACACTGTGAATTTTTTGATACGCGGGAGGTCTGGCAATACCCTGTATACGGAAACGGGGTACGTCATCGGAACGTTCCCATAGTCGTATGACGGCAACTTGGCAACGGCGTGGACGAGATTGTCCTTTGTGAGCGCGAGTTCGCGGTAGTACAGGTTCGTCTCGCCGGGGACTAGGGAGGTAGTAACGTAACTACCCATGATTGAGCAAGACAACCCACCAGTTCCGCGGTGCGTTAGACGTATCGTGTTCCCAGACGTCGAATAAAGACCAGTCGAGTTTGTCGACGTGATGGAAACAAACTCGGTATTGTTTGTGTCATCCACCAGTTCGCTGACATTGATGATTGTCTGGTCAGCGCTGTCGAGATAAAAAACGATCCTGAGTTGACCAGGTGAGTATGGGGCCACAATTCCTGTCGGAGAGGACGTAAAAATCCCTCCAACGCCGTTAGATAACTTGGTCATGTTGCTTAGACCCGTTGGCGCCCAATAGGAGATGTATCGATCCACCAACCCGTCAGAACGCCTCCTGAACGCCACCCAAAAAGTCGTCTTACTAGCCCACGTCGCATCGAGGGTATACTGGGTTGCAATCTTGAGGTTTTGATACAACCCGACCTTCCCCTCGGTTTTATTTATGTTGATCCCGCACACTGACCACCAGTTGTCAGCGGCACCGTTATTTCTCCAGCACTCGTGGCCGTCCGTAAAGGCGGGGTGGTATTTGCCAGTGAGGTCGTTGTGGTCTGACAAGGAAACGAACGCGCTACCGGACGGCACATTGAGCTCGAAGCATATCACGAAGGGGCCGTCGATCTCTTCGTCTGTGAACACCACACATTTCGAGGGAGGTGTGGCATCGTTGGCCGCCAGCGCATAAAAACTTGTTGGGCTCGATGAGTAGTCGTACTGAGTGTGCGATGGCTGTAACAGTGTCGTGGAGTCTCGCGAAAAGTGGAGAAGGCTATAAAAAGTTGTAGATGGACCGTATACAGTCACTATCTCTCCAGTTATGTTCGGAGTGTCGCGAGGACACGAGAAACGCGGGACGACCTGCACCTCTTTCAAGGACGAGTTTGATAGCAGGTGGTTAATGACCCCTGCACCGCTCACGGATCCCTGGCTGACCCCGTCGACCATCACCTTGAAGCTTGTCGCCGTGTGCTCGGTACTGCCCCATCCCGTGTCGTGGTCAGCATGCACTTGGACGCCTATTCTAGCCGGTTTGGTGGTTGAGAAGAACCTGCTAGGGGATCGGATAGCTGGAACGAGAGGGTCTGTCTTCACGACGCCTATGACCGCGCCTTGTCGTTGTGTCGTGGAGGTCGTTATGGTCCCGTCCTCGTATATTGTCACATCAGCCGACAGGTATTTCCCGCTGTCCGCCGAAGTCAATGCGCAGGTCACGGCGTCCTCCCCTCGCAGTCCCCCGTCTTCATCCAATTGAATCCCGCCGTTTGGACTAGTCAGAGAGACCTCGTCAACCTTCCAAGTGATGGGGAGCTTCCTTTGATAGGCTGACGGTGTCGTGTTCTGAATGCCTAATCTGACAGCCGGTATCGCTTCATCGCCTATCAAGACCCAGGATTTGTGAGGAGTTGAACTCTCCCAAAATGTCTCGTTCACCTGATCAATCCGCCCAATGTCCCAGGCCGTCAGAGGGACGTACGTGCGCGTTATGTGGAGACTGTTAGAGAGTCGTTGCATCCTATTTAGGTCCCTAGTCGTCGCGAACCCGACTTGGGAGAAACTCATCAGTTTACCAAAGTATGCATGACCGTTGATTCCAAAATGGATTTCGTCCATGAGAGGACCGTCTACAGTCTGGCTTGCATTGATTGGATCCAAAGCTCAAATGGGAACCCGGTAGTCTGCTTCCTCCTGTTCGAAGCCAAGACGTTGGCTTTAGTGTTTATCAACCATCAGCAGTACAGGGAACGGCCTGGCTGACAGTTTGTAAAGGAAGTGTCTTGAGACAGATTTTAAGAAAATAGAACTAGCCAGAATTTGCTGGCTCTTGTCTTTTTCTGGCAGGCTAACCTAGGCTTGTTGGTTCTTGTTTTGCCCATCGGTCAGCTGGTGCATGCCACTGACGCGAGCGCAGACTCGAGCCATGGCGGATGCAAATAGAGCAGATGCCAACACGTCCGCTCCGGGGTCGAATGGCGGAATTCCTCCCGCCGTACCCGCAGTGGGTGAGAGTCGCGACCAAGAAGCGCCGCTGAGTATGGTGGCGCTGTTCGCGCAGATGCAAGCGCAGATGCAGCAACAGTCGCAACAGTTGCAGCAGCAACTGGCGCTGCAGATGCGGGAAGTGACCGACAGATTGGTGGCCGTAGAGGGTCGTCATCTGCAGTCCACACCATGGGACGGGCAGGCATCGATGCCGGGCCCAAGTGGTGTTGCCGCGGAGCCGAGGGAGCGGGACCAGCCGCCAACCTCAGGTAATGCGGCGGGAAGGGCTCCGATGGAACCGGGGGTTTTGGCTGGGTCGCTAACCCAACACGACTTGCTTGGTGAGGCGGATGGTCAGCCACGGGGCGAGTATACGCTGGCGCCCAGGCGCCTGCCTTTCGATCAAGCGCGAGACGGATTGCACGAGGAGAACGGGGCAGGGCTGGCGCGCGCGATGGACCCACGCAGGGGTGCACCAGGACGCATGCTGCCAGGCGGGGTCTCAATTCCGTTTGGGCGAGGCGGTGGGGCGCTGACCGGCGGGTCGACTGCACGGTGGTCAAGTGTGCCAATCGGGCGCATTCCGCCCATGGAGGACATAACCACGCCGCTGGCTTTCCGAGTACGGGAGGCAGCACGCCCAAGCACGCTGGCGCAGGGACGCGCAGCTCAGCGACCGCCGGAGGATGCCGATGGGGTGCAGTACCCGCAAAGGGTGCGCCTCATACCTGAAGGCGCGAAGATGCCCACCCTACCACGGGTGGACATGCGCGAGAAGTTCTCCACAACCGGCAATCTG
This sequence comes from Mesostigma viride, assembly GCA_009746045.1. Classification (NCBI taxonomy): domain Eukaryota; kingdom Viridiplantae; phylum Streptophyta; class Mesostigmatophyceae; order Mesostigmatales; family Mesostigmataceae; genus Mesostigma; species Mesostigma viride. The sequence continues at coordinate 2,240,309 of RPFO01000165.1, read as the reverse complement.
GCCACGCTGGCGCAGGCCTACAACGCGTACAAGTCATGGATTGATCTGCAATACATGACTACGCAAGGCGCTGTAATGCATGAGTTTGTCATGAACAACATGCATTTCTTCTTTCACGGCCTTACGCTGAGGCGAGTGGCTAGGCTGGTGGAGCAGTGGAGAGAGGTCTCGCTGTACACGCGTCACACGGACGTGTGGTTCGGCTTCGACGGGCGTGGCCAGCCCGACTATGACAACATCATGTATGGTGTCGACCCTGCCGAGGAACTGTGGGGCCTCCTTCGCCAGGAATACCCGGTGGAGACCATCAAGGCAGAGCGTGAGTGGCGCAGTTTCAAGATAGCCGAGGGTGAAACCCCGGAGCAATCTTACGAGCGCCTCATGGAGTTCGCCGGCGAAGTGGAGGACTGGTCCGAAAAGCTGGCGTGTCAGAAATGGCTGCAAGCGCTAGGCTCCAAGGAGATGGAGCTGCCCACGCCGCCCAACGGCCAGCCGTGGCGATTGCGGTCACTGTGCATTGAGGTCAGGGCCATGATGCGACGACACGCGCAAGGCCGGATCTCGGTAAGCACGGTGGTGGCCGAGCTGCAGGCCAAGGTCGACGCGCTGACCAAGGCCAAGTCGGGTGAGTCGTCTGCCACAAGACAAGCGCGCCCGCAAGGCGGCCACGGTGCTAGCAGGAACCAAGGGGGGTCTCGCAACGCCTCATCGCATGATGCAACCCAGGGTAACGCCGCTGGCGGCAACAAGGACGCTGCCGTCCGCCGACGCGAGCTGGGGGGGCACGTCCTCACAGACGGGTAGGACGGATGCGCGCAAATCGGGCTGCTTCCTGTGCGGTCAGGATGGGCACATCAAACGTGATTGTCCCAAGGCGTGTAAGAAGTCACACCCGGCAACGGTCCGCACCCATCTGGCGGGGCAGTGCCCAGCGCCGGGGGTGCACTTTGCGGACGTGGAGGACAAGAAGGTGGACGCGGGGGTGGTCATCATTCAGCCGACGGGCGAGGCGGGGGGCGTGAAAGGGAGGATGGGGGATCGCAGGTTCAATACAGGGACGAGGACTTCTGGCGGCCAGCCGACGTGATGGCGTTGGACATCCACGCAGTTGGCGCGCGCGGGAAGCAAGCACGTGCACCACCGTCGTTTCAGGTGGGGCAGCCAAGTGAGACTGTGGGGCAGTTGCCTCAGTCCTTTCGCATGGCTCCCGCTCGGACCGGCTCCACCCTGGAACACGACAATCCTGCTGGGGCAGAGCAGCGGCGCAGGTTGTTGCCATTATACCCTATGCCATCGGTCGTGGACACGCCGCATACACTCCCCGGCAAGTGGTCGAGTGGTTCGGTCAGCGGGCCGTGGAGGTGCTCGGGTCGCATGCGTCAGAGGTACAGCGGTACGCTGACACAATGGACGCCCGTAGGTTGCACAACGCTGAGACAGCCACATTTGTTGGGCATCGCCCTGCATCGGCTTCGGTAGTCGTGGGTCATGTCGCTCATGGTGTCTTGGACAACGCGCAGCGGGCGTGCGTAGTGCCTAGGGCACCCACTGTCACCTCATATCCGGATGGTGAGCCAGCAATGGCGTTTCAGGCGCAGGGGCACGGGGAGCCCCTGAGCAACGTGGTCTACAGTACTGACCATGAATTGGTCGTGAAACTGGACAGCGGGGCCCAGCCACTCGTCATCAGTGCTCGGCTGGCCCAGTTGCTCAACCTAACCAGGGAGAATGGCGGGCTGCGGGACAGTCATGTGTCCGTGGCGGGCTGGCAGGGCCCTGCCGCTAAACCCTTTGCCATGACTGCGGTCCAGGTAATGGTCATCCTCAACCCGCTCAGGCCATCCGACATGGCCTGCATCCCTGTGAATGCCCTTGTGACCGAGCAGTCATCGTATGACGTGCTGGTCGGCATGGAGGTCATGTTTCCCATGCGGCTCGAGGTACGCATGTGGGAAGGCCGCGCGGTGTACATCGTTGACAGAGACGGTGACGCCATGCGCCAAGCAAGCATCCCGGTGAGCTGCTACAGCTCGGACACTGGGGCAGTGCGTGTCTCGACGGTCAACCGGGTCGAGGCTGGCTCGCACGACGCGGTGGTGGAGGTACGGATGGGGGAGGTCACGGCAGCTGGGGGGGCTGTGCGTGATAAGCATCGGCCGTGCATCCCAACAGCGCTGGTGGGACGGGCCTCATTGCAGAGCACGTGGGCGGCGCGACAGCAGCCGCAAGCGCGGCAGGCCCTTTTGCGTCAGCACGTCACCAACGCGGTGCGGCAGCAACAACTCTCTCATCTCCCGCGGCAATCGCAGTCCCAAGTGGCTGTCGCGACAACGAAGGTAACTTCTGTGCCGATGTTGTGGCAGAGTCGCGGGTCTTGTCCGAAGGGGTTGTATTGCTAGAATTGTTTGCTGGGATGGGAGGGGGGCTGGCTGGCTTTCTCGCTGCAGGCGGTACGTGCCACACGTTGATCGCCGTAGAGCCGTCTCCTACCGCTCGGGCAGTGTATAGGCATCACTGTGCCCAGCTGTCTGCCCTGTATCCATCTCAGTTTCCTCCGTCTGCGTGGACAGATCCTTTGGGGAGTGCCCTCAGGATATCCGTGCCATTGGGGAGGTTCATGTGCGAGGCCTTTTGAGGCGGCACAAGAGGATAGACCTCGTCCTCGCGGGCTGGGAATGTCAAGGGTTGAGTCAGGCCGGCGTAGGACGCGGGCTTGCGGATCCTAGGAGCGGGTTGTTTTGGGATCTGCTTCGAGTCGTTGGACTCTTGCAGCAGCTGCAGGACCAGCCACTAGCGTATCTTTTTGAGAACGTGGTGGCCGACGACAGCCCTCACGAGGTAGTGAGGAAGGACTGGGCCCAGATCGTGGATATCTTAGGGGCCCAGTCACGTGCGACAATGCAGGATTGGGCGGGCTCACCCACAGGTACCGCGCATTCTGGACCAACCTTGCACTCACCACCACCATCCAGGCAGTGGTAGATGCGATCACACGACAGCACGACGGCATGCCCGCGGAGGTGGCGCTGCCACCACATTTGGTCACGCAGCGTGTAGATGTCGCCGATCGGCACCCTTACGCACCCGTCAATCACGTAGGTAAGCCTATGTGCGCTCTTCCCACCTTGGTTAGTTACCAGGGGTCATCGGCCTACAGGGACCGGGGCAAGGGTTTGGTATGGGACACCGGTACGGGTTTGTTGGTGCAGCCGCCCGCTGAGTTTCGGGAGGTGAGCATGGGGTTCCATGTGGGGGCGTCCGCCGCTGAGGGGGTTTTAGAGGCCACTAGGTGGTCTCTCGTTGGGCAAGCCATGTCAGCCTTCCAGGTTGGGTATGTTCTGCGGGCCGCAATGCAAGTGCGCCAGGGTGGGGGAGATATCCCCACACCGCCACCGCCTGTCAGTGCCCACGCGGCTGGTGTCCGGCCAACAGCGTCCGGCGGCACTGGGTCGCCATGGAGATCGCGGCTGCTTCAACTATGGAGCGTTATCCTCATGACGTCCTTGTTGTCCAGCACGGTGTTCGCTGGAGCGCCCACCCTGCAGCAATCGGTCGGTCGCGCAGTCCGTGCCATTCAGCAGGTGAGCGTCACACCCGGTGTAGCCGCATTTTCCCTTTTCCACGATGCCGCTGTCCGGGGGCCTTGTGTCGACAGTAGGAGTGCCGCAGTCGCAGATCCTGCTGCCTCTCACATATGGGCCATAGGTGAGCACCTCACGCCGCGCAACGCAAGGCTATGGAGCACTGGTTGCATTCTGCACGCTCAGTTTTCGCTTTCAGCAGTGAAGAACTAGGGTGCTACAACGGGGGCTGCATGGGGGTCCCACTAGATACGGATCAGCCCTTATTCAGGCGGCAGCATAGGCTGAGCTTGGCTGAGCTGGAATTCGTAGATGCTAACTGTCGAGAGCTAGAGGCAGCTGGGATCATCCGCGCTTCATCCTCCAGTTATGCAGCTGCCACGGTGGTCGCACCCAAGAAGGATACCATCACAGGCGAGTGGACAGGTATGCGCATGGCCACTGACCTGCGTCAGCTGAACGCGCACACTCCTGTTGATAGGTACCCCATGCCTCGGGTCGATGATGTTTTGGATAAAATATCTCCCCAGGTCAAGTATGTGTCGTCGCTAGATTTGCGTAGCGGCTTCCATCAGATCAAGGTCGTAGAGGCAGATCAGCGCAAGCTGGCCTTTTGGGGTGGGACCCGTCTGTACGAGTGGGTTCGCATGCCATTCGGACATCGCAACGCTAGTGCGGTGTTCCAACGTGCCATGGACCAGGTGCTGGCAGGGTTGCCATTTGCAGCCTGCTACATAGACGATGTCATTGTCTTTAGCGAGACGTTTGACCAGCACTTAGCTCACCTCGATCAGGTTCGGATCGCCCTAGATAAGGCCAACCTGCGGCTGCACCCTGAAAAGTGCAAGTTCGCCCAACAGACCATAGGGTTTCTTGGCCATCAGATTGTACCAGGTGGCCGGACCCCTGAGGCAGCCAAAGTGGAAGCCATCAGCAACGCCGCAGTGCCCATCGACATCTCGGGGGTGCGCGCGTATCTCGGGCTAGCTGGCTATTATCGAGGATATATTCAGAATTTCAGCACCAAAGTCAAACCCCTGACTGAGTTGTTGAAGAAGGGCAATGTCTGGGCGTGGGGTCCGGCTCAGCAGCGAGCCATCGATACCATCAAACAGGAACTGACTGCCGCTCCTATCCTACGCGCCCCCGACTATGCTCTGCCCTTCATTCTTTACACCGATTGGTCCAAGGTAGGCCTAGGGGCTGTGCTAGCACAAAAGGACGATGCGGGGCGCGAGCATGTTATCGCGTACGCTAGTCGGAGTAACAACTCTGCCGAGAGTCGGTACTCTTCCTACGAGGGGGAAGCGTTAGCCGTTGTGTGGGCCATCAAGCACTTCAGGCCATATCTCTTTGGGCGGGTGTTCACACTTGTCACTGATCACCAGCCCTTATTGTGGTTGATGACCAGCGACAAACTCACGGGTAAGCTGGCCCGGTGGGCAATGATCATTCAGGAGTACCACCTGACAATCGTCCATCGGCCAGGTGTGGATCACTCCAACGCGGACGTCCTGTCCAGGTATGCTCTACCAACCACTGTTGACAACACTGGTGCGCGGGCCCTAGGGGCCGAGAGCTCGCCTGGGTCTGTGGTTTTTGTTAATGCTGCAGGCTTCGCTGACGCCGACGCCGAGGCAGACTGGCGCGCAGTCGAGTATACAGTCGCAGACTTTGCGGCAAGCTGCAATGCAGTTCACCCTTCTCCCTTCACCCCTGCCGCTGGCCTCCTCGCGTTGGAGGAAGGTAATTCTCCGTCCTTTGACATTGACAATACCTTGGCACGATACCTAGCACTCCAGGTGGTGTTGGTTGGCCATCTCACAGTGGAATGCAACATGGGTGATGTGTGGCTCGATGGGCGTGTGTTGGAGCAGGTCCAAGGGATAGCTCTCACCCCAACCCCTGTTGATTGGTCCTCAGCCCAGCGTGACGCTGAGTTGAATAGGGTGCAACATAGGGCGGTCACCTACTCGTGGGATGCCGGGGTCCTCCACAAAATGATCGGCAAGCGCAAAGTGGTGGTGCCGCCGCCTCACAAGCGGGTCGCCATCGTCCAGCAAGCCCATGAGCGGTATGGCCACCTGGGTGGTAACCGCACTTGGCGCTAGTGCGCGCCTCTTATTGGTGGAACGGCATGCGTGCCACAGTCGCGCAGGTCGTCGCTAGCTGCGCGCAGTGTGCCCGGGTGAAGGCCAGGTTCAATGCGGACCACGATGCGAAAGAATTGATGAGCCTACCCATCAGAGGGCTCTTCTACCGCTGGCACGTAGACCTGTGTGGGCCCTTTGATGAAAGTGCAGATGGCCACAAGTATGTCATGGTGTGTGTCGAAAGTTTTAGCAAGTGGGTCGAGCTCATCCCCATTGCTGACAAGCAGGCCGCCACCACCGCCAAGCACTTCGCCGACATCATCGCCAGGTTTGGCGCCCCCGCGGAGGTGGTCACCGACCAGGGCGGGGAGTTTCGTGGGGAATTTCAGGAATTGTTGGATGCATGTCTCATTGATCACCGTCGCACTTCTCGCGAGCATCCTCAGGCCAATGGTTTGGCTGAGAGATTGGTGCAGACTGTCAAGCAGGCTTTGCGCAAGTGGAGCCTGCAGTCAGCATCATTCACTATGTGGGATCGTGAACTGGCGTGGATAGCCATGGGTTACCGAATGTCACCCCAGGAGTCGCTCGCCTGTTTCTCCCCGTATTTCCTGTTGTTTGGGCGCGCACCCTTGCTCCCCACGGAGGCGCAGAGTGCACACCCCACCCCTATGGCGTTTGACAACGCCAGTCAGTTTCTGGCTGAGGTGACCGCACGGGCGGCTACTTTCCGCAAGGTTATGCCCATCGCCATGAACAACTTGTTCATCGCCCAGCACCGAGATACCCTGCGTTACGCTCAGCGCCGGGGGGGCGCTTACATGGCCCGTCAGCTGCATTTTCGTCCGGGGCAGTTCGTCTTTCTCCGCACGCAGCTGACCGACACTCTTGACGTGCCTGCGGGGCCGACCATTTTGCGGATCGTCGCCATCAAGCCATCTGGGGTCGCCATTCTGGAGGGCGTCGACGGCAGTCGCACCACCGATAACGTAAGCAACCTCAGTCCGTGTTCGTTGCCCAACTTATTGCCTGACCTCGCCCCGCACACGGCCAGGCGGGTCAAGGACGCACAGTGTCAGGTTTGCCATCGCGTAGACCAGGGGGATACCATGTTGCTGTGTGATCACTGTAATTGTGGGTGGCACATGCACTGCTTGCAGCCAGCGCTCACCACCGTGCCAGCGGGCCAGTGGTTTTGCCCAGTTTGTGTCGCTGCCCGTTTCGCAACCAGTAGCGTCACCATTTCCTTAGCTGCTGTGGTGTTGGCACGGTCGCTGGCCATGTGAGGAGCCATGAGAGCCAGCGAGGGGGGGAATCATGGGACAGGTCCTCGCCCACCAGAGTTCAATTATACGCAATACGCGGTTATACGCGCGGGGTCCGTATAATGGATAATACGGTATAATACGGTATTATCCGGAAATTATACGCAAATACTGGATTTCATCGTTTTTGGGGTTGTTTCATGCATTTTGATATCATTTCAAGCAGTCCACATGTTTCTGACACTAAATTACACATGATACATGGGTTGCCACTGCTCAGCAGTGCTTGGGAACACTGGACGTGTACACCGGGGTTCACGAGGAGCTAGATTACGCATGCATTATACCCTAAAAAACAACGCCAAATGAAATGGAAAGATGAAAAAAGCAAAAGAAGTAAGATGGCTATGCTTCCATGCAAGCAGGTCCTGGGCATCTCCATGTTTCTTGCATGCATGAGGAGCACACAAGAAGAAGGCTGACTTTGGCGAGCAAAACAAGAAATAGTGGCTAGATCTGGCCAGAAAACCACTTGTTTCGAGATGTTTTTAGCAAGAAAAAAAATCGCGTTATCAAGCTTATCATATTTATAAACAATGCCAAGCACTACGTCACTGCTTTCGATGAAGCATAAGCTAATAGCAGACAAATCTGGTCCAAAATCTGCATGTCGTAGTGGTATTCCCCAACCATCACAAGCCAATAATGCGTAGAGGCAGTAAAGCAACCAAAAGACAAGCAGAAAACCTCCATTACAGGTCTACGACTATTTTACAATCCACCCAACAACTTGATACAGTACAATGAACACGTGATCAGGATAGCACGTACCAGATCAAAACCGCATATTACCTTTCTTGACGGAGCCAGCATGCCCACCTGATGGACGTAGCTGCGAGCCTTTCCTGGCCGTCGTCGCTTATAAATCATGTAAGGAATAACCTGAAACATCTATCCGCGTTCAAATGTAGGGGCATTTCCCGCCTATCAACAGTTAGCACATGCACGGTCGCCACCTGGTTGCTGAAACGAGGTTGCCGCATCGAGCAGAAGGTCGAGACATATCTGCGCACATCCAAACGTTGCCTGGCCAAGGATATAAGCTTTTCAAGACCTAAGGATCATGCCTACAAAATTTCAGTTGAAAATATAAAGCGGCCATGCTCTCGTACCAGTCAGTTTTCTGTATTATGACTGTCTATATTCGGTGCATGGCTGCCCGAGAGGCAAGGGCAGAGCACCTAAACAGCATGGAGGGTTGCCAACTTGCCATGCTACAGTCTAGCTTGCTTGTAGGATCCTTGTGTCTCACGGTCGCCAAATGTCAACCAGTGGATGGTTTCCGTAGTGTTTCTAAGTTCCCTTGCTTTCCCGCCTTGGTTCCCGCCCGAAAAATTTGGCTGCCGGACCTCGGATGAGCGCGAAAACCCCATTATACGCGCGCTCATACGTGTTATTCGCCGTATTATACGTAAAAATACGCAAATCGTATAAAACGGATAAAAATTATCCGCTCGACCTTGTATAACGCGTATTATACCGTATTATACCGTATAATACGCCGTATAATTGAACACTGTCGCCCACCCCACCGGGCATGCAGTTAAGGCAGGCACGTCAGCTCAGCTCATTTGGGTTTTACCAAAGCTGAGCATGGCCAGCCGCCATGGTAGCGCCGGAGATTGTGGTACGCAGACGCGACAGCTGTCACGGACGCGAGCTATGTCATCCGGGCGCCCACTATGCACAATACCGGTGACGTGCGCAAGGAATTTGTTTTCTGCGCATTTTCGACAAAGGCTAGTGACCGGGGGGGGGACACTAGCACTTGCAGCATAAGAGCGGACGAAAGTGCACGTGCGCGCGCGCCGGGCCAGGCACGGCTGGGCGCGCAGCACTGACGTACTTGAGCGGACGGCAGCACAAGTGCGCAGCGTCGAGAGGATCATACGCGAGTTATAGTGGACAGCTGGAGCTGGAGCTGGAGCTGGAGCTGGACTGCTGGACTTCAACAGCGCCGAGGCTATTGACAGGCCAGGTGTCTTTGTGGTGTAGAATAGCGGGTCAACGTTATGAGGACTGGACAGAAAATGGAAAAGGACAATTTGCGGTGCGGAGCCAGATCGCTGGAATGAATGCGAAATCGCTGGCAGCCCTACAAAGGGATTTCTTCTAGAAAGGAAAGATTAGAAGCAATGTTTGCTGGGCCACTCACACGCAAGGTGTGAGCGTGCAGATTGTTTGAAGGATATTATGCTTCGACCTTGGTGGTCGTGACTAAATGCCGGACATTCCCAGGGACAGAAATGCCGGAGCCTCTAGGAGATGAGATCGGCAACAGGGTAGCAATTTAGATTTGTCGGGATGCCTTCCTGTTTTTGTTGGCATGTGTGGTAGTAAGCCAGGACGGCAACTGGAATGCGGTTTCTGTTTGCATGGTTCAGGCAGCAAGATAGTTTTGGCATTCCTGGCTGGACTGACAAGTGTGGCGTGTGTCATGCGTGTGGCATGACGAATGGTTTGGTTCATAGTCGAAGAGGACTCTCACGTAGCGTGTAGTCTCTTCGAGTCTCTCGTTAGTGGCCTTCGTGTTTCTCCCTTTCCTTGGGAGCAAGGCCGGTAGCATGTCATGGAGCGCTGCCTAACTGCGGGCTCGTGAGCATGGAGTGCATCGATATTGAGACTATCAACGTGTTGTAATTGTATTAACTTTCTCAATAAATTCCGCATGTGCGGCTTCATCATCAGACTGTGCAAAGTGTGTGTTGTGAAAACATTGTTCTATATCAGGGGAGGAAAAAGCATTAAGGTGGTCATCAGGCACGAGGGACAATTCCTTGTCCTCGGGTAAAATGAGAATGAAAGGTGCGGTCCTTTATGGCACCGCCACCTTCATGACAGGCAATCCGGCCCAACCAGCCGATTCTTGAGACCATGCTTTATCATTAAAGCAACCAAAAGACATTTCAATTCCAATGAGATACATGACGAATTACAAAGAGTGTCGAGTTGTAATGTTGTAGTTATAAGAGCAGCTGTGAGGCCCCTTGGGTGACGCCACTGCAGGCCCCTTGTGGCGGCAGTGCGTGTGTTCCCGACCTAGTTCCTACTGGCATTCTTGCCAACGACGACCAGGGTGCCCGAAGGCCCTGTCCCTTGTCTCGTTCTCAGTCTTACACACATTCTTAACAAAACCAATACATTGTCATATCCGTCAGTCCATCCTCATGGCAACTGACTGCATGCAACCACTCACGGGGGCTGCTCCGGGCTGCTCGAACTATTTCACCCCATGAAGACAACAAACCAGTTGTGAGGGAGAGAAACGGACGAACAACGACCACCATGGTTCGTTGCTCATCCTTCTATACTGCTCAAAGCTCAAGCCTGGCGGCTGGCGCCACTAGCGCCACTTTAGACATCAACCAATCATAACATTGTCTAATTTCTGACAAGCTAAACTTCAAGCTTTATCTGTCAAGCGAACACAAATATACAAGGGCAAATCTATCGGCTATGCCAGGCACCGCCTGGGGCTTCCTTGCATTTGTGTCTGGTGTCCCACGTTGAAATCCTGAAATTGCACATCTGCGCAGTGCCTCGCCGGCTTGCTGCGTACCAGCATTCGGCAAACTGCCCTTGTGACGAATGTCAGTGAAATTCAGGTCCGCCCAAAAGTTCCGTCAGCAAATTCAGCGGACTTGGCGCGTGAGTACAATTGAGATCCGCGGCGTCAGTACCGGGCCGCGGTATAGCAACCCGCACAAGGCTGCGGACGTCAGAATTACGCTAAAATCTGAATTGCGGACGTGATAGATCACGGACGCGACAGCTGTCGCGTTTGCGTGCCATATCATCCTAGACTGGTCATTACCGCTTCTTGGAATGCATCCACTATCAGCAGTAATCATGTGTGAGATATGCCACCTCCCCCCCCACTATTTAGCTCACAACAACGTGAGAGCAAAAAGTGAAAGAAAGGCATCTCACACTAAAGAAGGAAGCCCAAAGAGGGCGTCATTCTAGGCAGCAGCAAAAAGGAAAAAAAAAAAAAAATCCAGCTGCTCCAAGATGCTTTTCCAGGATCAGCAACAACCTTAACATGCATGCTTTTAAAGGCTTAGCAATAACCCCTTCAATGGCTTTTTACCGGGAAAAGCCTAACCTCTTCAGATGCTTTTGAAGGCTAAGCAATAACCTCTTCCTTGTGCTTCCCTGGGTGAAGCAGGAGGAACATCCAGGCTGGCCGGACTGAACCCATCATGGGTTGTTCGTCCGTTTAAAATGAGAATGAAAGGTGCGGTCCTTTATGGCACCGCCACCTTCATGACAGGCAATCCGGCCCAACCAGCCGATTCTTGAGACCATGCTTTATCATTAAAGCAACCAAAAGACATTTCAATTCCAATGAGATACATGACGAATTACAAAGAGTGTCGAGTTGTAATGTTGTAGTTATAAGAGCAGCTGTGAGGCCCCTTGGGTGACGCCACTGCAGGCCCCTTGTGGCGGCAGTGCGTGTGTTCCCGACCTAGTTCCTACTGGCATTCTTGCCAACGACGACCAGGGTGCCCAAAGGCCCTGTCCCTTGTCTCGTTCTCAGTCTTACACACATTCTTAACAAAACCAATACATTGTCATATCCGTCAGTCCATCCTCATGGCAACTGACTGCATGCAACCACTCACGGGGGCTGCTCCGGGCTGCTCGAACTATTTCACCCCATGAAGACAACAAACCAGTTGTGAGGGAGAGAAACGGACGAACAACGACCACCATGGTTCGTTGCTCATCCTTCTATACTGCTCAAAGCTCAAGCCTGGCGGCTGGCGCCACTAGCGCCACTTTAGACATCAACCAATCATAACATTGTCTAATTTCCGACAAGCTAAACTTCAAGCTTTATCTGTCAAGCGAACACAAATATACAAGGGCAAATCTATCGGCTATGCCAGGCACCGCCTGGGGCTTCCTTGCATTTGTGTCTGGTGTCCCACGTTGAAATCCTGAAATTGCACATCTGCGCAGTGCCTCGCCGGCTTGCTGCGTACCAGCATTCGGCAAACTGCCCTTGTGACGAATGTCAGTGAAATTCAGGTCCGCCCAAAAGTTCCGTCAGCAAATTCAGCGGACTTGGCGCGTGAGTACAATTGAGATCCGCGGCGTCAGTACCGGGCCGCGGTATAGCAACCCGCACAAGGCTGCGGACGTCAGAATTACGCTAAAATCTGAATTGCGGACGTGATAGATCACGGACGCGACACAAGAACTTGCACCTGGTACGTGCATTTTCCAGCACTTTCTCCTCCCGTGACCGTGTAGGGAAGAAGAATGCGGATATCCTGGTTGTTCGTGACAGTGAACGAAGTTCCAGGAGCAGATGAGGTGCCGTCTTCGTATTGGATGGTAAACATCGCGTCAGGGTTTGACAACGTGGTGTATCCAACATCGTATCTATCAAACAGCCAGTCGATTTGATCACGCGTCAATATTCGGTCCGCTACAATCTCAGAAACTGTCGCATATTGGTCGAGCAGTCGAAGAGACGAAATCCTGATCCAATCTGCGACAATGCCCCCGTCGACCTCTAATATCCCGCTTGACTCTCCCGTCGTAACCACGGTCCACTCGCTGTAGTTGTCGCCCAGTCTCACCCGCGTAGGGGCACTTGGGTACACATAGCGGACTCCGTTGACGGTTACGTGCCTGTCGAACGGATGGACCTGCAGTTGAAGGGCTTGGATATCGCTCTCAATGTCCACAAGCTGTTCGTCCACATCATCGTCTTCGAGTCCAGTGCTAAGGTTGTAATTTGCCGCATTCCCACCGACCACGACCATTATATAATTATCTAACAGATAAGAATAATGGCTTCTGAAGCTTCCGAGACCCCCACGAGCTGCAGGGACGAGACTTTCTCCGAGGCACACGAAGAGGTTGATCTGGTGAAATCCATCAAAAAGGGGCAGCCCCTTTCAGTCGAGCAGAAAAAAGCACTCCGCGACAAAATGAGGGTATACCAGCAGCGCGCAAAGGCAGAGAGGGACAAAAAACGAGCGGAGGAGAGAGAAGAGATAACAAAACGCAAGGTCCTGCAAAAAGAGCTAGAGTTGCAGCGACAGCGGCTCGTTGAGCTTGAGCTCCAGGAAGCTCGCAATCGCTCGCGTATCGAACGTCTACTCGCCGAAGAATCGGTAGCATCCACGCCTGCCGACACGCCAAAACCTAGACGAGGCAGAAAACCGAAAGAGCCTGAGCCAGATTCGCCGCCACCTCCTATTAAAACCAGGCAACTACCCCCGCCCCCCCCGCCGCCACCGATGACGCCGTACGAGATGCGGATGGCCGCTATTCGCGCGTCTCTTCTTGCTTCTCTGGATGAATAATATGTCTTCTGATTATAAATGGCCGTCATAGTAGAGCGACGAATTCCTTCATTAGATAACAAGGACATCAAACAGAGGTATGCTCCAGTACGACCCGGGCCGCCTAACATGCCCAGTCTACACTTTCTAGCCAATTTTTGTGGGGCGAGGCGTTCTGGCAAAACAACTGCAGCGGTGAACATGGCAAAGTCCTACTTTTCACACAATTCATTCGACAAGCTTTACCTCATTAGTGGGTCCGCCCACACCGAACCGAAATATAAAGAGCTCCCAGAGCCCGTGATGACGATGGAAGTCTACTCAAACCAGGCATTCGAGGAGATGGTGGACCACATCAAGGCGGATCTTCACGAATATGAAAAGTACAAGGATGATCTCAAAGTGTGGGAAACTTTCCAGCGTGAATACGTCCACGGAAAGAAAAACGAAGAGCTCATGGATCCCTCCATGTACCTTCGTCTTGATGCTATGAACTGGGAGAAACCTGTGACGAGGTTCGAGCACGGCCCTCCTAGTTCGCTCATCATTATAGACGACATGCAAGGGAGTGCTTTGTACCAGAGCTCTAGCAAAAACGCAGTCGCAGCATTCTCGTTCAAGCATCGACACTTCCTCACGAGCATGGTTTTCCTCACACAAGCATACACAAGCGGTGGAGTCCCGAGAGCAGTTCGCGCCAATATATCTTTTCTCGCTCTGTTTCGGACCAAGGACCACCGAGCAGCACGCCAGATTGCCGAGGAAAGCGCCGGGGCCATAAACCCAGACGAATTCATCGCGTTTTGGGATCACGCCGTCAAGGACGATCCTCACAGCTTTTTCGCGATCGATTTTGACCAGCGCGACCCAAAGCAGATGTTTCGCAAGAACTTCAATATTTTCCTGTCAATAAAATAATTTTCTCTTCCACTGATATATAGTATGGATTCTCCGTCCAAGAAGCGATACACTGGCGCCGAGAAGGAGTACGTCCTAGACACTCAGGCGCTGCTTCGAAATTGTTCAGGCTCGCGTCTCGGACAGAAGACTCTAGAACGTGTCGAACGAGTTCTTCGAGAAGCTGGCTTCAATGACGTCATCCCGTCGACGTGTCACAAACTACGACCCGAGACACGTCTCATGTTTTTGGGACTTGTCGGGTCGCGGAGGCGTCCACGTGGCCGATCTCCCTCGAAAACAGAAAAACGACACGAACCGAAAAGGCCTCGAGGACGGCCTAGGATCCACCCCGTCGGGTATAAAAAAAGGCCGTCGAAAAAAATTTCTCTGCTTCATTCATCAGATGACGGACCAAAAGGAGAGGCGCGAGCAGTGGCGCCGAGCACAGGCGAAGAGGCGGTCGATTGCGAGGGACCAGACAAACTGCATTAGCGCGAAGTCAAAAGTGAAGAAGGGTGTCTGGAATCCGAGCGATCGATGGATCTCCAGCCACCCAGAGTGCGCGGACAAAATCGGCCTTACCGCAAGGTCGCCACCGTCACCGACACCAGTCGCCAACGAGGATCGACCGTCCCACACTGGCAGCGGACGATATTGGACATTTAACGAGGCCGACGCCGCAGCGGAAGCACGACCTGAGCACCACGAGCCTGGCACGTCAGCGAAGTCGCGAGGAGCAACTCGCAAGACTGCGAAGGGATACATCGGCAGGCTGCGAGTTTTTCTCGACAAAATGGGATGCGCGCATGACGAGTCTGTCGACTGCCTCGCTGACGTTGATCGAGTTCTGCGCGTCGTCCACGAGATCTCGGAACCTAGACGCAAGACCAAGCACTCGAAAGAAGATTCGTGGAGAGAGAACGAAAAAAACTTGCTCGGCGTCATCAACGGGGTGGATCGCATGATGCCCGCAGAGAAGAGACTCCCAAGTCAAGTGACGCAAGCGTACACTGCCCAGGTCACCGCGCTGAAGGTCGGGGACCTGGACCGGAGGTTCGAGAGAGCTGATAACGAGTCGCTGAAGTACACCACCTATGGGCAGCTCCAGAAGATCGCCAAAGCTGAGTACGAGAAGGATCCGAAGTCCGATTCTGCTTTGATGGGTCTTATTTACCTGTCTGGCGAGAAGTTGCCACCGACCAGGTATGACCACTACAAGATGCGGATCGTTCAGTCTGTTGACGAGCTCAAAAATCACGAGAACGGGTACATCGTTGGCGAACACCGCATGATCATCAGCGATTTCAAGACGGCCAAGACTTACGGCACCTACAACTACAAGATCCCAGATGGATACTCGAAGCTGATTAACGCGTTGCAGGCACGATCTCACCAAGCATACGTGTTGGAGGACCCAAAAGAGCCCGGCAAACCCATGGATCACGGTTCCTTTGCGGCGAAGTACAATCGCATCTACCACGGAATCGTCGCCACAAGGCAGGCGTACATCACGCGTTTCCTCAAAGGGGCCCCCTGGAAGAAGCGAAAGTGGGGGGCTGACCTGATGGGGCACGACATCATGACAGCAGTCGTGTACGAGCGGAAGGCGGAGGAATCTCCGTCGACAGCCGGCGAGACTAGCGGCCGTCGGTTGAGGCCAAGGAAGAACCAGTAACTGCCTAGATTCCCCGTGGGAGGCAGTTATCCCGGTGCCTTGAACCACAACAGAAAATAAACCAAACAGCATAAAATAAATTGATAATAAAACTCCACACAAAAATTTCACTCGAGGGTCGATGTTTTAATGTTTCATGACAGTTTCCAAATTTAAAGTTTCTGTAGTTTTGGCTCAAACAAAAATTTAATTTATCAGGTCAGTTTTTTTTTCTCGACGAATATTATACATCATGTCTTCCGTACTGTGTCGCGTCATCACGGTCGAACCTTCTAGAAGCTTGTCGAAATCCCGTGGGAGTATAAAGGACTCGGATATCCCGTGGCTTGCTCAACTCCCACCACCACCCAACGAGCAAATGAACACACCCATCACGCCATGGCAATACAAGAAGGATCCAGTGAAGGCTGCCGGAGCCGCCGTCGGCCATCGCTTCATCTGTGCGCGGGGAGTCAACACGGACGACGCCAACGAATTCGCACATTACGGAGACCTTGTTGATTTCCAGCGGATCTACGCAGAATGTGCTGCTCACCCCGTTCGCAGAACGCTCGATGAAATCATCCAACTAGACGACCCTTCTTGGGCTTACGTCGACATCGATGATAAAGTCGACCCAAACGACGAGCGGCTAACGGGCATTGATTACCCACTCACTTTCGCAACGTCCACGACGCTTACTGCCGCGACGTTTTGAAAATCTCTACCGACGGTTTTCGATACGAGGTCAGCACAGCCTCACGCATGAAGAAGGATTTTTTCAAGTCCTCTTTCCACATCGTTGTGCGAGGTCTCGTGCTGGCCGACCTGGACGCGAGGGTGTATTGGTACAGCGGTCTCACCGACTTCATCAAGCGCGCTTCGTTCGACAGCTCCTCTCCTGTTCACGAGGACGCGCACAAGCTGCTGAAATTCAAGGTGAACGGCCAAGAGCAATTCGACGAAGTATGCCGCCACCCCGCTGACTTCTTCGGCGAGATGGACACGGTTATCGACCATTCTGTATACAAGAAAGATAGCCTTTTTCGCTGTGTCGGGATGCACGAATTTGGGGACACTGACCCTTTTGGAATTCTGCGCACATGCGATGGATCATCGAGTGATTTTCTTCGCCATCTGATCAACATCTACTCGCCTGACGACGTCGCTGGAGGGGTGGTGACGAGCGCGCCCCCGGACTGGCCTGCATCACTGAAAAGGAGAGGGGTTCGTGGCCGTCGCGGGTGCATGGTGAAGGCCGCTGGAAAAGACATCGACATTTCGGCATCACTCGCTGCGATGGAGAGGGTGGCCCCCGAGTGTGACTATCTTGAGTGTGGTTTAATCGAGTTGTCGCCGGACGTGAAGCTCATCAGGGTAAAATACCAGCAAAACGACGACCACGTCTGTCTCGTCTGCAAAAGGGTCCACGAGAAGAACGGCCCATTCACACTCCAGTACCCGAGCGGGCAGGTGTTCTACGACTGCTACAGGAAGTCTGCTAACGACCGGAAGCTGGAGATTGCACCTCCTGTCTTGGAGCGATTGGAATCTGACAATGTGCCGTTCACTCACACCTACTCACTAGAGAAAATTCGGCCCTTTGACCGGGATGTACTTTTTGGGGGTCCACACAAGAGCACCATTCTGGTCCAGTCCAACTGTGGGACAGGTAAATCAGAGCGGATCCGCGAGTTGGTCAACGAGGCGGTGAGAAAGGACCCTAGCATTCGGGTGTGTTGCGTCGTCGCTAACATCAGCCTCTCCAAGGAGGAGGATCGCAACTACAAGTCTCTGGGCGAGAGTGGGAGGACGATTATTTGGGAGGACAATGCATTCCACATCCTCTACAGCGACCCAAACTTTCGTCACTACCTAAGCGGCTCCAAAGGGTCGATTTCCGATGACAGGGTGCTCATCGTTCTCAACAGCATCCTGCGCCTCACCGATCAGCCCTTTGATCTCCTCATCCTTGACGAGATTTACAACACACTGACAGCCCTGTCCCAGCGCTACGTGGAGAACCGTCGCGAAGTGCTGAGAAAGTTCGTCCGTCTGATCGAGACATCCAAGGTGGTGATCGCGCTTGACGCGACGGTCACGAGGAAGGTGTACGAGTTCATCGAGGCCTATCGCGCACATGACAACCTGGAGGTGGAGTGCAACACCTTCAAACGGTCCACCAACAGGACCCTGCGATGGATCGACGTGACATCCGAGAAGAACTGGCGAAAGGTGTGCGTGGACCGGTTCGTCGCCGAGTGTGAGAGGAGGATTGAGGCGGGGGAGAGGATTTTCTGTCCTATGTCGGGCAAGAAAGAGGCGGCGATGGCGTACGAGGCACTCAAGCCTTTCTTGGATCAGCGCAAGAATGGGCGCCTGTACACTAGCTTAACGAGCAAGGAAGACCTAGAGGTGGGTGCCAATGCTGCCTGGGCGGACTTGGACTACCTGATTTTCAGTCCGACGATCACTGTTGGGGTTTCCTACACCGAGCACACGTTCGACAGCATGGTGGGGCTGTTCATCAATGGCGACTACTATGCGAGCTACACCACGACACTGCAGCAGATATTTAGGGTGCGGCACCTCGTCAAGGGCGAAATGGTCATCTTCTACCGAGACACTACTTCGATTCTGGACAGGCCTCCGACGGACTACAACACGATCGTCGAGAACATGATCTCAGGAGACACCGCGCTCATCCAGCTACTTTTTGACAACGCAGACGTGGTGTGTGACTGGGCAGCAGACAAGTCGCGCATCTACGACAGAGACTGCCCCAAGTTCCGCCTCTTCTGCAGAAACCAGCAGGATCTCGCGGTATCCCGGTCCCACTACAAGGGCAACCTCATTAAAATGCTGACTGAGGACTATGGCGTCGAGGTGGCGGGGGTGGAGGAATTAGGTGATGTCGAGGGCCCGCCGCTCCCTGTCCTAGAAGATCCTGACAAGGGCAGGGAGGTGGTGATGTTGAGCGAGGAGGAGTACAAGGATCTCGAGGGGAGAATCGGCGGACCTGTGCCGCTTTAATACACCATACGAAGTGCGCCTCAAGACGGTGTACGAGCTGGCTCATCGGTCCTACATGATACCACTCGACCGTTTCGACGACGATCTTCCTCGAATTCTGGACAAGGAGATGGGTAGAAAGGCATATGCTGGCATCCGGCAATACTCGAAAATAACTGGGCTTGGAACCAAGGAACATTTCAGAGACAGCCTGTTGATCCTGCAAAAGTCGGAGTCGCTATTTGATCTGAAGACGTACTCCCGTTTTGGGCTCGCACAGTCTCTGGCTATTACCCTCAAGCTACTAGAAGGCACGCCCATCATCAACTTCATCACGACGGCTGATCCGTCCAATCTCGCAATGAAGTTGTCTCGCGAGGAGACGTTAGCCTTAGGAAACAAAATTGATAGGGAAATTGCCGACAAGGCCTGGTTCATGCGCGCAACTTTTGGATACCAGAGGAGAGCAGGCGATGCTGGTAGCCTGTCGTTCGCTCAATGCAGCGGGCTCATTAACAGATTGGTTAGCCCAACTCTGGGAATTTCTGCGAAGGTAGCAAAGCGCAACAACCGCTGCGGTGGTTACTTGGAAATTTCAAAGGTGGAAATGCATTCTTTTCTTGATCGATACAGGCCATCGTGGTGGGGCGATGAGAGGGATTTTTCTCTCGGCTCCCTATCTGGTCTTTCCATGGATGAAATCGCCCAGTTTCTTTCCGGGGGCGATAAGTAAATAGTATCTTTAATAAAACGAATTTCCGCTCAACCCCTGGCAGCGACCACGCGTCAGTCATCGAGGGTGTCGACAAATTGGGCGTAGTATTCTTAGGAGTAATAACGTGCAATTTGTCGCCATCGTCTCGACCCATGGCAGCAACCACGCATCAGTCATCGAGCATGTCGACAAATTGGGCGTATTATTCTTAAGAGTAATAACGTGCAATTTGTCGACATCCTACTCAACCCCTGGCAGCAACCACGCGTCAGTCATTGAGTGTGTCGACAAATTGGGCGTAATATTCTTAAGAGTAATAACGTGAGATTTGTCGACATCCTACTCAACCCCTGGCAGCAACCACGCGTCAGTCATCGAGCATGTCGACAAATTGGGCGTATTATTCCTAAGAGTAAGAACGTGCAATTTGTCGACATCAACTCAACCCCTAACCCCCTCGTTGTGTATTGGTGACAGATGGCAGCATTATGGGATGGTGACAGATGCCAGCAGAATACCATGGTGCATTTTCCGAGTCGCGATGACGGAATTATGCTAATTGCGATGACGGAATGATGATGGAATGATGACTGATGACTGAATATAATTAATTAATTAATTAGGTCCTAGTTACAGGGTTGTGGGCACCACGGCCCGAATCGCTATGAATGCCATACGCGGTCACACGCGGAGCCCCCACAGACTTGGGGGTGGTCTCCTTCATCACTACTTGCCATCTATCCTTGCATTCCATCTGCCTCCAGATTACAGACAAACCAGGAGGCTGCCCGGGTGTGAGCCTGTCACGTCTAGTGTAGCACATTCTGAGTTGGCATGCCGCAAACAGTGAAAACCATTTGCGTTCAGTGCCTGTCCGCGGAAAACGCGATCTGCAAACGAATCCAGGCCGGAATCGAACTGGGGACCTCTCGCACCCACTTTTGTTGACCATAGGACGGACGTCTCCTGATCCTAAGGCATCGCCAGCTGACACCTACAGTCCAACCGCAAAAGTTCTCCTGTCCGGGGAGTGATGCAAGCCAGTCGGATTTGTACTAGATAAATCATTCGAGAGTGTAGCACATGTCCATGCCGAGTCTATCACGAAAAGTCCACGGGTGGCGGCCCTGCCGCGCGCGGCCTGGGGCACGCCAGGTGAGGACATAACGCCCAGGCTGGGCGGGCTTGGTGCCAGCTGGTCTATCTGATGTGTCTACCTGATCTGTGCGTGCCAGGTGCCCGGCTAGGCCCAGGCGCCTGTGAATAAGAATGTGGGAAACATAGGGCAAAACAGCGTGCAAATCCTCATTACTGATGTGCAAACCAAAGGGGATGTTAAGGGCCTTGCGCAGCATCTTGGTGACGTTGCCGTCGAGTCGTTGCTCCAGCTCCTGCGTCAGTGTCCAGGTCTCGGCGCCGTAGGTCAGGATCGTCAGAATGACGACCTTGAAGAGGTCACGCTTGACGATCCGGGGTAGGGCGGGGATGCACCACCAGCGGCGGTGGTCATGGCAGTCTGCATGTGAATTAATTAATAATTGCGCAGACTTTTCTTGGGTAGCTAGCTCCGGCATTAATCCTCCAATCGTTCCATCATCCTGAACCAATCGACAAACGTGCGGATAAGATAACAGCAGGCTCGAGCTACCATGGTCGATCCGGATTCAACAGATTTTTGGCCTGCGCTGGTTGTCTCCTTGATAGAAATCCGTGGCATGCCTACGCGCATGTTAAGTGACGACAATGTTAAGTACTTACTTAATCCACACATATCAATCATTTAATTGATCCGATCGATGGTATTTCATTTGTTGTTCGTCTGCGACACAATACATGTCACATTAGCAGGCTGCCCACTGCCCACTGACCTGCAGGCGCCGCTGTTTTTACTGTACCGGTCATGATGCATGCACAGTGCATGACCGGTCAGGCCTCAGTGCATCGGTCAGGCGTGCCAATTGTCCACTGATTACCGGCCTCGTACCTGATGCAATGTTCCCCATGTTGTTGTACCCTGTACGTGAGTGACAGACTTTTTCCTTTCACAACGGGTTTAGTAGCCTTCTAGTTAGAGCCAAGTATCATAAAGGATTATTAGAGGCTAACATCGTGCAAGCGACGGCTTATAACAATTTCACAACGTCAGGCACTCTCAGCCAAGAGTCAAACAGCAGGCGTTTACAGCCATACATAAGCCTCTGCTGGTTGCCTCGTTGACAAGGTGAAAGAGTTACACATTGACAAGCAAAGCCCCTTTTTTACCTATCAATCAGCTGCCAGTGGGCCCCCAGTCTCCATGGACAGCTTGTTAGTGCCAAGGGTGAAGTAGGAGATATGCAGCACTTCCATATTGAAGCGCCCGCAACATGGCCTCTTTTATCCAGCTGGTCCATACGTGGCCACCACCAGCGAATTTCCGCAGCTCGAAATCGAAATAGAGTTCCCGCAGACTGCTCAGCCATGACAGAAAAATCGGCACCGACGCCAACAATAGAACGTTTATGGTGGAGACAAATGGGGAACTGCACTCATTATCCAAAGACAGAATTCTGCCTTTTTTCGTGCGGGATTGGCTGCCAGATAGCAACACCGGCAAGCGAAGGAGAACCGTTGGAGAGGCAATACTGCTGGCAGCCCGTGGATGACGCCCTCCATCTTCCCTCTAGCATCACCGTGGTGGTGTCTTTTGTGGGGCTACGACAAGCATGCCGGCATAGAGCGAAGACCAACCTAATCAACCTCCTTGCAGAAAGCTGTGAAATTTCGCACCAGTCCCGTCAGTTATAACCAAAGCGTGGGAACTGACGGGCTACAGGTGTGCTTCTGGACATGCGTCTGCACATACGGACAAGCGCATCTGCGACGCGTGGTTCAGGCTAGCTTGGTCAGCTCAATCACCGACTTTGGCGCCGAGTAAAGTCGGTAAACATGGAGTTGCCGTTCTGCCACTTTGTAATCCTCCAGGGCGCGCTTATATGCTTGCGCAGCAAGTTCATTGCTGTCTGGAACTTTCCGGAACTCTTCCCTAGCCTTCCTTTTCACGTACTCGCGGATGTTATAATTGCTAAATCGATTGCCGCACCTAATAAATGCTCTATATAAGCTTGTAAGCTGTGCAGGCGAAGGGGCGGCAGCCATCTTTAGCCAAGGCGCTGGGAATCCCGCGGAAGGTAATTTCTGTAATAACGCAGTTGCGAAAAGCCACCTTGACCAGCAGCGTCGACTGCCAAGATTGGGTTGCCAAGCAGGGGTTTTTTGGAAATCACACCCGGTGTTGGGAGCACCCGGTGACGCGTGACGCGTGACGCTAGGGTACGGTACGCGTCGATAAATACGAATGAAAGGAACGAACGGGACGGTGTGGGCCGATTAATACGAATGCCGTATGCATACGCGGCGGCATGAGCCGGCATCGACGTTACAAGGGACGAACAGAACGGAAAACTCAGCCTAGTGGCGCCTACTTGCCAAAACCGCGAAGTCTAGATGTGGGGCCAGTGGGGCCATACCATGCCAAGGCGGCCACGTAAAAAAAATTTGGAACAGTGGTTTGGACGTGGCGTAAAACTTCTTATTCTGAGTGCAGAGAGCGCAAGGCGGGAAATCGCTGGAACGGAACCTTCAAACAAGATATCCGGCACCGTTGTCCATGAAGGAGCATGAAGGTAGGAACATGAAAAGGTGTCCGCGCACTCTTGTCACCCTTTGAACAGTCATTCCAGTGGCTGGTGAGCTTGTAGAGATGGGCCCGGATGTGATGCCGGGCCACGACAACTATAGACTGCGCGGAAAGGCCGCGATCATGGTAGCGATGATTGTTTGCATTGTTGCCTTATCGTTGGCGCCTGTCGCGGGCATTCTTATCGACAATGGTCGCGGTGTCTCGGCACTGTCTAGCTTCCATTATGATGGTACGTCTTTACTTAGGCCTTATGTCCCGTTGTCTACCCGCCGCTTTAAATGGGATTTGCTGGGTAGTAGTAGAATTTTTTTTCGTCAGTTACTTCAAAGAGCGTGTAGGTAGCTGTTGCCCTTGCGGACCACCTTAAGTGCTGCCCTTGGGTGCCATTTTATCTTTTTTGCATCATGTTAGTGCCATCCGCGAGCCTCTGTGTACGATTGCCTTCGGTTGCACAGCCCCCATCCCATGCATGTCCTCCTCGACTCGTCCATGCTCATCATACCTCCATGGTTTGTGCCATGCCACAGGCCCCGCTTCCTCGATTTTGCCGTCATCCTCGACCTGCTACTTGCAAGCGCGCGCCTCCGACGTCCCACCCGAGAGTCCTTACATCCGGTCAACCCAGCCCGCCTACACTACGAATTCCTCCAACATAGCAACCTTGTACACGGGCTTGGTCCGCATAATGCCGCTAGCTGCATCGGCAAAGCCGGATGGCATATGGTCCCTCAAGCGTTCGTGCGCCCACATCCCTCCGTCCATCTTTCCAACTGTCCGTTTCTACCAATTCATTTACCCCTCACGCCCTTTGTACCTCCATCTCGTCCACGCTCCCTCTTATCCAGTCATTCAACTTACCATGAATGCATCGATTGTTGAGGATGTCCCTCGGTCCACCCCTCCACCTGTCCCTCCATTTGTCCCCCCCGCGGTCCCTGCACCTATCCATCGTGACATCATCCCCTTCCCCATCTCGTCCGCACTCCCTCTCATTGATTCATCCATCCAATTCCCTCAAATTTTCCCCCTTGTCAAGTCTTCGTCATACATAGTAGTTTCTGCCAGTTTTCCACTTATTTCTACCGACCTCTGCCCAGCCTCTCTAAGACCGCCATCCTACTCGACGTTGCTTGCATGTCAGCCATAGCAGGTTGCAGTTGTGCAGTATTTAGGTGCTGTATACATCGTCAAGCCGTGAATATATCGTGAGGATTGGATATTGATGGTTTATACTGCGTTGATTGTGCAAGAAGATCAGCTAGGTGCCCATAATCATGGTGTATAATCATGCGTTGTTAGCATCTTGCCACCATTTGCTAGCATGCATTCCAGCGTCATCTTTGCCTGCATGTAAGCTCATGGATCACTCAACCTATCCAAGCCTTGCATTACACATGCCTCTTTCTTTCAGTATTGCACACGTTATGGAATGAAAACCCAGTGCCTCCCTTCCCACGAGGCATGTGCTCAACACGTTGTGAGAGTGGATGATGCTTTGGCTATGGCTGCCTGATTCAGTCATATTATGTCATCCAGTCGTGATGTTTGATGCATGTTTGATGCTGTATTGCCCTTTATACTACGATTATGGTCCGCCAATTGTTCCGCAAACTCTTCCGGCAAACGTTGTCCGTACCCGAGTAGCGCAAAAATCCGAACGCCAAATTTGTTTCCACAAAATCTTTACGCAGATCGCGGCCGTAGGCTTTCTAGCGGCCTGTCACCGCGTAGCGTCCGGCGCCCAAACTCTTCTAAGACGAGTAGCCAAACAAACCCCTGCATTTTTTGGCGGGAAGGACACATTAACGCTCGTTTTTGGCGGGAATGACACATAAACGCTCGCAACGGAAGTAACGGTCAACTTTTCCCGAGTAGCTCAGCGCAGGAGCGATGCACAATTTTGCGGGCCAAGTTCAGCTTGAAAATTGACCTAGGTGCTTGGAACGGACGAGGGAAATTGGCGAGGAGAGGACCGATTCAAGAGGTATTTGGCGGTGGCTGGCAAAAAGTGAGGAAGCTGACGGACGGACCTGACGTGCTGACAGACCAGGTTTAGTTGCGGTTCGGTTCAGCCACCGGATTCCCAAAACAGGCCAGCAAACCGTCCGGCACCATGAGTTTGCATGGAATCGTGGCGTAATCCATGGAATCACAAGGCTGTGGCCTGCCGTACAGGTTCGGCTGTCTTGCTAGTGGGCGGGCTGTGTGAGCGGGAGTGTACAGCTGTGCTGGTACTCGCCGTTGAGGCACAAAAAGCCGTTGAGGCACAGAATCTGCCAAGTAGCGGGGGTTCGGGGGCGGAGCCCCCGATCTTGTCCCCTTCTAGTAACTACGATTAACCCCAACGCAAAAGTTTGGCAAACCGTGAGGCCCGAAAAGTGGCCCGTACGAAAACCGCGAGCGCAGGGCGGCCGATAGTCAGGGCGATTCGGAGATCCGCGGTGGCGCCCAATCGGGGCAGTTGCCCGAAAAGTGGCAAACTAGGCAGATCGATTGTCAGGAGTTCTGAACGGGGTCTGAAACGGCAGTTACGTCCAGAACCGGTTCAGCACTTTTGCGGGCAGGTGGGAGGCCAGCCAATGGCCGCGGCCAGATAAAAATACGGAACCCGGCACGATGTCGGCTTGTTGCGAGGCCGTCAAACTCTTCGCACGAAGCATCTCTAACCAAACAAGCCGTCGTAGGTTAACGCTTCTGGGACGCGGAAGTACAACAACTTGGAGTATAGAACCCGCCGTCCTCGAGTTTCGTAGCGTTCAGTGAGACAAGTCGACGGAACGTCCAGAAAATGTTTTGAAACCGTAAAACGTTGGCCGTTATGGCCGTTTTCCTGTCCGCATTTCGTTCAGAAACCGTTTTACTGAGCGTTTCCGTTGCAATTTTTGATTCAGACTGAAATTTAAATCTGAACGTGATCTGACTGAATTTTATTTGAAAAGTACGCGCAAAGTATGAGTTGGAGGAGCGGATCGTAGTACGATGCTTGCTGGACGAACTTTGCGATATTCTGAGCCGATTCTGGACTCAGTCAGCGCATATAGAATCTAAATTTTGCTGAAATCAAATGTGCTACGAAATTTTGCCCTGAACGCATGCTAAATTCGGCCTGAAATCGTTTTTAGTTGAGCGCTCACTAGTTTCGAGCAATAAAAACGAATCCAAGCCGATTTCAGGACGAATTTTCGTAGTTCCGAGGAATATAATTTAATTTGGAAGATTTCCCCGTGAGGGACGGAGCGTGGGATCGACGGTGCGGCGGGCCGGCGCGAGCGCGCGCGATGGGAAGCCCCCAAAGGAAGGCCGCCGAGCGTTCGCCCCCCGGCGTAGGGGCCGGCCCGGTAGGCGGGCTCAACCCGGCGGGTCGAAGCTTTCGGCGGAGGCCTCAGGGCCCCTGGTGGCGTAGTGCGTCCGAAAAAGTGGGGGGCCTTGGCCCCCCCACTAGTCCCCTAATGTAACTACGATTTATGAAGCCCGAAAACTTTGGCCGAGGCCGTAGGCCGAAGGTGGGGCCGTCCCCCGCGCCCCCTAGCGCGGGAGCGGACGACGTACAGGACCGTAGCGAGATGGCCAATCGCGTAGTACAAAGAAATTCCCCAAACCTTAGAGATCGACTGTCACAAGTTCTGAACGGGTCTGAAACGCTGAACATGTTCAGGGTTTCGCGGGCAGGTGGGGCGTCTCGCCAATCCGCGCGGCCTCAGGACATTACGGCGCGTTGACTTATTTAACCGTCAAACAAAAAGTCGCGAACCGATATCTGTACTAAAACTTTTGGGGGCACAGGACGTGGGATGTGAAATTTCATAAGCAAGCGAGACGAAATGACAGTTACGTGCTGAACAGAAACGTTCCCGCCTGAACAGGGGAAATAGAATCAAACGAGACGGAACTTTCCGTTACGAACGAAAACGTTCATAGCGTTGCTGACCGGAAACGCAAAATTATATTTAGTATATCGAATGGTATGCGGAAATTGATTGTGGTTCAGTCCGAGCGGAGAAATCTTTCAGAATTTCACTGGAGATACGACCGTAACGAAATTTCCAAGTATCTGACGCTGAAATATCTCTAAAGTATATCGAATGGTATGCTGAAATTCATTGTGGTTAAGTGCGAGCTGAAAATTTGTCAGAATTTCATTTTCGATACGAACGTGACGAAATTTCCAAGTATCTCACGGTCGGAGAGCTTCCACGGTCTTCACGGGGAAGGGTCCGTTGCGCGTGGCGCACGGAGACGGTTCGTCCCGGTCGGAATCGTCCGCCCGCGCGTCCTCCGTGGAAGGGTCTTGGCGCGTCGCGCGGGCCGGTGCGGTTGGCGCCCAGAAGGTCGACTATCGGCCTCTGGGCCGCTAGCGGCGAGTCACGTCCTCTCAAGTCGGGGAGGGGGGCGATAGCCCCCCTCCCCCACTTTTTTCTTGTCCCCTAATGTAACTACGATTTATGAAGCCCGAAAACTTTGGCCGCGGCCGTAGGCCGGAGGTGGGGCCGTCCCCCGCGCCCCCTAGCGCGGGAGCGGACGACGTCCAGGACCGTAGCGAGATGGCCAATCGCGTAGTACAAAGAAAATCCCCAAACCTTGGAGATCGAGTCTGAGGTATTCTGAACGGGTGCTGAAACGCTGAACACGTTCAGGGTTTCGCGGGCAGGTGGGGTGTCTCGCCAATCCGCGCGGCCTCAGGACGGTACGGCGCGTTGACTTATTTAACCGTCAAACAAAAAGTCGCGAACCGATATCTGTACTAAAACTTTTCGGGGCACAGGACGTGGGATGTGAAATTTGATAAGCAAGCGAGACGAAATGACAGTTACGTGCTGAACGGAAACGTTCGCGCCTGAACAGGGGAAATAGAATCAAACGAGACGGAATTTTCAGTTAGGAACGAAAACGTTCATAGCGTTGCTGACCGGAAACGCAAAATTATATTTAGTATATCGAATGGTATGCGAAAATTGACTGTGGTTCAGTCCGAGCGGAGAAATTCGTCAGATTTTCACTGGAGATACGACCGTAACGAAATTTCCAAGTATCTGACGCCGAAATATCTCTAAAGTATGTCGAATGGTATGCTGAAATTCATTGTGGTTAAGTGCGAGCTGAAAATTTGTCAGAATTTCATTTTCGATACGAACGTGACGAAATTTCCAAGTATCTCACGCTCGGAGAGCTTTCACGGTGTTCACGGGGAAGGGTCCGTTGCGCGTGGCGCACGGAGGCGGTTCGTCCCGGTCGGAATCGTCCGCCCGCGCGTCCTCCGTGGAAGGGTCTTGGCGCGTCGCGCGGGCCGGTGCGGTTGGCGCCCAGAAGGTCGACTATCGGCCTCTGGGCCGCTAGCGGCGAGTCACGTCCTCTCAAGTCGGGGAGGGGGGGCGATAGCCCCCCCTCCCCCACTTTTTTCTTGTCCCCTAATGTAACTACGATTTATGAAGCCCGAAAACTTTGGCCGAGGCCGTAGGCCGAAGGTGGGGCCGTCCCCCGCGCCCCCTAGCGCGGGAGCGGACGACGTACAGGACCGTAGCGAGATGGCCAATCGCGTAGTACAAAGAAATTCCCCAAACCTTAGAGATCGACTGTCACAAGTTCTGAACGGGTCTGAAACGCTGAACATGTTCAGGGTTTCGCGGGCAGGTGGGGCGTCTCGCCAATCCGCGCGGCCTCAGGACATTACGGCGCGTTGACTTATTTAACCGTCAAACAAAAAGTCGCGAACCGATATCTGTACTAAAACTTTTGGGGGCACAGGACGTGGGATGTGAAATTTCATAAGCAAGCGAGACGAAATGACAGTTACGTGCTGAACAGAAACGTTCCCGCCTGAACAGGGGAAATAGAATCAAACGAGACGGAACTTTCCGTTACGAACGAAAACGTTCATAGCGTTGCTGACCGGAAACGCAAAATTATATTTAGTATATCGAATGGTATGCGGAAATTGATTGTGGTTCAGTCCGAGCGGAGAAATCTTTCAGAATTTCACTGGAGATACGACCGTAACGAAATTTCCAAGTATCTGACGCTGAAATATCTCTAAAGTATATCGAATGGTATGCTGAAATTCATTGTGGTTAAGTGCGAGCTGAAAATTTGTCAGAATTTCATTTTCGATACGAACGTGACGAAATTTCCAAGTATCTCACGGTCGGAGAGCTTCCACGGTCTTCACGGGGAAGGGTCCGTTGCGCGTGGCGCACGGAGACGGTTCGTCCCGGTCGGAATCGTCCGCCCGCGCGTCCTCCGTGGAAGGGTCTTGGCGCGTCGCGCGGGCCGGTGCGGTTGGCGCCCAGAAGGTCGACTATCGGCCTCTGGGCCGCTAGCGGCGAGTCACGTCCTCTCAAGTCGGGGAGGGGGGGCGATAGCCCCCCCTCCCCCACTTTTTTCTTGTCCCCTAATGTAACTACGATTTATGAAGCCCGAAAACTTTGGCCGCGGCCGTAGGCCGAAGGTGGGGCCGTCCCCCGCGCCCCCTAGCGCGGGAGCGGACGCCGTCCAGGACCGTAGCGAGATGGCCAATCGGCGTAGTACAAAGAAAATCCCCAAACCTTGGAGATCGACTGTCACAAAGTCTGAACGGGTGCTGAAACGCTGAACATGTTCAGACTTTTGCGGGCAGGTGGGGCGTCTCGCCAATCCGCGCGGCCTCAGGAATTACGGCGCGTTGACTCTTTTAAACGTCAAACAAGCTACTGGCGAATGGATCTCTCCTAAACTTTTCGCGGCTACCCGTTGCACCACTTTGGACAAGGGGACCAACCGGTGCACGCCATTTCGAATAACGCGCTCGAGGTTAGGGCCACAACGTGAATGGAATGCGATTTTCTGAACGGATGGATCAAATTTGCAGGACGGTTGGAAGGTTCAGAGCCGAACTGGCGTTCAGTCAGGGTGGGGCGAAATAGTTCAGGATGAAATTTGTTTTTCGGGCTCCCGCTGGCCACCTGGCCCCCCCCGCCTGCATTTTAGTTCGCATGCAGGGCGGGGCGAGCGTCGCGTCGAACGCACCAGGCTGGCAGTGGCAATGGGTAAAGTGAACGTGAATAATAAAAGCGGCATGGTCGGGGCAAAAAATTTTAATGAAACAAGGCGACGTGCTGCGGAAGCAACCATAGTTGTTGCTGGCTGGCGATGGCGGGCGACGTAGCATGTGAAATCGGGATGGGGAATGCGAATTCCTGGTTTTTATACGTCAAAAATTGTATTGGAAGAGTACGTAGGAAACTTTCTGAGCTGGCGGGGCGTCAACCCCGTGCAACCTGCGTGGGAGAGGTCCGTGTCGCTATGGCATTTGCTGTAAAATAGCCAGCGACCTGGAAATCGAACGTCGTCATCAGATTGTTTTGTTTCATTGTCGTCATTCTTCAGTTTTACGTATTTCACGCCTTGTAAAATCAGTTTTGATGTTCATGGAAGACGTGGGATGGGGCAAACGAATGTCTGGTGTCACCATAGACAATTGCGATTGAGCGCTGGATTGCTTGGCACGGGACGAACGCTGGCGATGGCGATTTGTGTCAAAGATGTGGTCAATGTATCTGCTTTTATCTAATGTGATTTACGTTTACCGTCATCTGATGCAATTTCCCTTTTTCCAGACGAATTTTCTTGGTCGCAGCGTGCACGTACCGGACCAAGAGTCTGTCTTCCATTGTCGTATCCGTGGGGTGCGTCCTCTTCATTCTCCTTGGGAATGTTATTGCCACGTTATCCGTGTTGCTTTCTTCTGGAACAGACTGGGCAGGGAAAGCCCATGTTTGCTCATGGATGATTGCTCATGCACCAATTTCGGGAGTCGTTGACTGCTGTGCTGCCTGACGTTGACGGTGCTTTTGCGTGTGATAAGCTGCCTTGCTTTGCACGTGGGTTTTCACTGGGCTATATGGGTGAAGGTCAGCAACTAGGGGTGTGTCATGCTGTGCTTTTCATTCATCATACTTGCTGTCAAACGTAGGCCCCATTCGCTTGCACACTGAATTTTGCTTTGCTGGCTGTGTAATTTTGATGTCTCATTGTGCAGGCGTGCCCGCTACCTGATCAACCAGGTGTGCTTTGGATTGTGCCAGCGGGGCCATGTTTGTTTCCTTTGCATGTGTAGGCAGCTAGGCAGGCTGGCAGGGGACATGGGGCACGAGGCTTGGGGTGTGGGGTATGTGGCATGGGTCAGCCAGCCAGCCAGCCAGCCAGCAAGGCAGCCACATGCACGAGGTCATGGGAATATGGGGCTGGCAGGTGGAACGGGGCAGGGGACCTGGGGCACGAGCAATGAAACTTGGGGACATGGGGCACGAGGCTTGGGGCGTGGGGTATGTGGCATGGGTCAGGCAGCCAGCCAGCCAGCCAGCCAGCCAGCCAGCAAGCAAGCAAGCAAGGCAGCCACATGCACGAGATGTGATTATTGGCAAGCCAGCCAGCGGGGGCACCACAGGGAGGAGGGCATGGGGGAAGGGGGAAGGGGGGAGGGGGCGGGGGGCAGGGTCCAGGCGGCAGGGGGCAGGGGGAGCCTTTCTGAAGCTATGAGTCACAGGTCGTGGGGACTGGGGCATGCCACCTGCACGTGATGTGGTCAGACTCAAGTCACAAGCAGGGGCACAGTGGGCAGGTGGGACGGGGCAGGGGACCTGGGGCACGAGCCATGAAACTTGGGGACATGGGGCACGAGGCTTGGGGCGTGGGGTATATGGCATGGGTCAGGCAGCCAGCCAGCCAGCCAGCCAGCCAGCCAGCCAGCCAGCCAGCCAGCCAGCCAGCCAGCCAGCCAGCCAGCCAGCCAGCCAGCCAGCCAGCCAGCCAGCAACTTAGGCAGCCACATGCACGAGATGTGATTATTGGCAAGCCAGCCAGCGGGGGCACCACAGGGAGGAGGGCATGGGGACAGGGGGAAGGGGGGGGGGGGGGGGGGCAGGGTCCAGGCGGCAGGGGGCAGGGGGAGCCTTTCTGAAGCTATGAGTCACAGGTCGTGGGGACTGGGGCATGGGGCAGGCCCTCAGCCACCTGCACGTGATGTGGTCAGAGGCAAGTCTCAAGCAGGGGCACAGTGGGCAGGTGGGACGGGGCAGGGGACCTGGGGCACGAGCCATGAAACTTGGGGCATGGGGAGTGGGGCGTTGGGCAGGCAGGTAGGGGTGGTACACACGCACATGCCCTGCCATGCCCTGCGATCCCGCAAAAGGGCACCGTGGGGTCTTGTGGGTTGTCACACGTTGCTATGGGGTGCATATTTGCAGGGACATGAAGATGGGTGACCGCGCCGTAACCGAGACGTGTGTGGTGGCAACATGCCGCCTGGATACCAGCTGGCCTTGCTTCGTTAGATACATTTATGGCTGCATGTGATGGCGTGCCCTTGCCGTGGTCACAGTGGTCACAGTGAGGGCCTGTGGTTGCCCCATACTGGTGGTGGTTATAAAGAAGTTAGCGAATACAAAACTTTCTTTCTTCAGGTGATTTTGAAGTGGGCATGAGCGATCGTGCACATGCTAACATTTGATGGCCATTCCATGGTGAAGTTGGGAATTGGATGGGATTGTTTGATAAAGATGCGGTGGTGTGTCTTAAAATGAGCTGTGCTAATCTCATTATGAAGTGCTCAAGACAACTCATTATAATAAATCAGAGTTGGAACAAACATTGTCTGCATCATGCCCCAACTTGAACACTACATGAAGTGTGACAACTATGCTACGTGTGTTGCGGGCTAGCTGTGTCAGCAAACAATTTTAGCTTTTAGCCCTCAAATCGTGTCCAACTCGCGCCTAACAATAGGAGCCAGTTGCACCTTGCATGGTAATGTCCACAAACTAACCTAAAACAGTTTAGTGTCCATATTGGGACCAAAGCACACTCATATAGGGACTTTGGTCTGGCAGGCCCCAGCGGCTTGGCCGGCCAGGGCGGCATATTCTGACCTGGCCTGGCCCCAAGGGCATTCCCAAAAGGGTAGGGAAACATGCCACGAACTACACCCAGATGTTGCTGGATGACCTACTCATCCCAGCCATAACTCATAAAAAATGCCTACAATATTTGGAACGAATCCATGCACTGTCGATGCTCCTACACCAATCAGTTTTCTGCACCGCCATAGCCTCGAATTTGCATGTACGTAATTCTAAGCAGGGGGCTCCGCCCGCGGACGGGCCGTACGAAGCCGAAATTTTTGGGCTCCCGCTGGCCCCCCCGCCTCGGCGCCCTCGGCCACTGCCCCTTCGCGCTGCGCGCCCCGCGTGGCGCCGGCGTTCCCGAGAACGCACCCCGCGGGTGTACGCGCCAATCGCCCGCTCAGGCGCCAAAAAGTCCGGACCCCGAAGGGGCCCCCAACTTGAACATACTTGAATGGTATGCTGAAATTCATTGTGGTTCAGTCCGAGCTGACAAATTTGTCAGAAATTTCATTTTCGATACGAACGTGACGAAATTTCCAAGTATCTCAAGCTCGGAGAGCTTCCACGGTGTTCACGGGGAAGGGTCCGTTGCGCGTGGCGCACGGCGGTGGTTCGTCCCGGTCGGAATCGTCCGCTCGCGCGTCCTCCGTGGAAGGGTCTTGGCGCGTCGCGCGGGCCGGTGCGGTTGGCGCCCAGAAGGTCGACTATCGGCCTCTGGGCCGCTAGCGGCGAGTCACGTCCTCTCAAGTCGGGGAGGGGGGGCGATAGCCCCCCCTCCCCCACTTTTTTCTTGTCCCCTAATGTAACTACGATTTACGAAGCCCGAAAACTTTGGCCGAGGCCGTAGGCCGAAAGTGGGGCCGTCCCCCGCGCCCCCTAGCGCGGGAGCGGACGACGTCCAGAACCGTAGCGAGATGGCCAATCGCGTAGTACAAAGAAATTCCCCAAACCTTAGAGATCGAGTGTCGTGTTTTCCTGAACGGGTCTGAAAAACTGAACATGTTCAGACTTTTGCGGGCAGGTGGGGCGTCTCGCCAATCCGCGCGGCCTCAGGAATTACGGCGCGTTGACTTGTTTAACCGTCAAACAAGCTACTGGCGAACCGATATCTGTACTAAAACTTTTCACAGTTTCCCGTTGCACCACTTTGGACGGGGACCAACCGGTGCACGCCGTTTCGAATAACGCGCTCGAATAACGGCCACAACGTCAATGGAATGCGATTTTCTGAACGGATGGATCAAATTTGCAGGACGGGTGGAAGGTTCAGAGCCGAACTGGCGTTCAGTCAGGGTGGGGCGAAATAGTTCAGATTAAAATTTGTCAGAATTTCACTGGCGATACGAACGTAACGAAATTTCCAAGTATCCGACGCGAATGGTATGCGGAAATTGATTGTGGTTCAGTCCGAGCGGAGAAATTTGTCAGAATTTCACTGGAGATACGACCGTAACGAAATTTCCAAGTATCTGACGCTGAAATATCTCTAAAGTATATCGAATGGTATGCTGAAATTCGAATAAATCATGGGACAGGTCCTCGCCCACCCCACAGGGCATGCAGTTAAGGCAGGCACATCAGCTCAGCTCATTTGGGTTTTACCAAATTAAGCTGAGTGGCCAGCCGCCATGGTGGCGCCGGAGATTGTGGCACGCAGACGCGACATAGAGGCCTGCCCTGACGCAAAGATTGGGAAACGGAAGCTAGAATTCCAAGAGTTGTGGGCCAAGAAGGCCGGGCTGAAGGCGAAGAAGCAGCAGCACCTGAGCTTCAGGGCAGTGGCGGAGAGCGGCCAGGGCCTTGCTTCGGGGTCGGCCATTGCAGGTGATCCTCGCCAGCAAACAATGACGAGGTTTGTGAACCCCTGCAACGAAGAGGAGTGCCAGCTCCTGGTGGCCAACTTCTGTGTTGAGAATGCAATTTCCTTTCACGCGGCTCAGAGCCGGTTTTTCAAGGCAATGATTTCCGGCCTGAGTCAGTACAAAGGGCTGATCACTGCTCCCAGTCGGTGGCTGCTGGCAGGCAAACTTCTTCAGAAGCAAAAGAAAAGGCAACTAGTTATTCATTCATGACCCATTTTGATATAGGATGATCAGATTTGATAGCTCGTTGTCTCATTCATGCATGGTAATGGTTGTCAGTGTTCTGACTTGACTGCACCTTGCCATGAGTGGTAACCATATTGCATAACTATACCCTAAAGCCTCAAACCCAAAAGGCCCATTCATAACCATGCTCTAAAGGCCGAATTGCACACTGTCGTATTTTGCCGTATTCAAGCCGACGTATTCTGCCGGGGTCTACGTATATACCCGTATTTTGGAGGCCGACGTATTTGACGTACCGACGTATTTCACAACCTGGCAAGCCGACATCGTGCCGGGTTCCGTATTTTTATCTGGCCGCGGCCATTGGCTGGCCTCCCCACCTGCCCGCAAAAGTGCCTGAACCGGATTTCAGTGAACAGCCATACGGCGTATAATACGCCGTATGGCGCGTATTATACGCCATACGCAAGATTTCCGTATGAAAATGGGAAAAAAAATACGCACTGCGTATTTTTTGCGTATTTTTTGCGTATTGCGTATTTTTTGCGTATTTTTTGCGTATGAACCGCGTTCGAAGTAGCTTCTGGCATCATTTTGGACGGCACGTGGAGCCGGAACTAGACTGTATCTAGGCGACCTGGAACTCCGCGAACGACATGCAGGTGCCAAGCTGGCCGTGCATGTACGACTGTACGTGCATTGCTGCAGATTGCTGCGTGTCGGACTAGGGTCTAGGAGACGAAGGACGAGGAAATTAGGTGACGAAGTTATGTTGTCTGCCAACAAGGGCGCGCATCTGGCACCTAACATTTAATCGTAGCACAATTGACATCCAGGCACCATGGCTAGCGAGGGTGATGGTGTGGGTCTATGGAACACGATGATGACTGGGCCGACGAGATGCAGGCCGTATTCGAGACTGTCTGGACACACATCGTGAAAGAACAGACTCTCAACAAGAAAGGGCAGCCGACAGGTAACTACAAGCTAAGTGACGTGCACACTTTTGGATGCAGAATTCTCGGGTTCTACCACCCGAGCAAGGCTAGCACCCGCCATATCATGGGCGCTACGTACGCGAAGGAGGCAAGAGTGAGCGAGTGCAAGAGGCCGCCGGAGGCATTACGTCGCAGGCTGCGGGGTATTTGGTGTGACTCGCGATGCACATAAATGCCTTATTTAGCCATGCAGGCTGCTGCTAGCCAGCCACCGTACCATATGTGTTAATGGTTTAGGGAAGCTGGGTCGGGTTGCTGGCATGCATGGTATCCTGCACGCTAGCCACATTGTTGGCAGCCCGTATGGATTCTTGCTTCATGTAGATAAATATTGCATGGTGGCCTACCACGAGTAGGCAAGATGTCTGTTTCTGGCACAATGTCTTATTACCTTTGGCAAGTTGGCCGACTGACCGTGTGCTATTTACAGACATTATTAATAACAACAGATGTACAATGCTTGTATTTGTAGGCATGCAGCGACGGCAACGGCAATATTATGTGATGATGTGTTAAATAAAGGCAAGTGGTGTTGCAAGAACACACAAAAAACATGCCTGATTGGTCAGAATGTTGAAGAACCCCCTGAACCATGCAAAAAACAGCATTTTCAAGAGTCCCCGTATGATTTGCGTATTATACCCCGTATGGCGTATTATACACCATACCCATGGGCCCCGTATGGTTGCGTATTGCGTATGGCTGTACACTGCCGGATTTGGACATAACTGTAACTAACGACTTTCTCTTCGCATTCCGTCTCCTCATCGTTCTGAACTCTTCCGAGCACTGTCTCGACATTTACGTCTACGAATTCACTTTACACGCTAATAACCTTATGTTGGGGTCTATATACCATTTTTAACTTTCGTCGATCGACCATTATATATAAGCATACAATGCTATACACATCATGAAATACAGGCACGCCTTAATTAGTTGAATCCCACGCCATGGGCGATTGGGCAGCAGAGTCTGCAGTGGCCACAATTTCAGGCCACGTTCAGACCTAAATTCCGTAACATTTCGGCGGACCTCAGATTTTAAATGCGCTGAATCCAGACTCGGTGCGAAATCTCGCAGAAATACGTCCAGCAATCATCTTAGTTCGCTCAACTTCTCCAAGTCAATTTGTACGTGGACTCTTCAAGTAAAATTTAGTTCGTACAACGTTAAGTCTTCAACATCTATATAAATCGAACAGTTCTACGGAATCTCGCAGCAATACGGTAAATGAACGCTCCGTCGTTTTAGAATAAATATCAGTCAGATCACGTTCAGACTATAACTTCGGTCTGAATCGAAAAGTAATACGGAAGCTCGGGAATACGTTTTCTGAAAGAAATTTGAACGTTAGTTAGACGGCCATATCGCCCGAAATGTTACGGTTTCTCCACATTTTCTGGACGTTCAGTACAACTCAATTCAGTTGAACTGAACAAACCTTGCCTGTACATGCCGGGGTTGTACAGCTCCCGAGAACGGCGCGTTCTCGACCTCGCGATGGGCCGAGTACGCGGAGTTACTCGTCCCAGATCAGTTAACCTTCTCCAGCTTGTTTGGAATGTTCAGGTTCGCGACATTGTTTGACGGGGCGCGCAACAATCCGACATCGTGCCGGGTTCCGTATTTATATCTGGCCGCGGCCATTGGCTGGCCTCCCATCTGCGAGCAAAAGTGCTGAACCGGATCTGGACATAACTGCCGTTTCAGACCCCGTTCAGCCTTTGTGACAGTCGATCTGCCTAGTTTGCCACTTTTCGGGCAACTGCTCCGATTGGGCGCCACCGCGGATCTCCGGATCGCCCTGACTATCGGTCGCCCTGCGCTCGCGGTTTTCGTACGGGCCACTTTTCGGGCCTCACCGTTCGCCAAACTTTTGGGTCCGTGTTAATCGTAGTCACTAGAAGGGGGCAAGGTGGGGGGGCCAAGCCCCCCCACTTATTCGGACGCACTACGCCACCAGGGGCCCTGAGGCCTCCGCCGAAAGTTTCGGGCCGCCGGGCGGAGCGCCCGCCTACCGGGCCGGCCACTACGCCGGGGGGCGAACGCTCGGCGGCCTTCCTTTGGGGGCTTCCCATCGCGCGCGCTCGCGACGGCCCGCCGCACCGTCGATCCCACGCTCCGTCCCTCACGGGGAAATCTTCCAAACTAATTTTTATTCCTCGGAACTACAAAAAATCGGCCTGAACTCGGCTTGGATTCGTTTTTATTGCTCGAAACTAGTGACCGCACAACCGAAAACGATTTCAGGCCACGTTTAGCATGCGTTCAGGGCAAATTTTCGTAGCACTTATGATTTCACCCAAATTCAGATTCTATCAGCGCTGATCAGTCCAGAATCGCTACAGAATCTCGAAAACTTCGTCCAGTAAGCATCGTACTACGCTCCGCTCCTCCAAGTCAAATTTTGCTCGTACTGTTTTAAAAAAATTTCAGTCAGATCTCTTTCAGTCGGGAGGACCATTTTTGGCACTTCCAGAATTTGCGCAGCAACTCGTCAGCAGAGCTTGTGAGCTCCTGGTCCTTGCCGGCTGGAATGACCCTAGGCTGCTGGCTAGCAACCTTTATCCTCACACCAGGCCTACGACCCTCGATAGGCTCGCCACTCGTCGTGACGACCAAGGTTCGTGTGTGAAGACGCTCGTTGCCTCGTTGAGCCTCGAGCTATATGCAACCTCGTTCCATCCTTGTTCCTCGGTCATGAGCAACGCTGTGCAACGCTACCTTGCCAGAGCCTCGTATCGCTGCCCTGCATCCTTGTTGCAGGCAGCATACAGGAATCTCTGGCTATCCTGTGTCTAGGACAGCACAGGACCTGCCTCAGTCCTGCAAGGACTTACATACATCCTTGCAGACCTGCTGGCTGGCTACTGGCTTCTACTAGCCACAGGACCGTTGAGCCCTCAGTACACTGTGTCCCAGTCACGTGAGAGTTCAGGCTAAGCCTGTGCAGGCACGGCCTGCCACGTGTCCTGTCCACTATGCCCTGAGTTGCACCGCCCTCGCCCACCGGTCGGCAGTACTTCGGGACTTGATAACTTTCTAGTCCCTTGTCTGTTCTAGGCGGTTGACACGGCGTTGGAAAGGTCTCCTCAACCTGCATCCATCTAGCACATTGGTGCCCCAATATGCTAACTCCAACCCTTTCTTGTTTTGGAGCTTGGACCAGCCTGAGAACCTATCAGCCACTGTCCCCACAAGCCTTCAAACATCTGATCCCTCCCAGAGACCAGACCTGCCTTTTCTTTTGGAACCTGAGGTGCCTCCAAATATTAGCTAGGCCTGCTCATTGGTTCAAAGGTTGCCCTCTGACCCACATGACATCCCAACCCTTTCTTTGGGAACCTGGTGTAGATTAAAGTTAGGTCTTCACTTAGTCAGAGGAGTTTGGATAGAGGAGTCCATGAACGTACTATTGTGAGTTCCTGGTCATCCAGTTATCACAGGCGCCCGTTCATATGGCGCCCGCCACGGAGCCTCCTTTATCTTTTAAATCCTTCCAAAGACTGAGAGAGCCCTGACAAATGTTAGCCAACACATGGGGAGCCCATGTCCTCACTGAGGGATAAACTCAGGATTCATACATGCCAGGCTGAGGTCAGCTGGGGAATCGAACCCCACCCCATATCCTCCAGGTTTGGATCAGCTCCTGGAACTGAGCATCACAAACAACAAGACATGACAATAACAAGATTATGTTTTATTATAAAGAAGTATAACCCATAGTGAGGCCCCTGGCAACCACGTCCAACATGGTCACACAACCAGGGATTTTATTAGCATGCAACAGGTTGGTTACAGAGAATATATACAAATGTACAGCAACCTGTTAGAGCCAACACTTGGGCTGCCCTTGCAGGGTCCATTCCATGAAGACCCAAGGCCCATTACAAAGTCCTTAAGACTCTTCTGCAGCTCCATGACAGAGCCAGGCGAAATTCTCAGCCAGGGGAGTGACTCCACCCTGACCCCTGTCCAGCAGAGTGTGTCTGAACTCTGAAGGACCTGCTGTCAGCCACCACGTGGCTGCCCAGCCCACTGGGATGCCTCCCACCTAGAGCAAGGCTGTTTGGTCTACTCTGGCCCTCCCCCCTTGGAGGCCATGAGCCCACGAAGCAAAGGGTATTGCAGCTCAGCCTTCTCCTCCAGCTTGGTGAGAGCATCTGCAGGGTTGTCCACGCCAGCCACATGTTCAATGTTAGCTAAGCAAGACATTTCCTTGAGCAACAAATAATCAAGGTCCCTGCTCCTGGCCAGCTGCCTGTGCACAAACTGCACCATGCCCATGCTGTCAGTTCTTACCAGTGTGTGCATCTGCAACCGACAGGAAGCCACTTGACATAGCTGGTAAAATAGCTCCCTCAAGTAAAGAGCAGTATGAAGCCCTTCACAGATTGCCCTGCACTCAGCAATGTCACTGCTGGGAGTTACCCTGTTTTGCAACCGACTGTACCAGCAGACCAGAGAGGACTGTTCCTGCACCAGGGATATTAATGCTGCTGCACGGCCCCTGACCTCTGTGACCTTCCTACTATCCATAGAACTGTCCACATAGAGCATCATGTCAAAAGGCCTGTACAAATCCAAAGGACCCAGCATGAGAGGGGGAGACATGCGAACAGCCTCTACCACTCTCTCAGCACCCACCTCAACCAGTTGGGAATCGGTCAACCGACTCAGTACCAACAGGTCAGGAGCACAAATGCTGGCCAGCCATGCCAACATACCTCGTATTGTTGCACATCTGGCCTGGGTGATGGGCTCCTGCAAGGCATCTATGATCTGCTGAGGATAATCCTTACCACCCTCCAGCTGGATGGACCATGTACCCTGCTGATGGACCAAGGTCGCCTGCATTCCACAAAACACCATGGGCTCATTCTCAACCATGTACTGGATCTTACCCAGTTCAAACCGTTTCTGGATCCTGGCCAGAGTCAACTCTTGCCAAGTGGGATGGCCCAGGAGATGCAGATCATCACCATGCAGGGAGGCAAACGCTGGCAGCCCCTCATAGCTACCCTGAAACAGACAAGGATCAACTGGAGAGACTGAGAGACCACAGACAGACCTGAGGTACTTCTCCAAGCTCTTCCTCCAGATGATGGGACTCGATCTAAGGCCTTCCACGCCTTTGAGAATCCTCAAATACCTCGTCTTCAGCTCTGCCCTCCACACTGCAGGCACCTTTTAACAAAGAAAGGGGGTATTGTGCGCCAAGTATCCTGTGCTTCCTGCTGATCACCCTTAACCCTTCAACTGTCAAAACTCGAACCACGAGAACGGACTGAGTTTGGGTATCTTTGTGCGCCTGAGAGTAACTAGCCAAATAACATTTTCTGGCCCACCCTTGGAACCAAGCATGCTTTTATATCAAATAATGTTTGGGAAATTTGGTTGGTCACATATCCATGCCCTACACCTGCTAAAAATAGCACCCCCCTCAGGGGGGTACAGTGCACATGGGGTTGGAGACATATATAATGAATTATCGACCATTTACACAAATCAGTTGGCCCTGGCCTTTTAAAGGCAGGTTATTATAATCATAGACATGCCATCAATGCATTCACAACATGAAATGTCACAACACTGTGGACGCTAGCTACAAAATGGCCAAAGCCAGCTGGCACCGTTATAACGGTGCCAGCTGGCAGGGGTATAAATGGTAGCATAACAACACAAAACTTTATTCCAATTGGCATGAAACAACAAGGGATGCCCAATTGGGCATCATGCACCATACCCAGGTGATAAAACAAGAGACCATGCCATATAACACATGCCAACATGCCGCAAGGGGCCAAAATGGCACTAGCGCGCGCGTGCGGTATACATAGCGCAAGACTAGCCAAGGGTGTAGCTAACTGTCAATTGGGCTACCTGGCTATGTGCCAAACTACGGATTGCGCCTCTGGGTGCGCAGATCCTGCCTCCTACAAGGCCCTGTCAGCTGGGTGCCAGCTGCCAACGTGCGGGTCGTGCGGCCATTGGCCTCAGCCCATGCGCGGCCAGCCGGGCTGCGGGCTGACAAGGGCTGCATGGCACGCTGGCGGCGGGCGTCGTCGTCGTCGAGGCCAGCCACTGGCCCAGCGTGGAAGCTGAGATCTGAGCCAGCATATAAGACACAAGACCATGCTAAAAAATAGGTGAAAGGCTCATTAATCAAGGCCTCAAGCGCGCGTCAAAGGGGTGGCAAGGAGCTACATCACTAACCCACCCGATGAATGACAAAACACCTCCACGTTCTTTGCAACAATAAAGAAAACAAAATGAACAAGTTGGTAATGCTTCCATGCAAACAGGTATTGGGTATCTCCATGTTTGTCACATGCAATGGATGCAAAATCAGAAGGTGGGCGTTGGCCAGCAAAACAAGAAGCCATGCCTAAAACTGGTCAGAAAAGAACTTGTCTCGGGCTGTTTGAGCCAGGAAAAGCATTGGGTAATCACCTTTACCATATTACTAACCAATACCAACCGTTATCACGCTATTTCCGTTGCAGCCTCAGCTAACAGCGACCAAACATGGTCCAAAATCTGCTTGACCTGATGGTATTCCACAACTATGACAAGCCGATGCGTAGAGGGAGCAAAACAACAAAATGACAATCACAAGCCCTCGATTATAACCCTGATATTATTTATAAACGATAATACAACCATATACGGTTAACGGAACACGCTAGGAGGCTAGAACGTACCAGGTCGGAACAGCAGATTACCTTTCCTGCGGGAGCCAGCACGCCCGATTCATGGACGTAGCCTCGAGCCTTTCCTGGCTGCCAATTCTAGCAAATCTGGTTGGGAACAACGTCAAAGGTTTATCCATGCGCAAATACCTCGAAAATTTCCGCCTAGCAACATGCAGCACTCGCACTGTCACCGCCTGGCCGCTGACATGATTTGCTGCGCCGACCAGCACCCCGATGACCCATCTACGCATCTTCAAACGTTCCATGGCTGGGGATAAAACGTTTTTAGGACTTGAAAATCATGCCTACAAAATTTGAGTCCATTATGTCAAGCCATTCTCTCGTACCAGTCAGTTGCGTGCACCGCCATAGCCGTGCGCGTCAATATTTTTCATGCACGTCGGTCCCGTTGGACCATGGTACCCCCCTAACTTTGCTCAAGCATATCTCCCTGGCCAGGTGTCCAAAATACGGTCTGAATAGCGCCAGGCATAGCTTACGTCTAGATCTTTCGATCCCCCCAGGTTTGACCGTTAAATTATTATTGGCGCGGCGCCTGGTTCTGCCACAAACTCAGTCCGTTAGAGTGGCGCGAGTTCAACTGGCGCCACGAAAACGGACTCAGTACAGTTTAAGGGTTAAGAAAAGCCCTCTTGAAATCTACCAACACAGAGCTATAGGGTATCCCCTTCTGCAGAAAAGACAAGTAAATGCACAACAAAATCCTCCATGTATCATGCAGCATCCCTGGTGTGTAAAGCTCCTCATCTGCTAACTGTCCAGTGCCATGGTACTCAGTCACAACTGGTCTAACATGTGGCACCTGCACGCCATCCACCTCCTTGAGCTTGAGGACAAACATCAACCTGAGCAGCTGGTGATCCTCAGGGAGGACATCTACAGGCTCTGCACAGTTGGCAACTATCCACTCATGCCCAGAAGCAACAAAGCCAAGAGTCCATGCCTTAGCCATCTTGGGGCTTTGCATCATCTCCACTAGCTTGCGCCAAGGTACATGACTCGTTCCTGGGATCTGGTACCGCTGCACACCCAACTGATCACGTGGGTCAAACGTAGTAGGGAGGATCAG
The DNA here is from genome assembly GCA_009746045.1 of Mesostigma viride. Taxonomy (NCBI): domain Eukaryota; kingdom Viridiplantae; phylum Streptophyta; class Mesostigmatophyceae; order Mesostigmatales; family Mesostigmataceae; genus Mesostigma; species Mesostigma viride. Next base: position 2,196,333 of record RPFO01000165.1, on the reverse strand, counting down.
CAGGTACCCAGCAATGGGCTCCTTTGTATCAGGACCCTCTGCCTCTAGACCCCTCACAGCCCTTACAGCCACACTAAGACCCTGGGAGTAGCGATATCTCTGCAAGGGAAGGCGGCCCTGCCCCTCTAATGCTAGTTCCTCAGAGGATATCCTCACCCCTGGCAAGCACAAGAAGCTCTGACCTAGAATGGCAGGCCCCTGATACCCTTCAACCACACTGAACGTGGTGGGCACCCCCAGGATAGGCACACTCACTTCTCCCAAGATCTTCATGGACACATTCCCAGAGAAATCAGACACAGCTAGGCAGCTAGGGGATGACCACTGCAAGCCTGCAGCATCCTCTACCCTTAGAATGGACACCTGTGAGTTGGTATCCACCTCTAGTGCTGGTGCCCCACATGACCCCCATCCCGTGAGCTTAGATACCTTGGGATCACGCTTGCTGTTCTGCAGAGCTCGAATGATGTCCGCCATCAGCAGCCCCCTGGACTGTGGTGCAGCCCTGGCCACCTGTGGCCTTGTGACAGACGTCTCAGCAGACTCCTGCTCACCCTCATCCATCTGGAGGACAGACCATCATCCAAGCATGGTGGGTTAGCATCTACTGCCTGGCTCTCTTCCTGCTCATCTCCCTCCAAGGGAGGATCAGGGCCGTCTTCAGGCCAGATTGCAGTTGGCCTCCTCTCCTTGACGTGAGCCCAGGATAGCCTGTACACGTGCTTGGGATTACTCTCCAAAGCCACCAGACAAGAATGGTTAGCCTCTTCAACATGGGTTACCTGCCCATCTTGCCACTTGCCACGCTTGCCTGGTAATGACGGTTCCTTCCACATCCTGACCCTCAGTCCCACCTGGGGCCTCAGCATTTTCCAACCCTTGTAGCTCAACCCCTGTCAGCCTGGCTGCACAGAGAGGAACGTGACAAAGACTGTGTGCTTGGGATAGCTCAACCCACCTGCTGTTCTCTTGCTCCAGGGACCTCCTCCAAGGTAGCTCGGCTCCCAGAGCCAGCCCCGGTTCCCACAGAAGCTGCAGGTCCTTCCAGTCTGGCGGCTTGACTCCCAGAGTCAACCCCAACAACTGGAGACCCTGCACCTGCCACAGGCACAGGGAATTCCACTGCTGCAGCAGCGTTATTGCAATCATTGAGTGGAAGCACCTCATCATTCCCAACCCCTTGCTGCTGCACAAGAGGGACACCCCCATTACTATATGTACAACTGTTCGTCCCACTAGGGGTGATTGACTATTTACAGGGGACAACACATCAAGTCATGGCTTACCCACCTGGCCAGAGCCTGCTCCAACAGACTTGGCCTGGTCTGGGCAGTCACGTCGCCAATGACCCGTCCTGCCACATCCAAAGCACTTGTCATCCTTCCCAGCAGCAGCCTTCTTCAGGCCACCCTGGTTCTGGCTGCTCTGACTGGCCTGGGTGCCCTGGCCCTAGCTGGCTCTTGCCTTGCCCTTGGCCACCCTAATTCTGCTGACCGCCCTGGTGACCTCCAGCCTGCTGCTGACCCTTGCCTTTGGATCCCTGCTGCTGGCCCTTGCCACCCTGGTTACCATTCTACGTTTCACGAGGGTGACCCCATTCCCCTCCTCGGCCCGCGTGTGACCCCATTCCCCCCTCGGGGCGCGTGTGCCCCCATTCCCTCCCGTGGGCCGCGTGTGTTGTCGGCCCTCTGTCGGCCCGCGTGGGTGCCGTGGGCGGGCCGTGGGGGGCGTGGGGGCCGTGGGGGGCGTGGGGGCCGTGGGGGGCGTGGGGGCAAAAGGGCCCTTAGACTCGGTGGGAGGAAAGAAACAAAAAAACAAAAGGTGGTGGGGTTCGAACCCGCGTTTCTGTCATCTTCCCAGTCAAGGGTAGCGACTCCACGCCTGTCCGCCCCGTCAGCTGCGAGCCTCGGGTCCGCGTTTCTGTCATCTTCCCAGTCAAGGGTAGCCACTCCACGCGATCCCTCCGCCCGCAGGCGATGTCAATCCATCGTTTTTTTCCCCTTATAAGCGTGTTTTTTCTGGGGGGTGGCGGTTGGCGGGTGGCGGGCGGGGCTATTGGGGCCCCGCTAGACCGCCGCGGAAGCTAGCATTAGGCGGAGCCTATGGGGTCAGCTTGCTTGGGCGTAGTTCTGCCTGCGCCTGTTAGCCCTCTGACGCCTACTAGGTTTGGGATCTACCTGAGCACCCTGCCCAGGGGCATCACCATGGACCTGATGAGCGGAGGCTGAAGGGGCACCAGTCACCTGGACTGCCTTGCAAGCAGCATTGTCAGATGGACGGATGTTAAGGGGACGTGGCGCGCCGAATATTTTCCGCGCGAAAAAATTCGCGGCACCGGCCGTACCGTGAAAAGTGGGTGCTCCGTGCGCGCACCACTTGCGGAAGTGGCCATGGCGACTGCGTTTAGGCGAAACTAGCAATGTAGGGCTAGAGAAATGCAAAAAAAATGCTTGGATGTTGAAGAGGATGATTTAATAATGTTGGTTTGTGGCGGCAAGTGGCTGGTTTACAATATCGCTGCTTTCTTTTACTGCCATCGGCATGGGGGGTAATCTGCATTTTTTGGTCGCGCGGAATAAAATAGAATTCGTGATTGCGGCAGTAAATTCTCAGTTTTGGGGGTCTTCTTGTCCGTGAAGGATGCATTCATATCGGTAGCATCGAGTTCTAAACCGAACGGGTGCTTTTTGCTACATTTTCGGCCATTCTCGGTAAGTATTTTTTCAGGCCTGCGCAGTGCATGTCGGAACCTTCCTTGGAAGAACGGCCGTTGTTGCGCGCCTGGGCGAGGGATCTACGAGGTCAAGGTATAAATTTGTGGCGACTGTTATCTACTATCAGTTCTTTCTTCGAAGAGCTCATCGTTCGAAGTTTTTTGCGTTCGTTTTGGTCAGTTTCCGCCAGTTAACTCTCCGTTGCTTGCTGTCGTGTTGACGAATACCTGTCAGCTTTAGCTTGTTTTCGTTGATGTCTTGATCAAATCCGCTTCAGTCTCAGCCGATAGATCCTAGGGAAGGCGTAAGGGATTTCATAGCACGTGTTCTGGCAAGGATGTTGTGCGTATGGACGCTTCTTGTTGTGTGATAGTGACGCACCCTTTCCTCGCAGCGGCATCACAGCGGTCAGAAGCTGAACGGCCGCCACTGGTTTCTTTGCATTTTATCGTGCAGGGAAGGAATTTTTTAAATCGACGATCATGTTGGAGATATTGCATTTGTGTGACTGCATGTAGATAGCTGCCATCATTGGTTTATTTTAGCTTTCCTTGTTATGATGATGTGACAAGACAGCAATGTTACTGAGCCAACCATGGTTGACATGGTTGACTGCATACAAGCTTTGTATGCCATGATCTCCTTGGTTCCTTGCCCTCCATAGTTCCAGTTTGTTGCCCATGTCGGGTAGTTCAGTTAAGGAGTTGTTGCTGTGTTGGTAAGCTTGGTTGGCATAACCCTTACAATCTAACCTGGGAGAAACATAGAAAATGCTGGTAATGCATGTTAGTGCCATAATCATTATTGCTATTCACGTACTTATAAGTCTGGCCATGCTCGAGGGACGGTGAAGGAGTATGAGGTGCGTGGCCACCCCTTTGTACTTCACATCATATTCAGCATGGATTTGATCCATGTTGATGGCATGTAAAGTGTGATTGTGTTTACTTGCTTTCTGAGTGGTCCTTAGCGCCTTGTCAGGTAGTGAGTGGTCGTCTAGGAAACCCATCAGTGCGTGCCACAGTGACCCCCAACCTTGAGCATGTGTCGTCATCAGTGTGCTAGAGTTAATTATATGTGCTTTTGATCATAGATTTGCTGAGTTCTTGGCATGAAGTTTACAAGGTAACCTTGGGTAGAGTATAGTGTATGCTCTCTTGGCATGTATGCCTAGCGATCGTGTTGCTATGCTTGCACTGGCAAGGTTGGCCATGCCGAGGGCAGGTGAGGGAAGATGTGGTGCCTAGCCGTTTGCTTATGTTTTGTGATCGAGTGGGGCATGCTGTCTGGCTTTTTGGATGGAAAACAGCATGCCTAAGTGGCCATATACAAAGAACCCCCCCTTAAGCTTATGTTCAGGTTTTAGCACGCATAACCTTATTACTTGAGCAAGACTTGTCGGAATGACCTGTGTTAAGGGTGGCTGCCACGACGTGATGCAAAGGGAGGGGCAGGGGGACGATGGGGAAGGTAGTAGTGATGATGAGAATGATGTTGATAATATTCCTTGCCTTGCATGTGCTTCCCCGGATGAAATTGACGGTGTCCCTTTCCTGCTGTGCAGCACATTCGGGTGCAAGGGAGGACTGCATGGGTGCTGCGCTGACCCCCCGTTGACTAAGGAGCCCAAGGGGGATTGGTTTTGCCCTGCCTGCCTTGTGCAGGATGCTTACAAGGGCTGATATAGTGACATTTTCTGTTTTAGCGGGCATTTTTTTGAAAACACGTCTGACGCAATAACTTGAGCTAGACTTGTCGGAATGACCTGGGACTTGGAACACTGCTGTCCCCCTGTTAGCCGGAATTTTTGTTGATTTTGTGGCCTTATCGGAAGTGTTTATGATAGGTTTACTCCCAATGTCCGGTAAAAAATGACCTGTTTTGCGGGAAAATTAATAACTGTTCAAGGTTTTGCCATTTCCATGATGTAAATAGCTCAGCAAGCTACAAACTCAGGGAACTATATGACCTTGATTTTTGGTAGCCAACAAATAAGTGCATTGGCTGGGGCATACTCAGCCCTAATTAGCGTCTTTTGCTATTTATAGCGCGTTATTGGCGTATATATGGGGGTAGTATATATGGCTGATCAGAGTATATATGGGGGTAGTACCCCCAACAAGTGCATGGACAACTCACTAGAGATGTTATTTAGTGCCCCCAATCATAATTCAGCATTGTGCAAATGAATTTCAAGTGATATTAGCATATGTCAGTTTTTTTGGGTTTTGGGGTGCCACCTCCCCTTAAAAATAACCCTTTGTAAGGCTGTCCACGTCCCATCTGTCTGATCAGCAAACATCCTAGCTGCATTTCTCCCATCCACACTCAGCCCCATGCGATCCAGGAAGTAATCTGCCACTGCTCTGTCAGTCAGATTGAAGCCATGCTTGGCCCCCTTCTCCCTGATGCGTGTGAGCCGCTGCAGCTCCTCAGCTACCGTGCCCTTGATCTCAAAGGTATCATAGCTGAGCTTATAGTGATTAGTGAGGTTGAGTACCTTATCAGAGAACTCCTGACATAGGCCCTCTAGGAACTGAGACCAAGTCAGCTTGTCCTTGACAGCTTGCCTAGCCTTGTCCCTCACACGCTCACTGGAATCTCTATTAGTCGTGGATGTGTGGAATACCTGCACAAGGTTGACAGTGGGATCTACAGAGCAAGAAACTAGCTCCATATCCTCCAACCACTTGTCCAGCTCTTCCTGTCCCACAGGAGGCTTGAGAGGCTTCTGGCCATTCATCACAGCCACAGCACTCATGTGAGGTCTAGTCCCAGGCAAAGCACGAGGGTCACTGCCAATGACAGCAGCTCCTACTGGTGCTCATGGCGCAGGAACACTAGCTGCAGGTGGAGTGACACTAGCATCAGGCACACATGGTCTCTTACCCGGTCCTTGACGTTCAGCATCCTCCTGGCCCTCCCCCGTCAGCATCACGCCGTCGGTTGGCCACCCCGCACGCTCCTCCCCTTGTGCCACCTCCTTCCTCTTCCGGATGGATGCCCTCCTGCCATTGGCGCCCTCTGCCGTTGGGATTGGCTGTCCCTCTGGCACGACGCTGGCTGGGCCTCCCGTATCCGCCCTTGCCTCACCACCGCCATCACCCGCCCCCGCCCCGCTCCCGCTGCCGCTCCCACGCGTGTTACGAAGCATTATAAAATACTACAGACAACACACGCAGATATGGCTGCTGGAACCTTCTCAGGCTCACGCACTTACTCCAGACGAGGCCGCCTCCTGGCTTGCACTCGCCTGCCCCTCCTCACGGTCTGGACGCTGCTCAACACCCTCAGCAACCGATGTGGCTGCTGCTGCCGCTGCGACAATCTGGAGGTCTGGGTTAAACTCTCCCAGCACGCAGGTCACAGGTCGCCCGTCTGCCTTGCGTTCGACTGGGTGTTGTTCCTCACCTGGGTTGCGATGCCAAGCAAGATCGCGTACCCACCGCTTACCGCCTCCGACAAGCTCGTTTTGCTCGCCTCGGCCGTAACGGTCGTACTCGTGAGTCACCTCACGAGGGATGTGCAGATCTGCCCTCTGCCTCTCCTCGTAGGTTTCTGTAGTGCCGTCGCCCTCGTTTATCTGCTGGGCTGAGCGCTTGACGGAGCCCTCTGGCTTGTCTGTCCACTCAAAATGGACGTCCTCAGGCGTCTTCTCGACACCCGTGACAATCTCCACCTCCGGACCCCACGCAGTGGTGGTTTCCGGCCTTGGTGTATCAAGCCTGGAGTACACTCCGAAAGGCTGCGTGGTAATATAGAACCTGTCTGCGTACCCTCTCGACTCTTGCAAAAGGACAGCAACAAGATTCTCAATGGTCTGAGCAAATACCTCCGCCGTGCTCCAAGGATTCACCGCCTCGCGAGCTCGGGCGTTCCGGATGATGTCGGCGTCTGGTACCCCCTCTCCTAGCACTGCTGTCGCCACCCAGTGGTTGAACAGTCTGGTGCTGCCGAGCGCTGTCGCCACGACCTGGCTAAGCGCCTCCCTGGCTAGGTCGAGACCGGCTAGCGTGATATGGGCGCCCTGGTAGGCGACCTCCACACGATTAGCAGTTTCAGCTAGCGCGTCACGAATGCGCACCAACTCCTCCACCGCCACTCGCCCTGTCTCACCCGGAGAAATCACGACACGAGCCCGCTGTATAATCGGGTCCGCCGCCGCTGGCCTGTTGCCTCCCCCACTCACCGCCACCCAAGTTGAGTAACTCTAGAGCCCTAGGATCTGGCTCTGAGTTCCCGATGTCCGTCCGCACGCCTTCCGCTAGCGTCCGCTCAGCCGCCGGCTATAATCCGGCGGTCCGATGCGGGCGACCGGTCTAAGGGCGGCGCCTAGGGCCGGCGCCACCTAGGCCCCAGTCCGGGGCCTTATCCGGGTCAGTACGGACGGCTAGCTTGTCCCACGGTTACGGCTAACCGGATAGGGTTTGCTGGCTAAGACATAAACCAGTGGTGGGCCAGCTCCGACAGCAGTTCTCTGTGTTCACCTTATCCCAAGCTCAACGTGACCGACCGCCATAGCTGAGCCGGTCGGGCTTTAACTTGTATTCATAAAAATCCCGATGGCTTCCGGTACACGGAGCCGCACGGGCGAACACACAGATACGCCAAGTGGCGAGGCCGCAGGGACCGTCCTGCCACGCTTTAGTGCGGACGAGGCCACGAGGTTGATGCAAACCCTCGTGGCGCAACCTGAACTGGCCAAGCAGTTCAAGCATCTGATGCTTGCTGCTGACGATGCACTGAATCGCGGCCCTCTCAAGCAAACGGAGGTGCCCGCGGATCTACCTGCCGACTATACGGCGGACGACGCAGCAGATTTTCTAGCTGCTCTCAAGCGTCTGCGCGATGGACGCGCAGACAAAGATTCGGAGCTGATTGGCAAGTTCCGTGCAGTATTCTGCAGTACAACAAAGCACCCAAACATTGCCAATCTAGTTCGCATTGCGGACGACAACAAACAAACCTGGGAAGTTTTTTACAACGGTCTAGATGCCCACTTGTCGCGGTCTAAGGAAGAGGCCGACGAGCAAGCCTTCAACGACTTCGAGGGCTATGCAGTTAATAAGGCAAATTTGCCCGGGGCTGCACGTGATTTCCAGGTCTTCGTGCACAAGCACAAGCTGCTAGATACTCTCAAGCCCATTTTCCTGTGCAATCGATTTCTCAAGAAATGCGACCTGTCGTCGGATGTGCATCTGACCATAGCGACGGAACTCAAAAAGAAGAGTGCTGTCAGTTTCGACGAGGGCATGCTGTATTTGATCTCATGCTTCAAGAGTGCGCAGTCCAAGCCGGCTGCCTCGGCTGCTCTGCCATCCCTGCGCAAGGTGGATGCCGGCGCGTCTTCTTCTTCAGGCGCAGAGGCTCCAATTACGCGGTCGGAGCTTACGGCCATCCTGAAAAAGGTCGTCGGCCACGGCAACAACGGGGGCCAGCGAGGGCGCAAGCGCGGGCATGGTGGCGACGCCAAGCAGGGTGATCATCCCCCGGCCAAGCGGCAGCAGGGGGCGTCTACTGACCGCAAGCAACGCTGTGAGCGCTGCTTCGGACGTCGCCATGTCCGGGATGACTGCCGAGTTCGCCCGGACCTGGAGCTCGAGGACAACCTTTGCCGCAAGTGCCACGACGTTCTGCGTGGTCACAGCGTGGAGGCGTGCAAGGCCAAGCGCATCGTCGTCCACGGCACACGCGAGGAGTGGGCAGAGCGACGGGCAGCACGAAAGTCAGGTGAGAGCACGCTCGATACCCCTTCTTTTGCTCAATGCGTCACGCTGAACCGGGCCGTCGTAGAGCCTGACGTCGTTCCTAAAAGCAACGTGACTGCATCCTCTGTCTCATTCCGTGATGTGCTCACGCAATCCGTTGATGCTGCTCTGGCTCTGTCGCGCCAGGATCACGTGCTTCCTGAGCACGGGTCTACAATGCGTGACCTAAGCAATGTGGTGTCTTCTAGGTCGGGTGTGTACAACGCCGAGCGACCAAGCACTACTGCAGCACCCCAGCTAGATACTGGGGCGGTTGGGCCTATGAGGAATGTTGTGACAGTGCAAGAGAATGCTGGGCGGGCAGATGTTCTCGGTACACACCACCCTAGTGTGGATCTTCACATTGGCAAGGTGCTCACACGGGCGGCCTTTCGTGCAGCCTCTGAAGCTGCCCAGTTAGCCAATGTCACTACCCCAGTAGTCACCCCACCTGTTGAGAATCCTGACAATGCCACTGCACCTCAGGCTGTCACCCTGAAACTGTTAGCATACCAGATGCACCGTGCATACGGGCATGAGGCCCAAGCCGAGGTAGAGGGGGCACACATGTTGGGGGCACCTTTATACAACGAGCTGAAGAATGTGCGTGCTCAGTGTCCTGCCTGCATCAAGATCAGGAAGAAGTCGCGTAGGCGGCATGCCAAGACTCCACCCTTGGAGCGAGGGTACCTTGTGGGGGATGTCATGCACATGGAAGGGGGGACACCTATTTCATAGTCAAGGATAGGTTCAGCAAGGCCACCTACATTGAGCCGCTGCCTCACATGTTTGAGGCTGACCTGCACAGGGCTATCAAGATCAGCCTGGCTTTCTTTCATCCCGTAGTGGAGCTCATGCTAGACCAGCAGTTCCGCTGTGTGCAAGGTTTGCCGGGGATGGAGGCCGTGGTCATCGTGGGGCGTGAGGATCACGGCAATATGGGCATGATAGATCGCACTGTAAGCTATGTCAAGACTGTGGCAGCCAAGCGACAGGATAACCCACATGGCAAATCCTACGCGGTCAAGACGGCGTGGTGCAAGGAGCTCATGCATGTGTGCAACCATAGGCACGTGCTTGATGTCAAGGGCTTTGGGCTAGTCACGCCTCGGGGGCTGTCAGCGGGCACCTACTCACCCGAGGTAGTAGAGGCATACCAACAGCATCTACAGGATACCGCCGCCAAGCTGCGGCTCAAGGATGCCACGCTGCCTGATTTGTCTAGCGCTTTTGAGGTCGGGCAGTTGGTCATGTTCCACAAGGAGAGCTCGCCCAGCGGCAAACGGGGCACCATGCAGGGGCCTGGGGCCATCACAAAGTTAGACTGGCCGCTGCGGGTCATAGACATAGAGTGGAATGATCGGGTGTATAGGGTACCATGGGCATCGGTGGCAGGCTATAAGCAAGGGGATAGCATGGAGAGTGAGCTGGCAGCCAACAGGGCACTGGGGTGGGTAGTGAAGGATAATGCGCCTGTCGTAGCATCTGAGGTGGTACCCCACGGGTCGCTCCCAGGGGCAGACACAGCTACACCCCCCCCTCCCCTGGGCCCCAATATGACCCCGTGGATGGGTGGGATGAGGATGGGGTGGGTTTGACGGGACCTAGTGCACGTAGTGACTCACCTCCTGTGCTAGCCACGGATAATGTGGGAGGCCCGCCTAGCGTGGCCTCGCCGGAGGGTCAGGGTCCTGCCCATGCGCCTCGCCCACCTAGGGACCTGGCTTCAACGGTCACGGCCTTGTGGCGTGCTCAGGCGCTTAAAGCGAAAGCTGCATCAGGGGTGGCTCAGGTCAAAACTCTCTCACAGGGGGTCAGGCCGGTTAAGTCAGCCTTGTTTCCTACGTGTAGACCGTGGCAGCTGGTGGCTGTGGACACGCAAGCATCCGTGTCTATTATCTCTCGTCGGGCAGCCACCCTGTATCCAGTGCTAGAGTCGCCGTACAAATCGGTGACCGACTTTGCAGGCACTTCGGCATATCAAGTTACCGGGATGGTGGTGCTGCCGGTGTTGGGCATTGACACGCCGTTTCACGTCGTGGATGGCTACGAGGATGTGGCCTTGCTGGGCGAACCTTTCGTATCATACCCGGGGTTCTCAGTGTCCGCTGACTTGCTGTCAGTCGCGGGGGTGGGCAGCATCCCGCTTCGCGAGTACCACGCTCCATTGGGGGTGGTGGTCGGGCAGCCCGGCGTCGTGCGGCGCTTACCGATGGCGGCGTTTTCCACACCGCCGCTCGTCCAGTCCATCATTCAGCCTCAGGATTGGCACCCGCGCAGCTTCGGCCTCCACTCACACTCACTGGCGGCGGATAGCCCTGTGACGTGGGAGCAACTTGTCCTGGACTGTCAAGATCCTCTCAAGTTTGCTTTGTGGCGCGACGCGTTCATTCGAGCCAAGGAGCAGTGGCGAGAGCGCGAGGTCTACCGAGGATTGGAGAGTGTGCCAGCCGGGGCCACGCGGTTGCGGTTGAAGTTCGTGCTCACCTACAAGCCGGACGAGACCAACTCTTCGGTGGTGTTCCGGGTAAGGCCCGTGGTCACGGAGACGAAGGGGTCCTCCCCGCTGGACGCCAAGGATCTTTATACCCCTGGGCTCAACCATGTTTCGCATCGGCTACTGACGGTCATCTACTTGGGCAAGCGGAACGCGGGCAAGGACTACGGGATGTGGTGCGGTGACTTTCAGCGGGCATTCCTCCACAGCGACGCTGGGGTCGCGCAGCAAACATGGCAAGGCACCCGCTACGTGGTGAAGGTCCCGGTGGTCTGGCAGGATGGCACCATTGGCAGCGAGTATATCGAGCTGTTGACAGGGGTGGAGGGGCTGCAGAGCTCTCCCATCATCTTCCGCATTTCCGCGGAGGAGGTCTTGCAGAGCTTAGGGGCCACGTACCATCGCGCGGATCCTAACTTCTTTGTGGTCCCCACCGGCGTCCCTGGCGAGCCAGCCCTCTTCGTGTGGCATGGCGATGACTTCAAGCTGGTGGCACCTCGCACCTTTGCTACCCAGTTTCTTGCTGCAGTGGCGGCTAAGTTTCCCCTGGGCAGGGCGGTGGATCATGAGGAGGGTAAACCCGTGGTGTTTTGCGGCGTGCAGTCTACGTTGCAGCGGGATTCGCGTTCTGGCGAATGGGTCATGCACATGCAGGATAGCCGCAACTATGTGGTTGACCTGCTGGCCGACCTCCCGTCCCCGCTGTTGGCAACCCATGGGCCCTCGGTTAAGGGCAAGCTCGGGTGGTTGGCGGACACGGTGGCACCTGATTTGGCGGTGCTCGCTCGCCTGCCCGATGATGTGCTGGAAGGACTAGGGTCCATTCATGTTCGGCGGCAGCTGGCCATGACGCCCGGCATTGTGCTTCGTGGGCTCGATTGCTCACAGCCGGTGCACCTCGAGATAGTGACGGATGCTAATCTAGAGACGCGCACAGTCAGCCAAGTGCGGGCCCGCATGGGGGCACTGTTCTTTATTAGCAATGAGGGACAGCCTGGCATGTTGTTAGATTGGTACTCGCGCTTGCACAGCCGCATTGCCACTAGCCCCAACACGGCTGAATGCCGGGGCATTGTTTCAGCTATCTCACATGGCATGTGGCTGCGGTACTTGCTGGGTTGGGTATTTGGCTCGTGTGGGTTCACTCTTCACTGGACTAGCACGGTGCACACTGACTCACAAAGTTGTTTGGCCTTCCTTGACAATCCCTATGCGCGGTCACAGGACGTTGATTACCTCGTACTCGCTGAGGCGGCCTCCTGCGTCACGCGTCTCCAGCACATCGCGGATGAACTCAATCCCGCGGATGCACTCACCAAGGAGGCGCGGGAGGCTGCCCCGCAGTACGCAGTGTTGCGCAAGCGCATGACGATGCAACACCCGTGAGCCACACAGGGTTACGGCTCGGGCGCTTTATGAATACAGCCATAACTCACCCTGTGTTGCTAGCATTCACGAATATCATGGTGGTAGTTTTTTTTGCTTGTCCTGACCATACCCTAGCCACGTTGGACGGTGCCTTGGGCCCGTCGGCGGGTCACTGGTCCTAATAAATGGGTCACCTTTTGTCTGGTGGCATAGTTGTTTTTTTCTCGATACTTATTACATCACTATTCATGTGTGATCACAAGGGCGCGGGTCGATACCGTGGTGATTTTGACGGCCTTGAGGCCCCCTTGAGTTCCCTACCTTAGAGGGTTTTGTATGGTCTGCATTTGATGTAATTATTTTGATAATTAATCAAAGAACAAAAGAGTATGTCGGAGTTGAGTAACTCTAGAGCCCTAGGATCTGGCTCTGAGTTCCCCATGTCCGTCCGCACGCCTTCCGCTAGCGTCCGCTCAGCCGCCGGCTATAATCCGGCGGTCCGATGCGGGCGACCGGTCTAAGGGCGGCGCCTAGGGCCGGCGCCACCTAGGCCCCAGTCCGGGGCCTCATCCGGGTCAGTACGGACGGCTAGCTTGTCCCACGGTTACGGCTAACCGGATAGGGTTTGCTGGCTAAGACATAAACCAGTGGTGGGCCAGCTCCGACAGCAGTTCTCTGTGTTCACCTTATCCCAAGCTCAACGTGACCGACCGCCATAGCTGAGCCGGTCGGGCTTTAACTACCCACCCCTCTTCTGCCAAGTGCCTCGCTACGTAGGCCGCTTGCACGAATGTTGGAGCGTTTGCTTGGTTACGGTAGGGGAAAAACGCTTGCGCGTCTCTCTGCTCGTTCGCCTCACCAGCACCGTGGCTGCTTGACGATGAACCAGACATGAAAGCGCTTGGAAGCAATAGTACGATTTGCGCAGCAACTCGTCAGCAGAGCTTGTTCGAGCTCCTGGGACCTCCTTGCCGGCTGGAATGACCCTAGGCTGCTGGCTAGCAACCTTTATCCTCACACCAGGCCTACGACCCTCGATAGGCTCGCCACTCGTCGTGACGACCAAGGTTCGTGTGTGAAGACGCTCGTTGCCTCGTTGAGCCTCGAGCTATATGCAACCTCGTTCCATCCTTGTTCCTCGGTCATGAGCAACGCTGTGCAACGCTACCTTGCCAGAGCCTCGTATCGCTGCCCTGCATCCTTGTTGCAGGCAGCATACAGGAATCTCTGGCTATCCTGTGTCTAGGACAGCACAGGACCTGCCACAACTGTCCTGCATGGACTTACATCCTTGCAGACCTGCTGGCTGGCTACTACTAGCCACAGGACCGTTGAGCCCTCAGTACACTGTGTCCCAGTCACGTGAGAGTTCAGGCTAAGCCTGTGCAGGCACGGCCTGCCACGTGTCCTGTCCACTATGCCCTGAGAGTGCACCGCCCTCGCCCGCCGGTCGGCAGTACTTCGGGACCTGATATCTTTCTAGTCCCTTGTCTGTTCTAGGCGGTTGACACGGCGTTAGAAAGGTCTCCTCAACCTGCATCCATCTAGCACATTGGTGCCCCAATATGCCAACTCCAGACCCCTGAAAATAAAAAAATCATAACTCACAGACCACAACTCCAAATTTACCCTCAACCCAGGTGCTAGGAACATCTACACTTCAAGGGCTTTCAGAATACGCAATAATATCCTGAGTCCATAAAGCGGTTTGCAAGATATTTACTGTCAAAGTTGGACAAAAGACGAACTTTTTCGCGCAAGAAAAAGTTAACCCCCACCTCAAATCTTTAGGATGGTTCTGAACCACAAATGCATGGCTGGATAGTGTAGACAGGTAGTCCAAAGGTCCCCAACTGGGGGGGGTGCACTCAGAATTGCATTATAATGCTTATATCACGTTCATATTGGCAGATGACTACGAGCAGCCAAAAACAGGGAAATTGGTATGTCAACCCTTGCATGGCTTGCATGATGTTTTACATATGTTATAGTGCCATAAACATGTTGTCACTGTCAAATAAACATGATGTGCAATAACACAAGCCGGTGGTGGCTCAAACATCACCCGAGGACCGGCAAAAGTTGCCCTTGACCTGGTTATGCCAGTGCGCCCAGCAGCCAGGCTCGGGATGCAGGTGCACGTTGCATCCAACACATATTCTGCTGATGTTGCTCTTTTGTTTGCATGCAGCACATACGTGTGTCACATCACTAAGACCGGGAGCATGTGTGGCAGCCTCAGGGAACGTGGCTGCAGGCCTTCTCCAGGTACCAGCCTCGCGAACTGGCCCGCGCCGAGCCTGCTGGTCCAGGGCATCTGCCTTTTCTAACAACTCCCTGGCCAGTTGTGCCCTGAATTCAAGTTGGCTAAAGAAAGCATTTTTCCCCCTTACTAGCTGCTGATACTTGTAGGCTGTCACCACCACGAGGTTCAGCAACCAGAAAAATGTACACTGCCATGGGCGCCTGGTAACGAGTTCCATGTGGTAGTACGAAGCCACTTGATCAAATCTGTCCACCCCGCTTTTAATTATGCTGATCATAGAAGTGCTTGATCTTGGGAATGTGCACGTCCTCGTAAGCACCCGTTGCCTTGTTCCAGCGCTTCTTCTTGTTGGAGGGGTCCTGGGCAGGGCTCGCGTGTCGTGATGAGTAGAACCGGACGACCTTGCTGTCGATGTACGTAAGGGCAGTCACCACTTTGCCACCTGGCAATGCTAGCATGCGATGCAAGGTGTTGCCACGCCTCAGCCCCTGTGCCTTTGCCTCCTGTTCAGTAATGTTTATGTCACGAGGGTAGCATGTCCTGCTCTTCCTCACAGTGCCCACAAAGGTGTAACCCTTCCAGCCCAGCCACTCGACTAGCTTTACAGAACTACTAAAGAGGTTGTCAGCGACAATGGTGGAGGCAGGCTGCAAGACACCCTTGCAAGCGTGAACCAGGGCAGCCACCCAGCACGACCCGATACCACTAGCAGCAGCAAAGAAATCCAGCTCCTCCTGGGTTGGGCAGCCTATCGGCCATACGCCACCACCGAGGTACGGGATGAAGTAAACAAGAATGCCAGTGCTGCCACAGGCTAGAGCCCAATGCTTCACCCCCCAGCGACTCCGTGATGGCTTATCCTTGCAGTACTGCCTGATCTCGCACATGGACTTTTGAAACTGCATTGACTCATCGACTGTGACCACCCCGCTGGGCCGAAACACCACTAGCAGCCGCTTCTGCACGCGCTCAATCATGACCCTAGCATACCACAATGGATCATAGCCCTCCTCCCCCTTGGCTGGCCTGCTCTCCGTGGGGTCCCTAACTGACAGGTTGCGAAGAATGTCTTGAAATCTGGTGAAAGTAATTATTGCACTGATGGCTGAAAGGCCCACGTAAGGATCAGCACTCCAGAAGGGTGCAAAGGCTCTATTTTGCCAGTGAATGGACATGAGGATGACGCATGCAAAAAAGCGAAGGATATCACTTGCATAGGTCTTGGTCCATGCACGCCCAGCCTTGCCCTGCGCAGCGAGCTTGTCAAAACGCTGCTGAGCCTTGAGGTTGGTCCACTCGGCGATCTTGGTGATGAAAGACATCTCGAGCAGCAAGAAGAAAAAGCCTGCTACAGAGAGCTTGGCGTAATCCTTCCACATTCTTGCAGCGCCGATGTTCCCTGCCTCAGTTGTCTCGATATCTTCCGATTCCCAGGCGAACTCGGAGGCTTCTTGGTTGCCCCGGCCCTGTGCAGGCCTGCATGCCCCGGCCACGGGACCGCCCCCTACCCCGGCCGCGAGACCCAGCAGGCCGGCCACGCTTTGGTCGTGGCTCACCATCCCCGTCCTCGACACCATCGTCTTCATCACCACCGCTGCCTTGCGCATCACTGTCTGCAGCACTCGCATCCGAGAGTTCGTCACTGCCTGCAGACGAATCTGACTGGCAGGAATCGGAACCATCGCCTGCCTCGCGAAAGCTTCGGCTGCCCTGCTCTGCCCACCACTTTTCAACCTGGTCAAGAGCGTACCAGATATCCTTGCCATCATCATCGAAATGGAGGCAGAATTTATACCTAGCCTTGCCTCCTGAGTACACGACATCGGTCACACAGCCTGCGTAAGTGTCCGTAGTGTTAAATTCCTTTCCGTCGACGCGCAAAACTCGCCCTAGCCAATTTTTTTGAGCGCATCCGCCATATCCGCGCGCGCGCGTTCGGTCGAAATTTTCCCGCCAAAGTCACGTGACCCCCTGTGATAACAGCCCTATAATTTCACGGCTATGGCGGATATTACCCCCAAACCAATGCATCACCTTCGTCCCTAAGTGTCCCCAGACCCACCGGACAACTGTCATCCGTCACAAGTGGCGCGGCGCTCTCGGCGCGGCGCGAAATTTGACCGTTAGAGTTGTGAGGGTAAGAATGCCACGAATTCCGCCATGGTTCTTGCAGGAAGTTGCCTTTATTAATAATCAGGAAACACAGACGTAAGTCACGTCACTTCCAAGACTGCACGCAGCACAGGCGACAGGGTCGCAGTGCCAAGAGAACGTGCACGCAAGAACTAGCGTCCCGGTGTGACCAAGTCACTCATATAGCTTGCTAGGGACGCGTCCAAGTATTCAGCTGCACTGTCACAGCTGAACTATCAATCAATTGATTACACAGACTCTGGCACGCCTTTGGCGCGCAGATCTATCAATTGTCCATACGGCTAGTCCTGTGGACCTATCCGTACACTACTCAGCATCAATTGTCTCATAGGTCCTGGCGCGCTACAGTGCGCCTACCTATCAATTGACCATCAAGTCCTGTACAAGTCCTGTCAACGTCCTGCGGACTATCAAAGTGACACTTGTACATCCTGTGTCCGTACGCGCCCACAGTGGCGCGCCGGGTACTGTCGGCACAGCCTAGGAAACGTCATAACTTTTACGTTCCTTAACCAAATGAGGCGTTCAAGGTGCCGTTGGAAAGAGCGTAACAATCTCTATCCATCTAACGTAAATCCTTTACGTTAACTCCAATCCCTTCTTTTCTTTAGGGATCACATCCCCTGCCAGGGACCCTTGAAGTAGCTTGAAATGTCCTTCACTCCAGCTTGAAGCTTGAACAGATGTCTTTAATGGCCAATGCCATTCCCCCAGCCCTTTCTTTTAAGGAACTGGAAAAGAAACAGATCTGCCACAGGGAAAACCATTCATGAGAAATGGATAAAAACCTATGGAAGTGGCATTACAGAGTACCACCAGATATTAGAAGCACACAAAATTAAATACATACAGGTTAATTCTATGAGGTCTTCTCCAGGAATTAATCCCATCACCTCGGTAGAGCCTCCAGTACAATGACCTTCTGGCGGTGAGTTACATTAATCCCAGATACTAATCCCATAAAACCCAGTACATATTCAATATAAGTACAATAAATCCATGACAATTAAAATACCACTTGACAAAGTAAGGCGTATTACAATAGTTTGCCTGTCATTCTCTCAACAGGGGTCTATTGGCGCCCGTCTTACGGCGCCCGTCTACTTGCCAGATGGTAAACTGCCACAGCAAACAAATGACAAAATGAAACACATAGGCAACAATTAAATCCTGCCCTGGGGAACTAGGGAAGTCTGAACAGGCAAACACCTGAACAGGCCAGCTTGTAGAAACATAATACCAGGGAATCGAACCCCGCCCTATAAACCCCAGAATAAAGGTTCCCAGACCATTGTGAGAAGTATGTACAAATATACATTTCTTTTAAAATAGAATACATGGTCTGTAATGGACCTGTCAACCTTGTGTAGTCAACAGCATGAACCCCAGCCAAAACCTGGCTGTATCCTGATTAAAATCAGAGTGAGTGTACCATGGTCCATGAGCCTTAGTACAGACTAAAATACAGGTATTATGCCAGTCACAATGCTGACACTACCACACAATCTGCTCTCCAATGCCCTATAACCATGCACCAGCTTAGACAGCTTGCTGAGATGGGTCCATCAGAGACTGAAGAACCTTGTATTGCACTGCTGCCTTCTGCACTAGCTTGGTCAAAGCATCAGCAGGATTGTCAACCCCAGGGATATGCTCAATATTGGCCAAGGAGGACAACTCCTTAAGAAGGAGATAATCCAAGTCCCTACTTCTGGCCATCTGCCTGTGCACAAACTGCACCATCCCCATGGAGTCTGTTTTTAGAAGAGTGGTAACCTGAAGTGGCCAAGGAGTGTTAGAAGTCATCTGATGAAGCAACTCCTTCAGATAAAGGCTTGTGTGAATGCCTTCACAAATAGCCCTGCATTCTGCCACATCACTGCTGACAGCCACCCGTTTGTGCAGGCGACTAAACCAGCTCACCAAACTCCCCAGGCCTTCCTGTCTGAGCACAAAGAGCCCTGCAGCCCTGCCCCTGACCTTGGAGACCTGCCTGCTGTCCATTGAGCTATCCACATACAGCTCCATGCAAATGGGTTGTGATAAATCCACTGCAGACAACAGAATGCCAGATGAAGCCCTGACCTGATCAGCCACCTTGGCAGACCCTAGCTCCACCAGCATGTCATCAGGCAACCTGGCTATGACCATAAGGTCTGGCCTGGAAATGCCTGCCACCCAAGCAACCATGCCCCTCACCATGGGACACAGTGCCTGTGTGATGGTTGGAGGAAGCTTGCTAATGAGGGTCTCTTGATAGTCATTGCCCCCCACCAGCAGCATACGCCACTCCCCCCTTCTTCACCAGTGTGGCCTCCATGCCCACAAACAGCAGAGGCTCATTCTCCACCTGCCATTGCTCCCTACCCAGAGGAAACTTGGACTTAATGATGGAGATCAGCTCCTTAAGCCACGACGTGGGAGCTATCAGATGTAGGTCATCCCCGTGCAGCGAAGCATACACTGGCAGGCCTTCCCATTGCCCCAGAAACAGACAGGGGTCTACAGGAGAGACCTTCAAGTTGCAATGCTCCTTCAGGAAACGGTTGAGAGTCTCCCTCCAGATTATTGGACTTGACCTCAGGCCCTCCAGGCCCTTGAGGATTTTAAGGAACTCCGTGTGGATGTCCCTTTTCCATACAGCAGGCACCCTAACATAGAAAGGCGTCTTGCCCTCCCACTTTTCCTGTGCCACATCTGCATCACCCTCCAGAAATGCCCTCTTGAAGTCTATCACCACTGAGCCATAGTCCAAGCCCTTGTTGAGAAGGCCTAGAAAGACACACAGCAGCAGCCTCCAAGTATCATGCAGCATGCCAGGGGTATACAACTCCTCAGCAGTGCACTCACCAGTACCCTTGAACTCATTCAGCACTGGCCTGACATGTGGTACCTTGACCCCGTCCACCTCCTTCATCTTGATGACAAACTTGAGCTTGAGTAGACGTCGTGCAGGAGGCAGGTCATTGACAGGTTCCACGCATTTCTTGGAGATCCAGTCCTCCCCAGATTTAATCAGACCCAGTGTGACCTGGGGACACATAATGGGAGAGGACATGAGCTTCACCAGGCCTTGGTAGTTGATAGGGCTGTGTCCAGCAAGTGAGTGAGGACCAATGCCCAAACTGCTTGGATGACTAGCAGCTGGCAGTATGAGGTCATCAACCAAGGGCTCCTGCCCCTGGCACACTTGCACACGCTTAACCGTCCTGGTTACTGCACGTGATAGGTGAGTGGTCCTGAAATTAATCAGTGGGACCTGACCAGCCCCTTCCTTAGTCAGGAGAGAGGACGTGATCACTACCCATCCTGGCATAGGAAATTCTGCCCCAGAAGAGCAGGTCCTTGATAGCCCTCCAAGACACAAAAAGCAGTGTCCTGTCCAAGGATAGGAATGAATACCTCACCCAGTACCTTCACGTGTACCCCGCCACTGAAGTCAGACACAAACTGATAGCTGGGTTCAGACATGCTGTACCCTGCTGCAGCCCTGGTCCCAATGATGGAACCTGAGAATTAGTGTCTACCTCTAAGGCAGTGTCCAGCCCCAGATTGCCATGCCACCTGAGCTTGGCTACCTTGGGCTGCTTCTTGGCCCTTTGTAGAGCCCCAATCAATCCAGCCAAACTTGTCCCCCTGGGCTTGGTTAGTGCCTTGGGCTTGACAGTTGACTCCCCAGCTGTTGACCTTGCAGCCTGTTCAACAAGTACCTCTGCAACCTGGCCAGGGCTGACAGATTCCCCTGCAACAGATGTGGTCGTTGCGTCAGTGATGTCACCTGGGACCTGAAAATCCTGCAGATCCTGTGAGCCTTGTGCCTGACTGCCCTCATTCATCAGGTTAGGCTTGACATATGACCAACTCAGCCGGTGTACATGCTTTGGTTCGTCCTCCATGCTGACCAAGCATGCGTGGCTAGCTTCATCAACCTGGGTAACCACCCCAGGACTCCAGCTACCACGTTTGCCATAAAGGCTAGGTTCCTTCCAAGCTAGGACCTTCTGACCCACTTGTGGCTCCAGCATCTTCCAACCCCGGTCCTTCTCCCTCAGCTTGGCAAAGGTGACATGTGCAGCATGTTTCCAGCCCTCCAGCACATGTGGTGGGCACAGGCCATGATATAGACCCATTGGGCTGACAGCAACTCCATCATAGTAGAAGTTAACCCTGCTGTTCAGCTGCTGCTCCACGTTCCTCAGCCATGCACTCCTGACAAGTGCAGGTGCAGACAAGGGTACCCAGTCTTCAGAGATGATCAATTTCTTGACCTCCTGGATTGCCCTCTCGATAGCACCCTGCTGCCCATGAGCCTCCCTAGGTGTAACCAGCAACTCAGGAAGGGTAGGATCACCCTTGAGATGCTGAAACTGCATGTCCACCTGGATCCTTGTGGTAGGAAACTTGGCTCTTACATTCTGCAGGGCAGCCAGCAAGTACCTGTTCTTCATAGAAGGTAAATGCTCCAGCACCTTGTATTTCGTGTACCTGTCCACGCACACCAACAGTTGCATGCCCCTGATGTGTTGGATATCACACTGCAGATCACCAATGCTCTGAGGTAGAGCTTTGGCATGTGATTTCCTGGGCTTGTTGGAGGACAACTGGCACTTACACCGTGAGGCAGCTTGCTGACACGCCTTAAGAAGGGGTGCCCTGCCCATACGGAAGGCAAAGTTGTTTGACAGAGAAGTGGCATGCCCAAACATGTTGTGGATTCGGGCACCCAACTCCTGGTACACAGAGGAAGCAGTCCCTGGCACAGTCAGGACTGTGCTGTCAGGTTGTCCAGCATCACCATGCTGACTTCCATCCTGTTCTGACTCAGAGCCTGAGTCACCCTGCTCATGCCCAACACCTGGACCGCCAGCAGGGACCACATGCATACCACCAGAGGCCTTCACACCCCTCTGTGGTTGTACATTGGTTTCTCTCAAAATGAGAGGTCCACCCTCGTGCCCAGCACGAGGATGCATAGGGTCAGACATTCTTACAGCTGCATCAGCTGTCAAGGACGTCTTCATAGGAACCTGTACCTCTCCAGGTGACCTGGGGCCACACTGAACCTGGAGATCACCCTCTTGTTGCCCAGATATAAAATCTGCATTGGAGCACCTGGCCTCCCCCTTGGGTGAATTAAGGTGTGTAGGGGTTGCCTCAGACAGTCACTGCTCCTTGTTGTCTTCTTGCTGACTGCCCTTTGAAGGCTGGCCTGCCTGGGACTTGTTGTTGTTCTTCTTGTTGTTGTTGTTATTCTTGTTGCTGCCCTGGCCCTGGGACTTCTTGAAGCTGGGACACTCCTTCTTGATGTGCCCCCACCCCTTGCACAGGTAGCATTGTATCTTGGACTTGCCCTGGCCACTGCCCCCATTGTCAGACGCGTTGCCCTGCTTGGGCTGACCACCCACCCGCCTGAACACCGACTTGGAGTGTGACCTCCTGTCAGAATCAGGTGAATGATCTCCCTTGCGCTTGTGATGGTTGCCCCTACGCCCTCCTTGGCTTCGGTCAGCCTCAGACGTCTTGGAGCCACCCTGGGTACGCCCGCCTGCCTGGGTAGCCTTCACTGCTGGCACTCCACCCTCAAACAGCTCCTCTGCCTCGAGAGCTTGTTTAATGATGACCTTGTAGGCCTTCAGGGTAGAGTGTGGGGCACACATGACTTTTAAGGAGCCACGTGTCGCCTTATCCAGCCCAGAAACCTTGAGCCAGTTGGTTAGGGCTATGTTATCAGCGACATTAAAGCCGTGAGCCCTGCCCTCCTCAACCATCTTACAATAGTTGAGAAAGTTCTGGATCAGGTCCCCCTTGACCTCCCACCCTTGGTACTTGTCCTGCCAATGGATGCCGACCTTCTTTCGTTGGTCTCCAGCAGCTCCTTCAGCTCAGCCACGTACAGTGCCCAGGCCTTATTGGCCTTTTTGCACTCCCTGGTTAGGTCCTTAATCTGGTCAGTACACTTGCCAAAAGTGCTACTGCCTATCCAGATTTGATAGTAATTTGTACCACCGTACAAGCTAGGGAACCCTTCCAATCCCTCCACAAACTCTTCAGCCTGCTTAGGCTTGGAGTCTGAGGTTACAGGCTGCAACTGATTGACAATTAAAAGACCCTGTGTGGTAAGATCAAAGCCATGAATAGCTTGTGCATTATTATTATTGTGAGGAAGGTTGGTAATCTCTCCGGTAAGCCCCACGTCATCTACGTGAGCGGTTCCACTACCAGCACCCCCATTATTATTCCCACTGGCTGGACCCTTGCTACGGCGTCCCTCAGCCATCCTGCACTACCAGCTATTCAAAGAACACCTTAACAAAGCAGCAGAAAATATGTACAAAATTTTTGTGTCGCCACTGCCGCCTGCGCCGGTGTCGCTGCCGCCCCGCGAATTGCCGCTGAAAATTCGACAAAAAAATGTCGACGAGTACTGCAAAGAAAATTAGGCCGACTAGTAGTCAAGGCCCCTGAAGTCGCAGTACGTGTATACGAACTCACGATCCTCCATATCCAGCTCCGGACCTGCACCGGTATGAATTAAAACCGGCGTGCTCCCCGCCGCGTAAGTTGCGACGCGCCGACGCGCGACGAGGCGCAGAGGATGTGTAAAGATCGTCAATAATTCCCACCCCGCGGGAATCCACTCTCGCACAGAGGCGAGAAATGCCACCAGGTTAATTAAAACCTGGCGCTCACGACTGCGTACGCCGCGAGTGAGCAGCGATAACAGCGCGAGATCCTGAAACAAATTTGTCGACACCGCCGGCGCGCCCCCCGTGCGTAGCGATGCCCAGTTTTGCAGGTTTCTCTGGTAACCGGTGAGTGAAGAGAGGACGTTGTCCAACTCCTCAATGGCAGTCGTGACTTCGGTCACCGACCGCAAACCTCCCCGCACCTGGACCGTAAATGTCGATAAAATGTTTCGAATCTGGTCCAACAGGTTGCGGATTGCCGGCACCAGTGCTGGCAAATCGGGGTCCTCGGGGTTATCCCCGAGCAATGCGTGAGCTGCACGCTGCTGACGATGAAGCTCGTCGAGCGAGACCGTTACTTCGTCGAGCAATTGCTGCCACGACGGCACCGTCGGTCTTGACGAAGAACCAGCCGGCGGAGCGGCTATTTCCTCATCGTCCGGAATCCGAAATTCTTCCGAATTTGGCATCTTTTTGACAGAGCGTGTAATACGAGTTGTGAGGGTAAGAATGCCACGAATTCCGCCATGGTTCTTGCAGGAAGTTGCCTTTATTAATAATCAGGAAACACAGACGTAAGTCACGTCACTTCCAAGACTGCACGCAGCACAGACGACAGGGTCGCAGTGCCAAGAGAACGTGCACGCAAGAACTAGCGTCCCGGTGTGACCAAGTCACTCATATAGCTTGCTAGGGACGCGTCCAAGTATTCAGCTGCACTGTCACAGCTGAACTGTCAATCAATTGATTACACAGACTCTGGCACGCCTTTGGCGCGCAGATCTATCAATTGTCCATACGGCTAGTCCTGTGGACCTATCCGTACACTACTCAGCATCAATTGTCTCATAGGTCCTGGCGCGCTACAGTGCGCCTACCTATCAATTGACCATCAAGTCCTGTACAAGTCCTGTCAACGTCCTGCGGACTATCAAAGTGACACTTGTACATCCTGTGTCCGTACGCGCCCACAGTGGCGCGCCGGGTACTGTCGGCACAGCCTAGGAAACGTCATAACTTTTACGTTCCTTAACCAAATGAGGCGTTCAAGGTGCCGTTGGAAAGAGCGTAACAATCTCTATCCATCTAACGTAAATCCTTTACGTTAACTGTTAGTCAAACCACCCGACAGGTCGGGTGGTTTCCCGACTAAGGGTTAAATGTCGGTCTGAATCGAAAATTGCTACGGAAACACTCAGTGAAACGGTTTCTGAACGAAATGCGGACAGGAAAACGGCCATAACGCCCAACGTATGACCGTTTCTTTACATTTTCTGGACATTCCGTCGACTTGTCTCACTGAACGCTACGAAACTTGAGGACGGCGGGTTCTATACTCCGAGCTGTTGTACTTGTGCGTCGCAGAAGCGTTAACCTACGGCGGCTTGTTTGGTTAGAGATGCTTCGTGCCAAGAGTTTGACGGCCTCACAACAAGCCGACATCGTGCCGGGTTCCGTATTTTTATCTGGCCGCGGCCATTGGCTGGCCTCCCATGCACCTGCCCGCAAAAGTGCTGAACCGGATCTGGACGTAACCGCCGTTTCAGCCCCCGTTCAGAACGTGTGAGACTCGATCTCCCTAGTTTGCCACTTTTCGGGCAACTGCTCCGATTGGGCGCCACCGCGGATCTCCGAATCGCCCTGACTATCGGTCGCCCTGCGCTCGCGGTTTTTGTACGGGCCACTTTTCGGGCCTCATGGTTCGCCAAACTTTTGCGTTGGGGTTAATCGTAGTCACTAGAAGGGGACAAGGTGGGGGGGCCAAGGCCCCCCACTTTTTCGGACGCACTACGCCACCAGGGGCCCTGAGGCCTCTGCCGAAAGCTTCCGCGCGCCGGGCGAAGCGCCCGCCTACCGGGCCGGCCACTACGCCGGGGGGCGAACGCTCGACCCTCCCTTTCGGGGCTTCCCATCGCGCGCGCTCGCGCCGGCCCCCTGCACCGTTGATTTCACGCTCCGTCCCTCACGGGGAAATCTTCCAAATCAATTTTTATTCCTCGGAACTACGAAAATTCGGCCTGAACTCGGCTTGGATTCGTTTTTATTGCTCGAAACTAGTGACCGATCAACGAAAAACGACTTCAGGCCACGTTTAGCATGCGTTCAGGGCTAAATTTCGTAGCACTTTTGATTTCAGCAAAGTTAAGATTCTATCAGCGCTCAGTCAGGTTTTAGTTACGTTAAATAGTGACGGAACCTTTTGCCGCCTGAGGCAAATCGGGCCGGAACACTATTTTGCCCGGAATAACCACTTCCGAGCACCCAAGTTAATTCGGCCGAATTAACTTGGGTGCTCGGAAGTGGTTATTCCGGGCAAAATAGTGTTCCGGCCCGATTTGCCTCAGGCGGCAAAAGGTTCCGTCACTATTTAACGTAACTAAAACCTGGCCTCGTGGAGGGGGGACGAAGAGCCCGAGACATCCGCCTAGGCCGCTGAGCACGCACCACTAAATGCGCCGGAGCTGCCTCAGTGAGGATTCGAACCCCTGACCTCCAAGTTGCACAGGTTTTAGTTACCTTAAATAGTGCCGGAACCTTTTTGCCGCCTGAGGCAAATCGGGCCGGAACACTATTTTGCCCGGAATAACCACTTCCGAGCACCCAAGTTAATTCAGTTGTACAAGCTAACGCTTATACTTTTTATGCGCAAACCTTTTAGCTAAGGTTAACGCATATTCTTACATCCTGCGCAGGATGTAAGAATATGCGTTAACCTTAGCTAAAAGGTTTGCGCATAAAAAGTATAAGCGTTAGCTTGTACAACTTAAAACCTTTGCGCGTTGGGGCGGAATATTAAGCGGCTCCCTAACTAGGGTTTACTTCCGCATCGACTTACTAATTCGATATCGAATTACTGATTCGATATTAATTAATCCCGGGAAGGTCCGATATCTACCTCGCTAGGCGATTAATTAGGTCCGACCGGTGCCCCGGCGGATCCTCCCAAATAATCCCTACTCGGCACTGGCCCCACGAGGTTTCGAACCCATGACTTCCGCGCCGCGCCGGTTCTAAGTTGTACAAGCTAACGCTTATACTTTTTATGCGCAAACCTTTTAGCTAAGGTTAACGCATATTCTTACATCCTGCGCAGGATGTAAGAATATGCGTTAACCTTAGCTAAAAGGTTTGCGCATAAAAAGTATAAGCGTTAGCTTGTACAACTTAGAACCGGCGCGGCGCGGAAGTCATGGGTTCGAAACCTCGTGGGGCCAGTGCCGAGTAGGGATTATTTGGGAGGATCCGCCGGGGCACCGGTCGGACCTAATTAATCGCCTAGCGAGGTAGATATCGGACCTTCCCGGGATTAATTAATATCGAATCAGTAATTCGATATCGAATTAGTAAGTCGATGCGGAAGTAAACCCTAGTTAGGGAGCCGCTTAATATTCCGCCCCAACGCGCAAAGGTTTTAAGTTGTACAAGCTAACGCTTATACTTTTTATGCGCAAACCTTTTAGCTAAGGTTAACGCATATTCTTACATCCTGCGCAGGATGTAAGAATATGCGTTAACCTTAGCTAAAAGGTTTGCGCATAAAAAGTATAAGCGTTAGCTTGTACAACTCCAGAATCGGTAGAGAATCTCGTAAAGTTCGTCCAGCAAGCATCGTACTACGCTCCACTCCTCCAAGTCAAATTTTGCTCGCACTTTTCAAATAAAATTCAGTCAGATCTCTTTCAGACTTAAATGTCGGTCTGAATCGAAAATTGCTACGGAACAACTCAGTGACACGGTTTCTGAACGAAATGCGGACAACAAAACGGCCGTAACGCCCAAAATTTTACGGTTTCTAAACATATTTTTCACGGTTTCTAAACAATTTCTGAACGCTCCGTTGACCTGACGCACTGAATGCTACGAAATTCGAGGACGGCGCGCTCTCGGCCTAGCGATGGGCCCAGTAGCCGCAGTTGATCTCCGCAAGGCATGGGATGTTTGATTCGAGACATTGTTTGACTGGGCTCACAACAAGCCGACATCGTGCCGGGTTCCGTATTTTTATCTGGCCGCGGCCATTGGCTGGCCTCCCACCTGCCCGCAAAAGTGCTGAACCGGATCTGGACATAACTGCCGTTTCAGACCCCGTTCAGAACTCCTGAGACTCGATCTCCCTAGTTTGCCACTTTTCGGGCAACTACTCCGATTGGGCGCCACCGCGGATCCCCGGATCGCCCTGACTATCGGTCGCCCTGCGCTCGCGGTTTTTGTACGGGCCACTTTTCGGTCCTCACGGTTTGCCAAACTTTTGCGTTGGGGTTAATCGTAGTCACTAGAAGGGGACAAGGTGGGGGGGCCAAGGCCCCCCACTTTTTCGGACGCACTACGCCACCAGGGGCCCTGAGGCCTTCGCCGAAAGCTTCGACCCGCCGGGCGGAGCGCCCGCCTACCGGGCCGGCCACGACGCCGGGGGGCGAACGCTCGGCGGCCTTCCTTTGGGGGCTTCCCATCGCGCGCGCTCGCGCCGGCCCGCCGCACCGTCGATCCCACGCTCCGTCCCTCACGGGGAAATCTTCCAAATCAATTTTTATTCCTCGGAACTACAAAAAATCGGCCTGAACTCGGCCTAAATTCGTTTTTATTGCTCGAAACTAGTGACCGCTCAACCAAAAACGATTTCAGGCCGAATTTAGCATGCGTTCAGGGCAAAATTTCGTAGCACATTTTATTTCAGCAAAATTTAGATTCTCTCTGCGCTGAGTCCAGAATCGGCTCAGAATCTCGCAAAGTTCGTCCAGCAAGCATCGTACTACGCTCCGCTCCTCCAAGTCAAATTTTGCATATAATTTTAGAATAAATATCAGCAAGATCACGCTTAGACTATAACTTCGGTCTGAATCGCAAAGTGATACGGAATCCCTCATAAATACGGTTTCTGAACGAAATTAGTAAATTGAAACGGTCATAACGCCCAAAATGTTACGGCTTCTAAACATTTTCTGGACGTTCCGTCGAGCTGCCGCACTGAACGCTACGAAATTTGAGGACGGCGCGCTCTCGGCCTAGCGATGGGCGCAGTAGCCGAAGTTGATCGCCGCAAGGCATGGGATGTTTCGTAAGAGATGCTTTCGCGCAAGAGTTTGAGGGCCGCGCAACAACTTGACATCGCGTTTCAGGTCCGTCAACCTGCCTGTGTTTTCTTGATCCTCCCATTGGCGGGCCGCCCCCCCTGCTGAAAAAACTGCTGAACCGGATCCCCCCCTGCCCGCAAAAGTTCTGAACCGATCTGGACAGATCAGACGTTTCAGCCCCCGTTCAGAACGTGTGAGACTCGATCTCCCTAGTTTGCCACTTTTCGGGCAACTGCTCCGATTGGTCGCCACCGCGGATCTCCGAATCGCCCTGACTATCGGCCGCCCTGCGCTCGCGGTTTTCGTACGGGCCACTTTTCGGGCCTCACGGTTTGACCAATTTTTTCGTCCGTGTCAATCGTAGTCACTAGAAGGGGACAAGGTGGGGGGGCCAAGGCCCCCCACTTTTTCGGACGCACTACGCCACCAGGGGCCCTGAGGCCTTCGCCGAAAGCTTCGACCCGCCGGGCGGAGCGCCCGCAGTTAGATGAGATGCTTAGGCTGACACACGGATTTCCGGCCTGCGCGCCGCGTATTGCCTACCGCGGCTGAGCGGGACACCTCAGTACTGTACGGCAGGGTGTACGGTACTGAGGTGTCATGTGGACCGATGTGCGGTTAGTGCCAGACTATGCCTAGACTCTAGCTCGACCCGCCAGACCCGGGTTATCCGGTTCTGGACGGGCCGAGTGTAGTTGGTGCTAGTGACGTGGTCGCATGGCATTGCAGTGTACAGTTGTCCACTGGTGAGGTGCTGCAGGTAGCACCGCCATAGGCATATAGGCGTAGCACTGGGGAGTGCCGCAGCACCCGAGTTTGCCCAGACGTTCCATTCTGAGCCCTCAAGCTTCCGTCACACTCATTGTATTATTGCTAATACAACAATCGTTTCCTTTCAGCTCTCAGCAGTTGTTCATCGTCGTTAGACTCCATCCAACTTGGACTGAAAAAGATGGGCCCCAGAACTCGTGCAATACTTGTGATGGCATCACGTTTAGCTCAACATGCCTACCGGGCCGGCCACGACGCCGGGGGGCGAACGCTCGGCGGCCTTCCTTTGGGGGCTTCCCATCGCGCGCGCTCGCGCCGGCCCGCCGCACCGTCGATCCCACGCTCCGTCCCTCACGGGGAAATCTTCCAAATCAATTTTTATTCCTCAGAACTACGAAAATTCGGCCTGAACTCGGCCTAAATTCGTTTTTATTGCTCGAAACTAGTGACCGCTCAACCAAAAACGATTTCAGGCCGAATTTAGCATGCGTTCAGGGCAAAATTTCGTAGCACATTTTATTTCAGCAAAATTTAGATTCTCTCTGCGCTGAGTCCAGAATCGGCTCAGAATCTCGCAAAGTTCGTCCAGCAAGCATCGTACTACGCTCCGCTCCTCCAAGTCAAATTTTGCGTATAATTTTAGAATAAATATCAGCCAGATCACGCTTAGACTATAACTTCGGTCTGAATCGCAAAGTGATACGGAATCCCTCATAAATACGGTTTCTGAACGAAATTAGTAAATTGAAACGGTCATAACGCCCAAAATGTTACGGCTTCTAAACATTTTCTGGACGTTCCGTCGAGCTGCCGCACTGAACGCTAGGAAATTTGAGGACGGCGCGCTCTCGGCCTAGCGATGGGCGCAGTAGCCGAAGTTGATCGCCGCAAGGCATGGGATGTTTCGTAAGAGATGCTTTCGCGCAAGAGTTTGAGGGCCGCGCAACAACTTGACATCGCGTTTCAGGTCCGTCAACCTGCCTGTGTTTTCTTGATCCTCCCATTGGCGGGCCGCCCCCCCTGCTGAAAAAACTGCTGAACCGGATCCCCCCCTGCCCGCAAAAGTTCTGAACCGATCTGGACAGATCAGACGTTTCAGCCCCCGTTCAGAACGTGTGAGACTCGATCTCCCTAGTTTGCCACTTTTCGGGCAACTGCTCCGATTGGTCGCCACCGCGGATCTCCGAATCGCCCTGACTATCGGCCGCCCTGCGCTTGCGGTTTTCGTACGGGCCACTTTTCGGGCCTCACTGTTTGACCAATTTTTTCGTCCGTGTTAATCGTAGTAACTAGAAGGGGACTAGAAGGGGACTCAGTCCTAAGAATAGGTGCAGGTACGTACGACGTGCTAAAGTACGCGGCGCGACGCCAAATGCATCCAATGCACCACGGTACTGGGACACCAGTGTCCACCGGTACAAGCTACACGTAAACCTAAGAACGACTGGGGAAAAGGACCTAATTTACGTCCGTAACTGCGACAGATTGTTACGCGACGTAACAGTTTTGTACTTTTTTTGGGGGGGGGGTTCTTCACCCTTTTGCCAACCTCCATGAATATTGTGGTCGAAACCCTACAGCTAGCGCGCGCTCCTTGGCGAGGCTAGCGCCACTTGGCCCTCGGCGGCGGTACGTGGTGTCACGCAATCCCTAGCCGGGGCTCCCTGGCCGGGGACCGGCCACAAAAAGTACGAGCTCTAATGTCGCGGGCGAAGCCCGCAAAACTTGTTACTTGATAAAAATACCCATTTACCCTTGATTTACCCGGGAAAATTACCTCCACTCCTGCACGCCAACCCCTATTCTTTAATGATATATACCTCAACCCTCTAATCGCCCCTTTGGATGCTTAAGTGGCCCTAACCCCTATGAAGGCTTCATAACATCCCCCCACCCTGTAACCACTATTCTCCACCTGTATATTCTCCACGGTGATTGCTACCGCCTCTTAACATATAACGAATTGGCTGCCTGGGTCCCCAATATGCCTACTTATGCTGCCCGGGCCGCG
Organism: Mesostigma viride; assembly: GCA_009746045.1. Taxonomy (NCBI): domain Eukaryota; kingdom Viridiplantae; phylum Streptophyta; class Mesostigmatophyceae; order Mesostigmatales; family Mesostigmataceae; genus Mesostigma; species Mesostigma viride. The sequence continues at coordinate 2,165,047 of RPFO01000165.1, read as the reverse complement.
CTAGTACAAGCCCTACCCCCCCGCTGGCACACACTCATGACTTCTCCCCGTGCCCCCTATAAAGCTGGTGAATGGTGCTGCTTTTGTCCATACAGCACGACCGCAACATGCTCGGGGAAGGTGATTGCAGAACTCCCCCCTGGAACCCTGCACGTTCAACTACTGGCGCCGCTGAGCGGCCATAACGGCTGTCTGGCTCAACTTACAACTGCAGTTGTGTTCCTCCCCACCCAGCTATGCCACCGGATTCGGGTTGTACCTTGGTCCCTTGAACAATCATGTGTATACCAACCCAACCCCAACCTTCCCGACGCTCCTATTATTTGGCTACATGTGGGATCTGTCAAGGACATGGTCCTTGTATTTGTACCCACCTGACCTGGCTAGATAGATAGAGGCTCTTGTACAGGAGCCACTGTTTTTTATCCCGTTGGATTTGGCCTACAAATGAGAAAGTTGTGGCCAGTTTTAGTAATCAGGGATTAGTACCTATGCCAAGTGGATCCTTATAGGCAGCTGACAAATCTGTCTATGTCAGCTGACCTATGACATGTCAGATGAGAATCTATGACAGGACAGTTGACTGATTGACATGTACACTGTGCATGTCAGATGTGGCGCTGATATGTTCACGCCAGATTTACTTCATCATCATCAGATCACACACAGAGAGATCTTTTATTAAATAGTTAGATTACTGTGCAGCAGTTACAAGTTAAGACTGTACATCAGTTACAAGATAAGGCTGTACAGCAGTTACAAGATAAGATTTATTCTTGTCTAGATCTGATTGGTAGCCTGTACACTGACCTAACCTGATTGGTGGCCTGAGTATTACATGAGAATATTCCTAGGCACATTCCTAGCCAGCCAATCAGGTCATTCCAGTTTTCTGCCTGTGTTTTTTCCTCGAGTTAATAAAACAACTGAGGAGCCTTGCCAAAGGTACTCCTCACTATCATTCTGCCTCAAACTGAGTCTCTGTCTCTTTGCTTCCATCCTCCATAGCCTGTACCTGCAAGGACAGGCACATTTGGGTTCCAATCACAAGCATTGTAGAAGGCAAACCCATTAGTTCTTTCAACATGGTATCGGAGGTTTGATGCCTACCCTGCATTTGAGGAGCAGAGACATTCATCTGACTACCCCAGAGACAACACCCAGACCCAGATCAACCATGGAGGATCAAGACACCCAAACTGCTACCAGACAGCCTGACTACACCTCTCTTGTTTCAACAGTTGCCAAGAGCTGCAAGAAATTTGTTGGTGCAGCTGGTGATGATTACAGCAAGTGGGAGGAGTGGAAGAATTTGTTTTTGGCTGTTGTCAGTCTTTTCAGTTTGGATGCTGTCCTGCTGGGTACTGAGGAGAATGACAGGGCTGATAAGGCCCTGTGGGCAGCTTTGCTCACCTGTCTAACAGGTGAAGCTGCACGCCTAATGGCCACTGTGGCCAACAAAACTGGTAGCCAAGCATGGCAGTGTCTCATGGAGAACTATGAGCAAACCAGGCTAACCAAGAGTCACAGGTTTGAGCTGAGGAGCAAGCTGCACCGCCTACAGAAGCTTCCTAACGAGACCATGCAACAGCTTGTGAGGAGGGCGGAGCTTCTACGTGCTGACTACCAGGCTGCAGGGGGAGTCATCCAGGACCGTGATTTTGCTGCCATTCTACTGGGAGCACTGACAGACGAGTACCGCCCTGCGCTGGTGTCTGTACGGTTCAACGAGGAGGACCCACTACCTGTGGTGAAGAGGGCACTCATGGAGGCGGAGGATCTGCTCAAGGGGGGACGTGCTGTGGTGAAAAAGGAGAGTGCTGGCACTGGCCAGGCCTACCACACCAACAGCAAGGGGAACGGGGGGACCAAGAAATGCAGTCACTGTGGCCTGTCAAATCACAAGGACAAAGACTGCTGGAAGGAGCATCCTGAGAAGGCCCCACGCTGGTACCCCAACCAGCACAGGGGGGCAAGGGCGGCAACCGAGGGAACCAGAACAAGGGACGCAACGCACCTGCTGGATCCGCTGCCAACGCAACTCAGGAGGCGGCTGAACTGCCGCCTGGCTTCTGCATGGTCACCATCGCCGAGGAGTCGCCGTCGACGCCGCTGGAGGCTGCTGCTCTCACGCAGTATACGTGCGACAACCTCACCTGGGTGCTGGACTCGGCTGCGAGCAGCCACATGTCCCCGTGCCGTTCTGACTTTGTGTCTCTGACCCCCCACAGCAGGGCAATCGCTGGCTCCGGCGGACAGCTGCACGCTACCGGCCAGGGCACCATCGCTGTGGAGCTTCCTGGCCACAGCGTGCGCTTGCAAGGAGCGCTGCTTGTACCTGGCCTGAATGCACGACTCCTTTCAGTCGCGCAACTCGCAAAGGCAGGTCACAAGGTGGATTTCCACAAAGAGACAGTGGTGCTGGATAACAAGCATCACAAGATCGCCATGCAGAACAACATCTACGTGTTACCTGCGGCGAAGACAGCGCCAGCGATGGCTGCTGTGACGGTGGAGCGGCCGGTTAACCTGCTGCTGCACTGGCGTTTGGGCCATGCTGGTGCCGACCGCATCAAGAAGCTGGTTGCCATCCCTGCATCCAACTTGACGACGAGGAGTCCAACTGCTCCTGGCTGCCCATCCTGCCCGGCTGGCTTCATCAAGCGCCAGCCATTTCCGCCAGGGCAGCGGCGATCCACTGTGCCGCGCGCCAAGCTTCATGGCGACCTGCTGGGCCCGATGAGCGTCGAGTCGCTGGGGGGAGCCCGCTACTTCTTGGGCATCACTGACGATGCCACTCGGTGGCGATGGGGGTTTGCGCTCAAGACCAAGGACGAGGCGGTGGGGCGGTTTGCAGAGCTGCTCGTCCGCGATATTCGCCCCTTCTACGCCGGCTCTGTCGTGCTGCGCACCGACAATGACGCGGTCTTCACCGGTCAAGCCTGGCGGGCGGTGTGTGCTGAACACCGCGTCCACCAGGAGTTCTCCGCGCCTTACTGCCCTGAGCAGAACGGCGTAGCGGAGCGGCTCTGGGGCCTGGCAATGGGCATGACTCTGGCGATGTTGACACACGCCGGCCTGGGGAAGGCATACTGGGCATTGGCACTCCAGTGTGCTATTTATATCCTGAACCGCCTGCCGTGCTCCTCGAATCCTGGTGATGCCACGCCACACTTTTTGCTGACAGGTCATCACGCTGATCTGTCGCACATGCGCATTTTCGGCTGCCCAGCCTGGCATCGTGTGGAAGGGCATCGTGGCAAGCTGGAGGCCAAGGCCATGCCTGGCATTTTTGTCGGTTATGCTCCCGACTCGCCGGCATATCTGATCCTGGACTCCGCCACTCGCACTTTGGTGCAACGTCGCCACGTGGCCTTCAATGAGGCCTGGCGCAACGACGCCCTGCCATCACCTCAGCTGCTGCCGGCACTGGTGGAGGGGGAGGAGGCTTCCGAGCTTCTGCTGCCACCGGTCACTGAGAATTCTGTCCCTGGGCCTGATACTACTCTGGCCCTACCGCCCTCTGGTCCTGTGACTAGAGCCATGGCGCGGCGCGCCGCTGCCAGCAGTGAGGACGCTGCTGTGGGCGCTGCCAGCAGTGGGGGCACTGCTTTGGGGGATGCCAGTGGTGAGGGGGGCTCGCCACTGGAGGCTTTGTCGGGGGATGCCAGTGGTGAGGGGGGCTCGCCACTGGAGGAGGCGCCAGCGCCAAGTCCTGAGCCCAAACCCGCTGAGTCTGAGTCTGCACCTGTTTTCGCACCAAGTCCTGCGCTGGAGGCGTCGTCGGCTTCTACCTCTACACCACCTGGACACGTGTCGACGGCAGACACACCTGCTGCTGAATCTCCTTCTTCGTCCCAGCTACACAAATTAGTGCAGGCCCTCCGCGGCAAGCAACCGGCTGCCGCTATGGCCACTGCTGCACTGGTGTCCGACGGCGTTGCACATGATCCCCTCGCTCAGGTGTTACCCACAACCCCTCTTGATCGTGTTTCCCCTAAATGGGCTCGTTTTTACCCTGACTACATGAGTGTGCGTGATCTGTTTGATACTTTCTCACTCCACACTAGCTCAGGTTCCACGTCCATCCCCTCCTCTTTTGCTGAGGCCCATGCTAGCCCTGAGTGGCGTGCTGCGATGGATAGTGAGCTTTCTAGCATTCGCGAGCATGCAGTATATTCACTCGTTTCTTCCAAGTCTCTTCCTCGCACTGCCAAGGTCCTTCCATCTCGGTGGGTGTTTGCTGTCAAAAGCGATGGCCGTTTCAAGGCCCGTTTTGTTGTGAAGGGCTTTGCTCAGCGGGAAGGCATAGATTTCACTGAGGTCTTTAGCCCTACTGTTCGTTCCTCCACCATTCGTTTGGCACTAGCTTTTGGTGTCTCGTCTGGGTATGTGCTGAAGCAACTTGATGTTCGCACTGCGTTTTTGTACGCCCCACTTTCTGAGGACGTCTATGTGCGTCCTCCTGCTGGCTTTGAGCAGCGTGATGCCGCTGGTGATGTGCTGGTGTGGAAGCTGCAACGCAGCCTCTATGGCATCAAGCAGGCACCACGTAACTGGCACAAAACATTTAGTGCCTATCTTCTCTCCGATGGTGCTGTACAAAGCCCAACGGATTCCTGCCTGTACGTGTATCCCACGTCTCGTACGTTTGTGTTTGTCCATGTCGACGACATTATTGCAGGCAGTCCTTCCTCTTCCTGGCTGGCCTCGTGGTCTCATCGTTTGGCCAGCAAGTTTCAGATCACCGAGTCCGATGACCCTTCTTTTTTCCTCGGTGTTTCTCTCCATGTCGACCCTGTTTCCCGGTCTCTTTCCTTGCACCAAACTGTGTATATTGAGGCCCTGGCTGCCCGCTTTGGGCTTTCTCCCTCCTTCCCTGTACGCACCCCGGTCAGTGTGTCCCGTGTTAGTCCCCAACGCGAGGGGGGAATGCAGCTCAATGCCCCGGACACCCAGCTGTATCAGTCCAAAACCGGTGCCGTGCTGTATGTCGCGCTGTGGACACGTCCAGACATTGCTTTTGCTGTCAACCAACTGGCTCAGCACATGCAGGCACCCACGGCAGCCCACATGGAGGCTGCCGACCGCCTGATCCGGTACCTCTACACCACGAGGGACAAGGGTCTGCGGTATGGTCAGGAAGGGGGGCTGGAGGCCTGGACTGACGCTGACTGGGCTAACTGCCCAGAGTCCAGACGCTCTGTGACGGGCAACCTGGTCCTGTTCCGGGGTGCGCCCGTGGAGTGGTGCAGCCGCAAGCAACCCATTGTTGCTCTGTCTTCCTGCGAGGCAGAGTACATTGCTGCGAGCAGCGTCACCCAGCTGGTGCTGCCACTCAGGCGCCTGCTGGGAGACCTGGGTGCACCGGTGGAGGGGCCCACGACCGTGCTGTGCGACAACACTGGCGCGGTGGCCCTGGCCAAGGATCCTGTGCACCCCAAGCGCACCAAGCACATCGACGTGCGCTACCACTTCATCCGTGAGCAGGTGGAGGGGGGCTCCATCTGCATGCGTCACTGCCCTGGCAAGGACAACCTGGCTGACATCTTCACCAAGGCCCTGGGAAGGGCACGGTTCATCACCCTGCGGGACAAGCTGCTGGTGTCTACTTAGATATGCAGTTGTATATGCCCACAGGGGCTGAGAGCTTTTTTTGCTCTAAGTGTTATACTTGACAGGATAGCACTAGAGCAAGGTCATGTGTTGTAAGGGGGGTGTCAAGGACATGGTCCTTGTATTTGTACCCACCTGACCTGGCTAGATAGATAGAGGCTCTTGTACAGGAGCCACTGTTTTTTATCCCGTTGGATTTGGCCTACAAATGAGAAAGTTGTGGCCAGTTTTAGTAATCAGGGATTAGTACCTATGCCAAGTGGATCCTTATAGGCAGCTGACAAATCTGTCTATGTCAGCTGACCTATGACATGTCAGATGAGAATCTATGACAGGACAGTTGACTGATTGACATGTACACTGTGCATGTCAGATGTGGCGCTGATATGTTCACGCCAGATTTACTTCATCATCATCAGATCACACACAGAGAGATCTTTTATTAAATAGTTAGATTACTGTGCAGCAGTTACAAGTTAAGACTGTACATCAGTTACAAGATAAGGCTGTACAGCAGTTACAAGATAAGATTTATTCTTGTCTAGATCTGATTGGTAGCCTGTACACTGACCTAACCTGATTGGTGGCCTGAGTATTACATGAGAATATTCCTAGGCACATTCCTAGCCAGCCAATCAGGTCATTCCAGTTTTCTGCCTGTGTTTTTTCCTCGAGTTAATAAAACAACTGAGGAGCCTTGCCAAAGGTACTCCTCACTATCATTCTGCCTCAAACTGAGTCTCTGTCTCTTTGCTTCCATCCTCCATAGCCTGTACCTGCAAGGACAGGCACATTTGGGTTCCAATCACAAGCATTGTAGAAGGCAAACCCATTAGTTCTTTCAACAGGATCAACCCGCCTGGACATGTTGTCATTGGATCCAGTGGAATTGGCTGGGTGCTAAATCAGGGTGACAGCAGAATTGTAAAAGGCCTTTACGAGTACACGGCAGAGTGGGGCTACACAATGCTCTTGCATAAAAACCATCAATTCCACCCCGGACGGACACGCTGGGGCGCTACTGAGTGGCCTGGCCACACCTGGGTCCGCAACATCACCCTCGCCGCTGACCACCCGCTGATCGATCGCCGCGCGACCGACGTACAACACCTTTTGATGCACCGGTCCATCGGGGTCGGGGAGATCCTCCACCGACGATTTCAACACCCTGCCACATGTTTATGTACCAACCCCAATGAAACAGTGGAACACCGATTTTTATGGTGTAACCTCCAGGGAGTCTGGACCTGGTTGATTGGTTTATGGGCAGCCTAGACGTGTGAGCCTATCATACCGGTGTCTACCCGCTCAATTATCTTTGGCATCACTGGCACCCCTGGCCTTGAGCTCACCTTTGCACAACAAGCGTGGATATGGCTCCGCACATGCATGTTATATACAATGTGGACGGTGCGAAATGACGTGGTGTTCAATAGGCGCACAGTTTTCGACAAAGCTGGGGTTCTCTCACGCTTCATTTACCTATGGAACTCCGGCATGCGACGCTACTGGATGGTTGCAAATGAACAAAACAAAATTTGGGACCCCGGCGCAGACCAGGATAAGCCCCGCCCACTTGAGATCTTTCATGACCTCATGGGCAAAAACAGGATCTTTACCCACATGCCCAATGACCACCCGTTAGAAGTCCAGTGGCTTCCGTGGTCTAGTAAGGCTCCGTTTTAGCCACTGACATCTTGATACCCTAGGCTTAGCAGGGATTAACTACTGGCTATATTTGGAATAAACGTACCCCTATTTACCTGGAAAATTACCTCCACTCAGCACAGCCTTTCGGGCCGGTAGCGGGCTGATGCACGCCCGCGAACCACGTCAGCACCCCGAAGGGCTTGGCAGTTGGCACATGGCACATGGCACCAGGCACATGCGTGCACGGATACGTTGTCGACGCTTGGATCCATCGCGACGCGAACTCACGCGAGTCGTACGACTCATAAAAAACCAATCCAAATCACATGAAAAGAACATTTGTTTCCTTGAAACGCCCGGACAGGAATATCCTCAATTTCTGTCCGCGTTGCCCGGACAGAACAGCCAGCCATGGATAGGTACTTGTGATAGGCCTGGCAATTTCTCGTAATCCCGTTTGGCCTTGGGCCGGGGTTAAGTGCTGCTGAATTTATCATCTGCGTATGGAACTTGGGAGGATGCTTACGGACAAGCCCCGGATTCTCGTGGTCTCCCGCAGGCATAAACGAAAAGACAAGTGAGTTTTTATTTTCGAGAAGTTGCCGGCTTCCTCAATCTTTTTACTATGCGCAGTTTAGCTCGTAGTGAAGTTTCGTTAACGGGCAACCTTTTTCTTGATTGCAGGATATACGACTTGCTTCATCCGGTTGCCCGCAAACTAGGGAAGCTTGTCAGTAAATGCTGCCCGGCCGCCGTGACGTGACTAAACATTACAGCAGACATCAGCATGCTGATGCGTTGGCAATGTCGATACGACATGAAGGCTTTCGTTGTCTTTCGCCCCGCCTTGTGTTCCTATGGGTTAAGCCATGAAAGGAATTTGGGTGAACGAGTCGGCCGATTGTTGTTTTGACTGGCATTATGATTTTTGCGTGGCGTGCTGCTAATAGATGAAATGACTGCCGGAGTGTGAAGTGTTGTAGTTGCATGCCTCGGGCCAGATTCAGATTGTGCGAAACAATTTGGTCAAGATTATTCTTTGTATAATAGCTTGTGCTTCCCTTGCCGTTTCTCCGTTTAGCCGTATCACGGCAAGAGCTAGCTATGGTCATATGCTGCTTCAAGTCGCCTTCCGTCTAAAATGCATGAAGTTCTTATCTGGTTCTTGTGTGTTTCAGGTATTTAAGATGCTTGCATGTTTTTGCTGCTTGGACGTGGCTGTGCAGATATGTCAATTTTGTAGGGGAGTATCATCTTGAGCTCATCCTCAAGAATGGCGCTGTCCCAGTCGTGGTGCCGCGCTTGCCTCTGACACAAGACATCATTGATGCGTATCCTGAACCAAATATGCACTGTATGCTGAGCTAGTGACATATATATACTTCCTTCCTGTCTAGGTAGCTAGTTTCTTCGCTAGCTTCTTTTCTCTTGTGTTGTTTGGTTGCCTTGGAAATTTTTTAAACGTAACATTCTCTCTCTCTCTCTCTCTATGTATATATATAGGACCTGGGTGTTCTTGCACATCGGCATGGCTTCGAACTTTTAGTGGCGTATTCTTGGTGGGCACACTGCAACGTCACCCAGATTTCGTTCATGGAGGACCATGGAAGACAAAGGGGTAGTTGGAAAGGTTGCAGTTTACTGGTGTTCTGCGCTACCCATGTTCTTTTGAACATTTTGTGCAGGTTCTTTCCTTTACATCTCATTTTCAACATTTCTATCATTTGACCATGTGCACCTAGACGGAGGAAGGGAGTAGATAAACATCGAAGTACAGTTATTTGCGCCAAAATTTTGCTCCACCGCCCAATCGCGGCCACCCAAGTTAAGGCGTGAACCCCACTGAGGGCGTGGATGACACTACTAGGTGTCTTAGCATCGGCTATGTTGAGCTAAAGGTAATGGTTTGTGCAAGTTTGTACTAACTCGTCTCAAATCTCGGCAACCCAGCTGAAGATGTGAATGGCTGTAATTGGAGGGAAAGGCTATACTTATAGAAAATGCATGAAGTGCTGGTTAGATGGCCCCAAAGGTTGGATCTCTATGGGTAGATGGGCGTGGGGGGAGGCATTGTCACACAAAGAGGTCTCAGAATGATGCAGGTGTAATGCATGCTGCCAGCCAGGCACCGAGTCACCAGCGCTACAACTCTACCTACAACTCTGTTCTCGAGGGAGTGTATATTGCAGAGCTGAAGGACGGTTTTTGCGGTGCAGTGAAGTCATGGCATTCTTAGGAGGGGGGACATACCCCCCCATTTTGCCCACACACTTTTTTGCCGTCCAGCGCCGTCCGTCACCAGCCAAAGTGAAAAATGGCTGAGCGTACACCTTTGCCAAAATGGGTCCGTCGGGGCGAAACGGTGTGCACGTTGGACGTGTGGCACGTGGCATTTATACGCTAGGGAGGTAGTCGGCACAGTCAGGACTTGTATCTGACGCCACCAAGATCACTCCTAGTTTCGCCACGTGTCTTGTAATTTATGACCGTGTAATTACCGTTGTAAGTAATATGTGCATTAGTACGTCCACGAGTACCTCACTCCGGGATGTAAGCCAAAGCGGTGGACCAATACCTAGTCTCACGGTGAGCGCGCACCTTTCCTGAAAACCAGGCGCCGGGTGTGTTTGCCGAGCACTCTCTGGTTCTATTTTCCTCGCGCCGTTCTAAAAAAGCCAACTTGAGCGCACACCTTTTTAATAATTCTGGCGCCGGGGCGATTTTGGAGCTGGCTTCACGTCTGTCAGAGCCCCGTCGGACCAAACTTGGAGTGGGCAGTTTTTCTATGACGTCCCCCCTCCTGCATTCTTAGAGGTCATGGGAGTGTCTGAACATGGCTTTAGTCAGATTACCAGTGATAAGGGTCTAATGTCTTGTTGTTGTTCCTTGTTGTTGGCATTGTAATTGAATTGTTGATGTGTTGCTGCTTTGGGTTAAACATTTCCCGTTGAGCATCCCTGCCATGGTGATTTCTACTGTACATTTTAAAAGCTTTCTCATCCTTGACAGTTTCCTGCCATAATGGGCGCCATTCTACGGATAATGTCGGGCCCTTGTTTGCAAATATGTACCTCATCTTATCACTGTATGATCTTCCACCTGTGGCCCACCAGCTATGAGCCAATGCATGGCCTGTTGGTGGTGGAGGGGGAGGACATTGATAAGGATTTTGCCAGCAAGAAGGGGCTGCGCGTGTATGACCCGGACGATGAGGCCACCGTGCAGGAGGTGCTTGTGCACATTATGTCGCGCCCATGGTTATCTTGCAACCGCGTTGATTACTCGAGCTGGAGCTAGTTATGGTTTGGGGAATTAGTGATCGTTAGGTGTGGGGGGAAAGTGGGTGTTGGAGCCAACACTTGTTGGGAGGGGGGGTTGTCAGCAATGTTACAAACATTTTGAATCTTCTTGTCACAGATGGCAGAGGAGACACGGTGGTGGCTCAAGCATGGCTAGGTTGCGGAGTTGAGAGACGTGCAGGACAGGGCACTTGTGGAATGCTGGACGTGAATGGCTGATTAAAATTGTTTTTGCTAAATGCCCCCTGTTTCTTCCCGTGGTATAGCCCCATTATTGCCCGCGTTGTTTGGTGATTGTATCTCCTTGCATGTCAGTTGTAGTACGAACCTCAGGATTTAAAGTGGAGCTTGGTTCTGATATGCTTGGTAGTGCTAGCGTGCAAAGTATTCAGCAATCTATTGGCAAGGTTTTTCAATCTATTGGCAAGGGGATTCATAGCGGAACTTTGTGGTCTCTTACCGCAGTTGGTAAGTCATGGTCGACTGCAAGCTCCTGTTTGACAACTTGTTGGTTGTTGGTTCGCTCTCAATACAAGGGGCTACATAAAAGTTGCCCAGAAATGGGACGGCTCACCTGATTCTTCCATATGCTGCTGCTCTGACACGATGGCTGCTGCAGTTTGTCAGCCCCCACATGCGCAGTCCGTCTGTTTGTGTCATTCAATCGGTGGGGGGGAATACATGTGTGAATGTGTGCTATGGTGTCATTGCCGCGGCATTGATCTAGGGGTGAGGACACACGCTTGTTTCTAGGTGCAAATCCCAGGACTGCTGGGTCCAGCTGCCTGATCATTATTGCACCGTCGAATGTTTTATGGCCCGCACTCATGATAGCTGCGCGGTATGCACAATCTGCGTGACACACTTTGCAAGGCTGCCTTTTGGAATCTTTCATAGCCCTCGTGCATCTTCCTTTCAAGAGTTTGTTCTTTGTTGTGGCTGGCAATGTTTAGCACTCAGATGGCGTTACGCGATCAGAAGTTATTTTGAAAGCATCAACATGTTCTGCCACTGCTGTTGACCCGCGATTGCCAGCTGCTGGAGAAGGTGAAGCTGCTGCACGCGAGCGATACATCGACGGACACGAGCAAGGACGCGCTGGAGATTGAGCTCATTACCCGCACGCTCAAGCGGGGGATCCCCTACCTAGGTGAGCGCCACTTATTAAGTGTGCACAGGAGTGGGGGACCCGCTACCTAGATGAGTGCCGCACTTAAATTATCAGGGTATCGCTCAGTTCATTGGGAGGCCTCCGAGCACTGTCAAGTTATGTGGAGCCTGTGGCTCTGGAGCCATTTAAACGTCGCCACGTAAGCATTGATGCTCTAGGAAATGAAAGAGGTTAGCACCTCTGGTTGGGGAGGGGGGGGGGGGGACGGCAAAATTAGAATGATGCATCTATTGCAGGGGAATCTGTGCATTGGTGTTGCCGTGTTCTACATGCCTGGGTGCATTTTGTACCATGCGCTATACCCTGGGGAGATTGGCAGATGGCATCGTTTCTCAAGATTGAGAAGGGTTTTCCTTTATGGGGCCTCACCGTTCGCATACTGTCATGTTTCATACATGTAATCGTACTGGCAGATTCATTGTTGGAGGTTTATTAGGGCAATGTTGAAGCCCTATGCTGAGGATGGGTTTTATGGAATTGTCTTTGGCAATTTTTTTTTCTTCAAGCCATTTAAGAGACGGTCCCAGGAAGGTACGTTTGTTTTCTTCTCACCCTTCTCCCCCCTCCTTTGCCCCTTTCCCACCTTTCCCCCCACCCCACCCACCTTAACCCCACCCCACCCCACCCTCTTTCTGACCCCCTCCCTGTCTCCCTTTATTTCATTTCACCCCCTTTCGTGCTGAGGAAGGTGTTTTAATATGTGGAAGGGGCCTGTACTTTGTGTTATTTGATTAAGTCCCCCTGTGTTTCTGTGGGGTCATGCCACATGCTGCTGGGCACATGAGAGCATCACAGGCTGTGGATGCCCAGCAATCTGTTCTGCAGGATCCACTGCAAGGCGCCGTTGTTGTGGTGATTCGGCACCTGCTCGTCGGCCAGACGGTGATCATCATGGCTCAAGTCTTGAATAGCCCCGGTTTGACGCTCAATGGTGAGCGTTGATAGGCACTGGGCTGTCACAGGATTTCACCTTCTGGTTCTTCTATCTACTGCATGGATTTTGTGCATTGCATTTTGGAAAGGTCAATTGGCGAAAAAGTGTAACAGCCTCTCCCCACCAACATCAGACTCCCTCCCGGGTTCCTGCGATTGCACAGCCCCCCCCCCCCCATGCCCATCCACTAATCCCGTGAAACACCCCGTTTCCACTGTTTATCACATGCCCTTATCCGTGCACATGCCAGGTCTATGTCGCGGCAGCCAGCTGCTGAACGTGTGCATGGGCGGGTCGCTCTACTACGACGTGGAGCTGGAGCTGCCGATGCATATGAAGCACATCGACTACAGTGAGTGATAGTATCATGTGTGTTCACGAACCGCATTCTATAGGGAGTACTAGTATTTTGGGGCGCATGAAGCGCATTGTCTACAGTGAGTGATAGTTTTCTGGGTTGCATGAAGCACGTTGACTACAGTGTGTGCTAGTATCTTCAATTGCAAGTGCTTAAACTACAGCGAGTGATCCTATTTCATCACCTGAAGCGCGATGTCCACACTGATCACACTAGGTAGTATATTGTGTCGGATGAAACTCGTTGACTATGGTAAGTGATCATGTATGTTTTTGCATGGAAATAGATTGCCTTAAAGTGATTGCTAGTATGCTATGCTGTGTTTTATAAAGCAGATAAACTTATGATTAGTGATGTATTATTATCACACAAAACACACGAATGCACACCTTTTTTAACCCTTAGTCCGCTGACCCATTTTTGGCACTTTCATACCCCTGAAAATGAAAAAAATCATAACTCACAGGCCACAACTCCAAATACCCCCAACCAAGATGCTAGGAGTATCTACACTTCAAGGGCTTTCAGAATATGCAATAATATCACGGATTTATCAAAGCATTTGGATGATAGCTCTACTCAAAGTTGGCCAAAAGACGATCTTTTTTCCTCAAGGAAAAGTCTACCCCCCCCTAACTTTCCAGGTAGGGTAGGAAATCTCAATATCAACATTGGACAACTTAGTTGGATAGTCCGATGGTGGTTTCCTTGGGTCAGACCACCCGGATAACCCATTAGACCTATATAAGGTGCTCATATACGTGTGTGGGTTACACGCGCGTAAACAGCCATCTATGACATGCAATACAAGAATGCATTATAACAAGCTATAAAAGATTGCCAAAGGTGCTGGAATACAAACATGTTGCCTACCTGCATTAACGAAATGATATGCTCCAAAGAAATGCCATAAACTGGTAACTTTCAGGGCTAATACCGCACTTTTTAGCAGGCATAGAAGCTTGCTGAAAGGTGCACTAAAAATCTCGTCAAATATAATGCATGGGAGACGTATTCCGCTGCAAAAGACACGCAAACACGTTGCCGTACCTGGCTCGTTCACGTCCTGACCGGATTCCAGTGGCCGGGACCCTCATATCTCACACATACCATTGCTTTACAGGCATAGGTCGCCATAGCCGCATCATGCATGCATCCATTATGATTACCAGTTGATGCTGTGTTCAAAGATTACCTATAAACGCGTCCGCATTCCCAGCAAACGCATCAGCGGAGATCCCGTACCTAATCTGGATGCTTGGGCTGGCGCAGACTGCCCGGCCATGAGGATAAAATGGAAATGTGGTAAGCGATTACTCATCTGGCACTGACGACCAAGAAGGCAGTATTTTTCCACCTCAATGTTCCCAATCCTACAAGTTTGGCCATGCCTGACCTACGAAAATCACGCATCATCATTCTGAGCAACATTCTAAACCGTTTCTAGCCGCGAGACGCAAAATTTCCCTGATAACGGCACGTTGGTAGCCATATCTCGTCACGCGCGCGCGCGAGTGAAAATTTCCCGCCAAAGTCATGTGACCCCCTATGATTACAGCCCTATAATTACCAGGCTATGGCGGATATTACCCCCAAACCTAGGCATCACCTTCGTCCCTAAGTGTTCCCGGACCCACCGGACAACTGTCCTCCGTCACAAGTGGCGCGGCGCTCTCGGCGCGGCGCGAAATTCGACCGTTAGTCAAACCCCCCGACAGGTCGGGGGGTTAGCGGACTAAGGGTTAAAAAATATGGACAATGTTTCCATGGATGTGCTCTACTTTTGCTGCTCTGGCTGGGGCCTTGGGGTGCGATGCAGGCAGTTTTCAGGCCAAGAAACATAGGCCTAGTCGCCCTCGTCTGGTTCTTGTTACACAGACAGATCCCGTAGTCACTCAAATGTAGTAGTACTAAGTATAGCACTTGGAGCGCAGTAGTGATCCTCTGTGTTAACCTGGCCATAGTTTCTGCTGCTCAGGGCGCTTAATATGGGGCTGCATATCCGTCGTGGAGGCGGTCACTACCCACATGGTTGCGTGGGTGCTGAGTGGTGGTTGGCGCTGCGGCTTGTGCGGCTTGTGCTGTATTCGTTGCACGATAGTAATGATGCGGCTTGCCCCATAGTTGCGGCATGAAGGGCAACTGGCGCACCATGGGTGGCATGCCCACTAGGGCAAAACATGTTGGTGTCAGGGACTGGTAAATCCTTTGCACAGGGATGTTGCACAGGTTTTGGTACTTTGAAAACTGTGATGGTCATAGCGGTGGCATTGTTTACGGACTGGGTAACTTTTTGGTTTGTCAATTCATTTTCTGCTTTGGGCAGATGCGTATTTCCTAACATCACTCATCGCGTAGTGGCCTTTCTCTCTCGGGTTGCATGTTGTCCCTGCGCAGATGACTACGATGGCTTCCGCCACCCGATCCGCATTTTGCCAGGCACACCGCTCGAGTCCTGGTATGGGCCCCAGGTGAGGGGCTACACGGATGTCTCCGAGATGGTCCTGTTATCTCTCGGGGTGGGAAGGTATTTTAAACCCATGATCATTACTGTGCAGGTTGTACGGCCACGCAATGCAGTGATCGCTGGCAAAAGTTATTATTCAATGCTGTCAGGGCCTGGCAACAATGGGGAGTTAGAAAGCTGTTTTGTTGGGATGCTCGTTGTAGGATGTGAAATTGGTTGTTCGCTGCGGATCAGGCATGGAGTTGACTGTGTTTGAAAAGTTGTTGGCTGCTGGATTTTCCTTGGGTGGCAAGGCACGCAGGCCTAGTTAGACTGCCGCAAGCATGTGAAATTGTTTTGTTTCCAACGGGGTCCATGGCAATGTGGCCATGACAGGCATGTAAGGAAGATCAATGTCATGTCATGCACTTGGCCACGTGCATAAGGAAATATGGTTGTGGTGGCTTTGGCTGGCTGCACCAACATGGAGCAGGGTTATTATTCTGTGGTCTTGCGGCATTTTGTTACGACGCCACTCTCCTCCACTTGTCTTCTCTATGAGGTTTGCCATACGTTGACCTTGCCTCGGTGAATGCGTCAGCGCCATGTTTGTGCACTTGCATGGTGCCTTTTTCTCTTCATGCTGCCCAACGCCATTGTAAGTTATCTGATCAATTGGCGGAGTATTCAACTTGCTTCGTGCAGGAAGCCATGCCGGTGAACAGCTACCACCACCAAGGGTCAAAGCGCCTGGCCAACAGCTTGAAACCCATGGCGTAAGTCAACTCGAGCCATTGTCTAGGCGTGGCACTCGTTCCGGTAGCTCATCAAGTAGCCTCTTGTTCAGCAGTGAAGGCCTGCAAATTGTGTCCCTGCTCTGATGCATCAGCACCCTTTTTCTATCCTGTTAATGCAGTTTTTCTTTTTCCCCTTTGGGTTTAAATAATCAGACGTGGAGACTGGCTACATATCAGCGCTGCAGATTAGCGAATCATGCTGAGCTGTATACATGCAGTGCTCTGAGTGGCTGTGCTGGTTAAGACTGGCTAGAGATCGTTCACTTAACATATTTGCATCCCAGTGCCATTCTATGCTGTGTGCTTGTACACGATTAAGAGCAGCGTTCTGACCTGTGCTGTGGGGTGATCCTGGCAGTAGCACCACCCCTCAAGGAACATGAAGGGCTTGATGTTGTTCTTGCTGGCTTAATAAGTTCCCATCTTCGTGGAAATTTGTGCTGTCCTGGCGTTTCCCCTGTTTCGGTTTAATTGTTTCCCGGCCCTGTCCCTGCTACTCTTCTCAGGTATTCCCCAGATGGGCTCATTGAGGCTTTCTATGATCCTACACAAAAGTTCAGGGTAAGCTTGCATTGCCAAATCCATGGCCAACTACTTTTCGCTCACCCTTTGAACCGCCACCCTCTACCTGTGCCCCTGTACACCCCCGTGCCTCACACCTCTTGTTTTGTGATTAAATGTGGAAAGCAGCTAGTTGGGTTGGTCCTGGCAATTATTAAACGGGTGTTTCTGCGCAACATGGACGGACTCACATGGACGCATCCACACATGTATACAATATGCATTTTTCATCTATGGTGAATCCGCTCTGACAATAATTGCTTTGACGATCATTTTCTGCTTTGAAACCATAATACTATTACTGCAGTGTGCATAGAATCGGTTTTCTCTGAATATAGTTTAATTAACGCATGCGGGAAAGATAAGGCCGCCATGCCTTGGCCTGGATGTGGAAGGCTGTCTGCGACATGGGCTGACGAATTCGATCTGTACAAAGGGTTTCCTGCTCGCCCGAATTTTCCTTGGATGACCCGGTTGTTTATAAGGGTCGGTGGCTATTAATTAGCGGTCCGAGAAAATTAATTGTAGGTTTTATACGACTTGCTTGCAAAGATTCGTGTTTGGTTGCACCAGCTGAGGTTAGGTGGGGACCTGTAGGGTCGGCTGGTTGCTTAACGAATCTTTGGCTGATTTGGGTTCTTTAGTGAGTCGTGATTGATTATTGTATAGTGGATTCGGACCGGCCCAAGGGGTCG